>OY294038.1:24291674-24886674 GCA_958510855.1 Rhagonycha lutea
TTCTACGAGGACTTGTCTGTACATTTTTTCGATGTCGGCCGCAATAGCATAAGGGCGCTGTCGAAATCGTATGAGAACCGTAAATAGGTCGGATTGGATCGTAGGGCCAATCATTTGTATGCTATTTAACGAGTGTCCAGTCGTAGTAATAGAAGACCCGTTGAACACTACACGGAGCTTGGTAGTGAGGCTGTCCAATTTTTGCACCCCGTGATGCGGAAGATAATACGCGGGACTTGGTCGGGTGTTGTCCAATGACATGTGACCCAAGTCAAGGTATTCCTGTACAAATTTTGAATATTCCCTTTGTAGGGCTGGATTGGTCTGCAACCGTCTTTCGAGCGCAAGGAATCTTTTTTGAGCGACTGCGAAGGAGTCTCCCAAGAGGGCTGGAGGTTCCTTGAAAGGAATTGTCACGATAAACCGACCGTGAGCGTCGCGACGCGTGTTAGCAGCATAATGGGCTTCGCAGGCATTTTCCTCGGTGGAGAGTACCCTTTCCGAAGGATAATTATCAACTTCCCAAAATCGGGTAAGTTGATCCTGCAAGTCGTTTGAGGTGCTTAAATGACATTGTACTTGATCGTTTAATTGACAACCGGTGGGACCCGAGATAATCCAGCCAAAGTGGGTTTTTTGTAGTATAGGCAAGCCGGTACCTAATTTTATCTGACCGATGCAGAGTAATTCGAAGAAGGTCGAGGAACCTATAAGTATGTCAATCTCTCCAGGTTTGTAAAAATTGGCATCAGATAGCTGAATATTTTCTGGTATTTTAAAATTATTTAAGTTTATATTGACGCTAGGGACGCTTCCAGTGATTTGGTCTAGCACCAAACATGATAACTTTATTTTAAAATTAGAGTGATGAGAATGGAGCTCCACCTCGCACTTAGCCCTTATATTAGTGTTGGAATTGTTCAACCCGGTGACTAGAACGTTTGCACTAGTGGTGCGTAAACCTAACTTGTTGCAGGTGCTGGTTTTTACAAAATTAGATTGCGAACCGGAATCGAGCAATATTCGCACGGAGTGGTAGGCTCCCGTGGAGTCTTGTACCTTGCCGCTAGCCGTGGGCAGTAGAACCTGTGTGGTCGTGGAGCAGAATGCAGATACCACTTGAGTAGGTTCGACTACTGTGGACGGTGGTGTTACGACAGGCGCGCTGACGGTAGGAGTTCTGACTACGGGGTTTGACGCGTGAAGCATAGTATGATGCTTCGATTTGCATATCCTGCATGTATATTTGGATGCGCATTGCGGTTGAAAATGATTTTTCGACAAGCAGTTAAAACAAATTTTTAACTCCTTGACCTTTGCCGATCTTTGCTCAACGGTGAGACTGGTGAATCGATCGCACCTGCTAATGCTGTGCTCTCCGTTGCATAAAGCGCACGAAGGGGTGTTGGTGACAAATGATTTTGAGTACGTTTTTGGTTTTTCCTGTACTTTCTTTATTTGTCTTCTTTCAAGGTTTTCTAACAAATTGGAGTAATTTGTTAGAAAATCTTTGAATTCTTTGAGGGTGGGTAATGCCGCTAAGTTTTGATTCAAATTGACTTCCCATTCCCTGACAGTATCCGCGTGCAGCTTGTTCGACACCAGTGACACAACTAAGGTTTCGAACAATTGCTCTGTAGTGGCAAGAGATTTTAAAGCAGTTACATGCTTGAATAAGGCGTCGCTGACCTTTCGTAACTCCTGCGCTGACTCCTTACTTTGAGCCTTAAGCTCAATAATCGAATTTAAATGGGTTTTTAGGATTACCCGTGGTTGATCAAACCGCGCGACCAATGCGTCCCATGCAATTGAGTAATTTTCCGCTGTGAAGCTCAACGAACTTATCACATCGGAGGCCGTATGAGTGAGACTGGCCTTTAAATAATGCAATTTTTGTACATCGTTTAACTGATAGTTTTCGTGAATTAAATTAATGTAAATGGCCTTGAATTCCAACCAAGACTGTGCATCCCCATTGAATTTTGTTAAGCTAATTTTAGGCAAGCTGATAGAGGATCTTAGTGAGTTTGAATTTAGTAGTTCGACCGATGCGTTAATACTTGAATTGTTTAAGCTTCCGGTGCTTTCACGTGACTCGCGAGAACATTTATTTAAAACCGATTTAGCAATCCCAACTAGCTCGTGGTAAGCATCCTCGAAATTTATTAAATGATGCTCTTCTGCCTCGTCTTCATCATTTGCCGTAATTTGGTAGTGCAAAATTTTGAAATCTTTAAGCAAGGGCAGAGTGCTTTCTAATCTAGACTTTAAAGTTTCAAATTGAGTATCGTTAATTATACTAGATTCATCCAACTTTTTTAAGAAAGTTTCAAACCTTGTCAAATCTTTTTTCATCTGAGTTCTGGTTTTCTTAAGTAGATCCATGACCACGTTTTTTAAATTAAATAATAAAGTGCAAACGATAGAACGGTATTATAAATGCTAATAAATGTGTATAAAATTTGTACAATCAAATTACCAAGTAAAACCTGATGTTAGTGACACAAAGAATTCGTAATAATGTTAGTAAAGGAATATATTTACCGACTTGTAGCCTCGTGCTAGGTGCGTTGTAATTGATGGCGTCCGCTGTAGAGGCTAATGGCTGCCGCGCGCTTGCTAATAATCTTATTTCACACTCGCTTACTTGGAAGACAAAGTGCTACTAAATCGATTAATATTAATTGCGTGTTGCGTACCTTGAATAATTGATTCGACACGAAGGACCATATGGCGGATTGGAAAGATTTTGGTGCTCGTTTCTTCTCCACGTGTGTGCTTGATTTCGTCAGAAGACCAAACTTTGAACGATGATTTGATGTGCGAGTAGAATAAAAAACACTATTGTTAAATATAATGCGTTTAATATACATACGATTTGTTTCAATCCTTTTTGCATGGATGTGAAAATACTTGTAACTTGTTGAGTGTATGAATGTTGATTCGTAACTGATTTTTTCATCAGTAGCCGCCATCATTCATCAGCAACGAGCTCCGTTGAGCCGCCCGATGATTACAAGAGATGGTGCGGCTGTTCTCAAGAAAAACCAAAAGCGGGAGATTCAAAATGTTATTGAAATCTTAACACCATGATTTTTGTTACTTTTAGTTCTTTTTTCTTTCTGCTGCATCTCATTATTTTGGTTTTGCTTTCATTCTTGGTAATTTTGTTCCTCTTCCATCTCTACCCCCACCCGTTTCCCCATCAACTCACGCTCAACCTCTTCCCCTTATTCATCTTTTATGTCTATATTCAGTAATTCTTTGAAATGTTCCTTCCAACTGTTCTTTATTTCGTGTTCCTCATACCGCACTTTACCAGTTTTGTCTTTCAATCCTTTCGCTTCCCTTTGTATTTTTATACTTTGGTTGTTCTTTTTGTGATAGTCGGTTTTTGAAACGCATTACAACGTTATCCGAGCCCAACTACCAACCTCGTGGAATAGGCATTTGGTTTGTTAGCATTTTACATTTTTTACCTACGACGAGGAGCAAACCCGACTTAGAACCCCTAACCTGGAGGACCAGAGAGACGGCCAGAATAAACTTCTTACTTCACCCGGAGTCGAAACGGGTATTTAACGTTCATAGTCAACTCGCTTGACCGTTATTCTACGACCGTCTCGTCTTTGGTTTTTTATTTTTCTATGTAGCTCTCTTGCATTGTTGTGATTCTCTTCAATCTCTTTCATTTCATTTTCCATCCATTGTCTCTTCTTTCTTTTGCATAGTTTTACTGTGTTTCTTGCTCTTCCTCTATATTCTTCCTTATCTTCTTCGCTGTGTGTTTTCATCCATCTGATTTTTGCCTTTCTCTTTACTTCTATCTATCTCCTGCATTCTTCATCAAAACATTCCTTTCTCGCATCTCTCCTCTTCGCTCTTATCGACATCTCGGCCGCTTTTGTTATGCTCTCTCTTATGTTTGTCCATTCTTCATTTACATCTTCTCTCTTTGTTGTCCATCTGCCTTTGCAACTCCTGTCTATACTTTTGCTGATTTTGTCCATCTCTCAACTTTTAAATTGCTGTCCTTTCATTCATTCCTTCTCTCTTTGTCAACACTTTTCTCGCTCTATTATTGCTTATTTCCATTATCACCAAATTGTGATCCATTTCGGTGGTTGTACCTCTGTACGATCTTGCATCGCATACTTTAAAAGTTCTTCTCTTGGTTACCATTATATAATATATAATATAATATATATATTATGGTCTATTTTGTTTCCTTTGTTTGTACCTGGCATCATTCAGGTCTCTTTATATTCATTTATGTTTGAAATCCGTTGTTGTTATTCTCATATTACACATCTCCGCCAGATTACTCATTCTCTCCCCGTTTTCATTCGTTGTCTCATGTATTGTGTTTTTTCCCGCCACATTCTTGTTATATTCTTCGCTTCCTATTGCGCGTTAAAGTTACCCATTATTACCAGATCGTCTCCTCTTGGTATATTCTCATACCATTTTTCTATTTCCTCGTATGTCTCTTCTCTATCAGCTTCTTCCTTTGGTGCATATACGTTTATTACTGATAAATTTTTCTCATTTTCCTTTATTCTCAATATATGCTATTCTTCCATTCACTGGTTGGAAGTCCATTATTTCTTAATTGTTCTCAATTATTAAGGCCACTCCGCCTCTACCCTGTTCCTCCTCTCCCGAATACAACAGTATGTAATCCTTCATTTTTATCTCTCCGCTCCCCTTCCATCTTATTTCCTGTATAGCCGCTATTCCCACTCTGTATCTCATCAGGTCGTTAGCCACTTCGTTCATCCTCCCCGGACGGAGAATTGTTCTCACATTCCACTTCGCCACTCTCTCTCTTTTCCTTTTCACCTTCTCTCCCCCTTCCCCTTCTTCACCTTTCTCTTTGCATCTCTTTTCCCTTTTTCGTTTCCTTTTACTTTGCGGTTCCGTCTTATATGACTTATCATTTACACAAAATGACACTGCGTGAGTCAGGACAGAATCATTATTATTTCCTTTTATTCTTACTTATTTGGATATTGTACTGGGTTGTCAGTCAGTCCCAGTTTGTTGGTGTTTTTGTCCCATACATATGTTTTGCCATCTATAACTATTTTCTGGTATGCGACTTTTACTCTTCTTCCCTTCTTTATTTCATTTCTTGCGGTTTCCCATATTTCATCCTGTATAGTTCTTTCCTATATAGTTAGGTCACTTTCTATATATTGTGGTATTTTTAAGGAATAAAGAAAATTTTCTTAAAAGGACAAGATAAAAAATGTTTGCGTTTCATTTTCATTAAGCAGTTTAAAGTTGTTGGAAAGGTATTGGCATAACTAATGGGTGTGCGGATGAGTAGATTAAAAAATTTTGAATAATCAAGCACGCTAGAAAAGTTAGAGAACAATAAGATTTTATAAAATAAAATTAAAAAAGTGCACTAAAAAATAAAAAATAATTTTAATAAGAATAAACAGAGCTTCTTGGAAACATCAATATAAAATCGTGGGGCTATTTATTTAGAGGTAAGTAAGCAATTGATAGCCCCACGCTTTTATATTGATGTTTCCAAGAAGCTCTGTTTATTCTTATTAAAATTATTTTTTATTTTTTAGTACACTTTTTTAATTTTAAATAAATGGTTTTTTTTTTAAATTTTTAATTTTTTATTTAATTTTTTATTTTTAATTTTTTAGTCATGTTTGTCAAATACAGCTCCTGTTTCATCCTATCAGAATTCCTCTGGTATGTGTTTTTGATGTTTGATGCTTCACTCTGTATACATCATTAAAACAAAAAATTTCACCCTGAATGCGGTCCTTAAAAATGCGAATGCGAATTAGTAATGTAACTTTTCACCCTGTATGGTAAAACTGTACAATGCGCAGCCACGCATGCGATTTATTATTTTCAGTTTTTTTCCCGATTTATCGCTTATTTCGCGGAATTTTGGGACACAAAATTAATAAGTTGAAGTGTGAAATAGTCGATCAAATAAGCAAATAGTAAATTTTGGTTAAATTTAAATT
The DNA here is from genome assembly GCA_958510855.1 of Rhagonycha lutea. Lineage (NCBI taxonomy): Eukaryota > Metazoa > Arthropoda > Insecta > Coleoptera > Cantharidae > Rhagonycha > Rhagonycha lutea. The sequence continues at coordinate 24,297,677 of OY294038.1, forward strand.
TTGTCGATTTTAGACATTTAATTTTGAAGCAATTTTGAGATGACGGAAGCGATTGTATTGTTACTTCCAACACACAAAACCGTGGCGCGGAGTGTAAGTCGTCCGTTTGTTGTGCGAGAATCGCTGGTTCGATCCCAGCTGGAGTCTAGAAATTTCTAGGTAGAAATGACAGTGTATTAAGTCGCTGGTTTCTAAAATTGATATAGTAGGCAGAATGACAGTGTAGCAAATGTAAATCGCTGGTTCTGAGATAAATAGTCTTGCACCAGCCGTCTTGGGACACGTTTGATACTTGCGGATCATTATTCGCAATTTTTCCCAAAAAGACGATTTTAGTGAGCTTTTGAGTCACAAAAGCGATTATCTCGACGAGCTAATAAATCGTGAGTATTTAAAACGATTTTATTCCTGTGAAGCGGAGGTTTCACACGTTTTTTGTTGGTCGCAAGTAAATTTCGACCACGATATAAAATTTGCACATTTTGGGTTTGTTAAACCTGAAATAAAGTGAGGAAGGTAAAATTAATGAGTGATTTGTTATATGAACGAGTTTTACATCACTTATTATCATCGATGACCAGTAAATTTGCCGATTATAAAATACCACATAAAAATTTTGAGGTTAATGAAAAGGACGCACGTTTTGACTACTATTTTGGTTTGGAAGTTGTAGAAATTTATTTAAATTAATCTTTGAGATTTAAATGCACCACTGAAGAATTTCCACACATCACATCACTTATTTTTGGACAGAAGCACCAAATAAAGAAGAGTACAGTAGCCGTGCTGTACCGTGTATAGAAACTGGAAGTCATTTGACATATGGGTTGGATTCTGCCGAGTCTGGTCGTTGCTGATGTACAGAGTGTTTCACAAATTGCGCTCGACACCAATTTACCATTTCAAGTAAGAAATCTGAACTCTTTGTATCAAAACACTATTGTACAAAATTATTTTTATTCCTGTTACACATTTTACATAAACATAACGATAAATAAAGGTATAGCTGAGTTTTTGACAGTAAATGATACTTTTTATTTATCGTTTGTACACTTTACACACCATTTTGCACATTGCTTGACATTTGTGTCAGAGATTATCAAAATTGCTCCATTTTTGAATTTGCTTAGTCTAAATAAATTGCCCTCTGACTTATTGAGATCTTTGATTGACTTAATTTCGTTGAATTTACGACCCTGTAGATATTTGTGGCCTCAAATTTGTGAACTGAACTTAAAGCTAGCCGGCATTCAATTGTTCGAGTGTACACATTAGGCGAGGTTTCATCCCTGACTATAATTAGGGGCGTCATTGAGCCGTGCAACACGACAATATAAACATTCGCTGCAAGTGAAAGCTATATTCCAAATTTCAGCTCTTTAGGACTTGGGGAAGTTTCCATTTTCCATTCTTATCGGTGAACTTCAGCTTTGCCTCCTTCTACAAACGATTAACTTCTTGCTGGTAATTTGAGGGGGGGTCGTGGTCTTGTTTTTCTATTTTCCCTCTTTATTTGAATTTTGGGGTTAAATTGGTGTCAAACGTTAAAGCATCGTTAGAGTCTAACTGAGCTTCCATTTTTTCGTTTGAGCCCCAACCGTCGCGGAGTTATTCGCGAAATCTTGGGGGGGGGGGTAGATGTGTTTTTCTATTTTCGTTATATTTTTGAAGTTTTTGGTGAAATTGGTGTCAGATCGTAAAATTTTTGTTTCGATTACAAAATGTAATCCTAAACCAATAATGAATGTTCCTTTAGGTTCTAACGTATGATAGCAATTACACCCCAAAATTCGACTTACAGAGGGGGAAACGTGTCTACGTCCTGTAAGTAATGAATAATAATTTTTTAGTCATATTTGTCAAATACAGCTTCTGCTTCATCCTATCAGAATTCCTCTGGTATGTGTTTTTGATGTTTGATGCTTCACCCTGTATACATCATTATTAAAACAAAAAATTTCACCCTGAATGCGGTCCTTAAAAATGCGAATGCAATTTAGTAAGTTACTTTTCACCCTGTATGGTAAAACTGTACAATGCGCAGCCACGCATGCGCTTTATTATTTTCAGTTTTTTCCCGATTTTTCGCGGAATTTTGGAACAAAAAATTAATATATTGTCGTGTCCCAGACGGCCTTGACTTCCCAAGTTCCTCAATTAGACGCTTGGGGTAGTCGACATCCACCGGAACAAATGACAGAATTGAGTCCACGGTTTGCTTTAAGCCGGTGAGCACTTAAACAGTTACTTGGAGACCACTTTTCCCAGTTTGCAGGTTCCTAAGAAGGGTAACAAGGGTTTGTTGGGCGGCAGAATAAAATTCTTGAGTACAAAAATAATATTGAATTTTATTCAAATAAACAGGAACAGGAGAAAAGTTGTTTCTCTTTGTCAGGCTCATAAATGCCTGCTCCGCCGTGAGGTGTAAAAGTGAATCACAGTCGCAAATTCTGTTACATTTACTGTTCATAAAAATTCTCTGAACGAATTTACGACTGGATTAATTGTAAATGTGTTAGAGAAAAAGGTTTACAAAAATAAATCAATTTACAAAAATAATCAGTTTTGTTATAAAAATAATTAATGATTTCACTAACCCTTGTAACGTAGTTAATAAAATGTGATGAAAAAGAAACATCTACGCATTGAGGGAATGCACTCCGCCACTGGAATTTGTACACCACTGTTGACAGCTCCTGTATTGTATAAAGTGATCCGCATGTTGTTTTTTAATTCCATCCAAATTAAATTCATTAGGCAATTTATAAAGGCTCCAGTGTTCTCCAGTAAATAAAACTTGTAAGATAAATCCTAATTATCGTTTACAGGCATCCAAATTGCTACGCCGCTTTGTAAGGTAAAACTTAACCTCAAATTTTACAATATCCAAATTTAACCAAAATTGCATTTATAGGGTTTATCCGATGAAATAAAACGAATAAATAACTCTTTCACACAATCAATAATTCCCACGATCATCAAATCATAAACTGGATCGCATTTTATGTGAAAATTATGACGAGGGCAAACGACCACATGTTCAAGTGAAAAGTACCAAAATTAACGTAAAAGACTCACATTTTCGCTTCCAGCGATTGTAAACTTTGTGTTCTACACAAAAATCATATCTCGGACACCTTGGTTCCAAGAAAAACTACCGAAATTCACCTTTTTGTAGGTGCCTCCAAAAACACACCTGGCCTCTTTAATGGTCGCTGGAAAAGACAAAAATTCTCCTTCCACTTTCTCGTACCTTTTACAAAACGGCACTCCATTTCCAAAACGTAAGTTCCTAACTTTTGAGTGGTAAATTTGAAAATCACTATCACTTACAAATTTGACTTTTAGATGGAATCCAAAACACAACACTTTATCAAGACAAATCAACAAGCATAAAATTTTGTATCTGTGTAAGTGTAAACTGTGACAAGATTTGGCTTTCGATACAACAAAAAACAACTTTTCTCTATCGTGCCAGCATTTCGGCAGACAGTTGACTTTACTTTTTATCAAGAATTTCACTCTCGAATAAAACGCTGCAATATGAAAATTCGCTGCAAGTGAAAGCTATGTTCCAAATTTCAGCTCTCTAGGACTTCGGGAAGTTGGTTAGAAACGGCCTCGAAAAAGTCCAAGGGACGGACGACGGACAACGGTCACACCAAGTTAAATAAAAGCTTTTAATTAATAATAATTAGAAATGTATAGTTGTTAGTTTTTGAATTTTAAATGTATTAGAGGAAAAGGCCCCCACTGGCGTATTGATTTTACAAGAGGGGGAAGAGCATGGACAATAGCGTCCTCTTCCATTTTGAGTGCTGCGCAGAGAGGTTGGCTTGAAGAGCTTAACCATAATTTTAACGAAAAGTTAGTTAGTTAAATTAAGTTACCCCAAAGGTAGATACGGTTTTCTCGAAAATTTAATCCCAGGCAAGCGACGTGAATACATTTTTCAAATATAATGCGTTCATTTACTTTCTACGAAGTTGATGCGTATAAAATTTAAACGCTTTTATAAAGAAAATTCGATTCGTATGAAGATGATGGTGAAAGATGTGGATGCAGCAAAATGGGAAGATAATCAACAAATACCACAAACAAGGTAAAATTGTGAAAAACTTTTTATAAAAAAAAATACACGTGCAACGAAGTGAATGCAAGCAGAAACTTTGGCCGGCTACAACACATGTTTCAAAAATGAGGCGTTGGTTTATCTGCAATTTATTTATGTTGAATGATTTTTGTAAATATTAATTAAAGTTTTATTTTCTGCTTTCATTTGGCCACTACATGAATTTAGAAGATTAGTCATTAATCATTATCATTAAATGTGTAAATCATGTACTGGTCAAATACGGCGCCGGCGCACACTGGGCTGAAAAATGATGTAAAAATTTATTTTCCAATTAATGTTTATATAGTAAATTTTTTTAGTTGGTAATATTAAAAAAATCGCACATTACATTCGCAAAATTCGTTATGTTCTGGTGGATTGTTTTGCGTTTAAATGCTTATGAATATTAAATATGATTATATTAAACAGATGATACTCATAGCAATGCGTTTATTTTAAAATTTATAGGTAAAATAACGATTTTAGGGTTTATCTTAACTTGAACTTTTCGAGCGTTCTATAAAATTGAGAACTTTAAAATTTAGACCTGCGTTACTGTTACCTAAACATCTATATCGTGTATCAATTTCTCGCTGGAATGTTTGCCTATAAGGAAGATATTGTCATTTCAAGTTTTAATCTCTTAATTTTATGTACCAAATCCGCTCATTTTCGCTAAAATATGAAAGCTTTCATGCTTCAGAATCCATTGATCCGTATATACGATGAGATAATATGCCTATAAAGGTTTTGAAAATCGAGAAAATATAAATAAAAAAGGAAATAGAATAGAGAATTAGAAAAAAAGCAAATCAAATCAAGATGAATTATAATTTAAGAACAAATTATGATCTTTATTTATTACTTAAAAGCTCCCCTGACACACATCTTGATGATTACAAGAAACTTTTTGAAATGGTTACTTCCAGACTTGATATCAATTTTTGTGAATCAGAACTGAATACTTTAAAAAATAGTATTAGAATGCTTTGTTTGAAGCTGCGTAGGAAGTGGAAACAGTCCAACCGTACTGAAAAAATTTTTTTGGAGAACAATAATTCATGGTTGCATTCTGAGTTTAATTGGCCTCATTGTATAAGACTGAAAATTAAAGATATGGTAGAAAAGACCGAATTTATTCAATATAAGGATACGCAGGAGCTCATGTGTTCTACAATCAGGAGTATGTACAACAATGGACTTAACGATGTTGCAAGGATTTTAGAACATTTACAAGAAAATCCTGAATTTGTTATAAAAATAAGAAAAATTCTTGATGATAAATTTTAACCTGTCGTGTACTCGAAAGAAAAGGCGTTGTCTATATACACATCTTTGAATTTGTCCAAGTCCCAATATATAATACTTAGAGACTCGGTTTCAAAAGAAGAACTTCAATTATTTCCCTCATATTATAAAATTCAACAAGCAAAAAATGATTGTTATCCTAGGAGAGAATCCATAACCGTGACTGAAACTGTTGCACAAATTAATTTGCAAGAACTTTTAGATCACACTGTTAGCCGAATTTTAAAATATGTGCAAACAAATGAAAGTGGCGAATTCACATTAATAAGTAAATGCGGCTTTGATGGAGCTTCCGGTCAAAATACATACAAACAAAAATTTTCAGATGAAACTGCTCATGATTCAAGTATTTTTATGACAGCTTTAGTTCCCCTAAAACTTTATCATAAAGATGAATCTGATATCATTTGGACTAATTCTCGACCATCTTCAACTTTCTTTTGTCGCCCAATTAAATTTGAATTTATTAAGGAAAGTACAGAAGTTATAAAGAACGAAATGAAATTTTTGCAAAGACAAATTGATACGTTAATATTGACAAAATACAAAGAAAATATTACAATCAGGCATATAGTATGTTTCACTATGGTAGACGGCAAAGTATGTCAAACACTAACAGAAACTACTTCCTCAATGGTATGTTATATTTGTAAAGCAAAACCAAGCGAGATGAACAATTTCCAAAAATTAGAAGATAAAATTCCTAACGAAGATAATTATAAATTTGGAATTTCTCCTTTGCATGCTTGGATTAGAAGCTTCGAGTGTTTACTACACATTTCTTATAATCTCGAATTTAAGAAATGGTCGGCTAAAACTGCAGAACAAAAAGAAATGAAAGAAAGCAAAAAAAGAAAAGTTCAAAATCTTTTTAAAACTCGACTTGGCTTACTCGTCGATATAGTAAAACAAGGACATGGCACGACAAATGATGGAAACACTGCTAGAAAATTTTTTGAAAATGCAGAAATATCAGCAGAAATAACTAGTATAGATGTTGATCTTATAAAAAGAATTCGTACAATATTACATGCAATAGCGTCCGGTGAAAAAATTAATCTGACAAAATTCAAAATATTTGCAAAAGAAACAGCGAATTTGTATGTTTCACTATATGAGTGGTATTATATGCCAGTTTCACTTCACAAAATACTTTTTCATGGTGAAGGCATTATTAAACACGCTCTTCTTCCGATTGGCCAGTTATCAGAAGAAGCTTCCGAAGCAAGAAATAAGGATTTTCGAAAATATAGAGAAACCCGATCTAGAAAGTTTTGCAGGGAAGCATCCAACGAAGATATTTTACATAATATGCTAATATCTTCAGATCCTTTTATATCAAGTATTCGGCCATTTCAGAAAAGACAAACAAAAAATCTTTTACCCGAAACTTTGGAATTACTGGAATTAACTCCAGAAATTGAATTAACAGACGCTACTGAAAGCGATACAAATTAATAATTATGTAGCTACTAATAATTTATTTTCATATATTAATAAAAATTAATTTAAATTAGTTTAAATCAAATATAAATTTGTTTAGGTGGGTTCTGGTAACAAAACTAATTTTAAATTTTCGCTGATAGGTAACTCTTTTACGCTATGTATAATCAATGCAACAATAATAAATTATTATAGTATTTTCTAACTATAATTGGTTAGTTTTTAATACGTGATAGTAAATTAATTGATATATTTTAATAATTTACTAATCTAATTCCTTTTACGTGTTACAAATATATTTGATATACATTTATATTTTCATTTTTTTCATATTTTTATGATGAAAATGAGCGGATTTGGTACATAAAATTAAGAGATTAAAACTTGAAATGACAATATCTTCCTTATAGGCAAACATTCCAGCGAGAAATTGATACACGATATAGATGTTTAGGTAACAGTAACGCAGGTCTAAATTTTAAAGTTCTCAATTTTATAGAACGCTCGAAAAGTTCAAGTTAAGATAAACCCTAAAATCGTTATTTTACCTATAAATTTTAAAATAAACGCATTGCTATGAGTATCATCTGTTTAATATAATCATATTTAATATTCATAAGCATTTAAACGCAAAACAATCCACCAGAACATAACGAATTTTGCGATTGTAATGTGCGATTTTTTTAATATTACCAACTAAAAAAATTTACTATATAAACATTAATTGGAAAATAAATTTTTACATCATTTTTCAGCCCAGTGTGCGGCGTGTTGATTATCGTATTTTGAATACTAATTCAAAGTTAAAGAAAGTTATGCCAATATACCAGATGTTATCAATTAATTTTGTATTAGCAAATTATCCATTGTTTTAATTGAAAAATAAAATTTGTTTTTTAAAATATCAATCCATGATTTCATTGAATACGACTGAGTTAGCCGCGGTAAGAAGAATATTCCTCAACCGTTGAATATTTTCAACGACTTATTTTAAATGGAAATAATAAGTTAAGGGTAAGTAAAGAGGACAATATATTTTGGTCACCTTCAATTTATTTTTATTTCCATCACTGTTCGCTTCTGACTGCGGTTTTCCAACTTTACCACCATTACTTAGTTACCAGTTGTTCTTCCTATCTGGGATGTATCCATCACCTTTACCTGCACTTGTAGTCGATCTCTGATGAAGTCTTCTATCTTTTTTCTTGCTATTTTTCCAGCCTCTGGTAAATTCTTAATAATGACATTGTTATCTTTTTCATACTTTTCTATTCTACTCTCAAGATACTTTATTCTTTGATTCTGTCCATTCATTTTTTCTCCCATTGTCGCCACTTCCTGTTTCACCGCTTCTATTTCACCACTCCACCTCTTATCCATTTCCTCCAGTTTCATCTTTATGTCCTATATATCCTGGAACTCACTGTTGACTACTCCAGTCAATTTTTCCAACATGTCCTTCACTTCATCCATGTTTTGAGTTTCTTTCCTTTCGTGTTTTACAAACTGCTTTGCTTTGGTTCGTGATTTTGCTGTTTTTTTACTTCTTTGGAATATTTCAGTTTCTTCAGTTGTTTTTTTATCTGATCCTTCTCCACTCATCTCCTCTCTTCTTCTTTTCATAAAATCTCTAACAGAAGGATAGCTATCTGATCTTGGTCTATAATATCCCTTCTTTTCATTCATTTAATTTTTCTTTTATACCTTTCACATAAATTGTGTGTAACTGTGTAGACAACCCAATTTTCATGTATTTACATTTATTCAATTCTGATTTTAGTAATGTTTTCCCTTTTATTCTATTTTCTGTGTCAAAACTTTTACCCGGTAAGTGGACTTCCGAAAAACGTCCGTAAGTGGACTTCCTTAGAACGTACGTCAGTTAAACATCCGTTAAAGTCCATGTTAGGTACTGTATAAGTCCACAGACCTACGGCTCAGCCTTCGCACAAATCGAGAGCTAGCCTATTAATATCGTAGTTAAACAAACTGGAGAGCAAAATTGTTTTGCTTTACACGTGAAAAAATTTGTGCAAGTGTCACCACGGTCTTTCTAAGTAAAATAACACAATATTACGAAAGTAAGTTTTCGATCATGAAAAAAAAATAAATAAAAAAATATTTTAGTTTAGCATAAATTTATTTAAATACATCAAAGTTGATTAAATAAAGTAAAAGTGTTAAATAATAACACTTTTCCTTAATTCTCGTCCCATTTAAACAGGTTAATTAGTTGGCTGCGCATCTTCATTTGAAGACAAAAATTTGTTCAAGAACACATTGATATCTTTCATCTCGTCCAAAATTTGTGTTTTGGCACCTGGAATTAACTCGTATGTTGCTTTTATGCAAGCCATAGATTCCATACTTTCTAATTTTATCTTTAACTCTTCGTCACAAATAGCTAACAATTGAATTAAAATTAACGAAGTTACGGTCCCCACGATTGGCTCAAACATAATATTATGAGCCGATAAATTGAACGTTTCAAGTAGAAGCTGAACTTTACCTTGAACGTCATGAAAATGAAGACACAAAGATTTGGCCAATTTTTTCACAGTGGGCGAAATCGATTTCATGTAAATTTTACGCCGCTTACTTTGTATGGCTGAATTGCATTCGTGATTTCTGTCATCGGGATCGACTTTCTTGTACTTCGTTTTCACATCATCCGAGACTTTTTCTAAATTTTTGGATTTGAACTGTTGGGCTAACCGTTCCTTGTTTATCAATTCCACTACTTTATCTTCTCCATAGAGAAACTTGTAGGTGTCAATAGTAACCCATCCTAGAAAGCTGTCTTTGATGATTTTCAATCGATCCACATTTTCCTGTACTGGCGGTTGAAATTTTACATTGGTTTTCGCATTAATACCCTTCCCGTTTGCTCTTCTTTGCGAAAAAAGACTCTTTTTAACTGGCGGGGTGGGTTCGATAGTTTCCTTCAAATTTTTAGTATCCTCATCATCTTCGATCTTCCTAACGAAATCTTTGGAATCGGGAACCACGTTAACTTTCTCGATTTCTTTTTTTGATGTACTATTTGTTTGTGGTTCTGTACTATTCAAAATATTGGGAACCACGTTGACTTTCTCGATTTCTTTTTTGGATATGTTTGGATTTGTTTGTGGTTCTGTACTATTCAAAATAGCACCTTTAAATCGTACTGCCTTTGCTAAGTTTGCACTAATTTTAGATACTTGAGAATCATTCTCATCGGTGGATAGTAAATTAAATTGTTTATTTCCAGAATTTGCGTCCATCAAATTAATATTGATTTGATTTTTGATGTGCTCACTTGCCTTATAACAAATCGTACTACAAAATTGTTGTAACTTCCTACCATCATAAATTTTCTTTTCTTTCTTATCAATGCAGTATCTTTGCCTTACTTGTTTGGATAAGACTTTACTGCATAATGGATAACCGCATGTCTTGTCCAAAGCCCTTTCTTGTACTACACCATCATAAATTTCTTGAGTGATGTGGTTTAAGCATCGTAAAAATGTGTCCGGATTTAACTGTCCTGTTAAAAATTCACTTACTTTGAAAGCTCTTTTTCTCATCTCACGTACTTTCTCCTCACGAATCTCCACATCGTTCATCTTTTTAGGTGTTGAATTGCTTGCACCCGGGTTATGCTTAATTGATTCAGAATAATTTTCCATGGTAACTTAATGCTTAATTTCACCGAACTGTGTTCTCTCTAAAAAATGGTCTCTCTGTAAAGTTTTATTTAATTCTTCAACCTTCATACCCATTAATCCGATGAAACATTGATCAATTAATCCGTTAAGTCGTTAATCCGTTAAGTCGTTCATATGTATAACCCAATATTTTAACATGGGACATGGTTTAGCGCTCGTTATCTGCTAGAATATGACCGACACCAAATTAACATATAATCGTATCAACGGATGAATCAAAGCAAAGCAAAGCCAAAAAAACAACGACAAGACGTAGCAAAACCCAAAAGCAAAGCACAGCAGAGCGAGTGAAGCAAAACCAAAAACAAATCCAAACCTAAATAATACAAAACAAAAACATAATAATAATATCCAAAATAATAAACAATGGAACAAACTACCACAGCTACGTTTGAGGATGACACGGCTATCATGGCATCTCATATAAACCCAATATTGGCTACGGAAATTCTAAACAAGTTCCACAAACAGAGTCAGTAAAGTACTTGGGGATGCACCTGGATTGTCGCCTAACGTGGAAAACCCACATCTGGACCAAAAGGAAGCAAGTGAACATACAATTCCATAAAATGTACTGGCTTATTGGCGCTAAATGTAAGATCTCATTGGAAAGCAAGTTGATGGTATACAAAGCCATAATTAAACTCATTTGAACGTACGGAATCTAACTGTGGGGCTCTGCATCCAACTCTAACTTGGAGATAATCTAAAGGTTTCAATCGAAATTTCTTAGAAACATAGTGAACGCTCCCTGGCTTGTTCCAAATGAGGTTATAAATAAGATGTGGCTGAACTTAGCAACGGATTCGGATTCAGATTTAGATTCAGATTTACAATTTTACAGTGGACCAACTAAATCATAAACATGAAATAAAATTTTGTAAAATGTGCATTTTTAATGCAATTTTTGAAAGTCAAAAGGTATACAACAACAATAAATGTGTTCTAATGTCGACTCAAAATTTCTTTCATCCACCTGGAAGCCCTAAATGGTATTAAAACTAATATCAAAAATTAAAAAAGTAATACATGTAATTTAAACTAAACACTGGTGAAAATTGGATTTTGTTGAGTATAATAAAGGTACAAAATTTCAATTACTAACTCAGGGGTTAAGGGGGGTAGAATTACGACTTTACGTTGAAATTAAAATAACAATCGCATTATGTCTAAATCCCATCCACCTAAAAAAATTGACAATATTAGTTACACATATATAAAAATTTTCAAACCCCAACTCAGGGGTCTTGGGGTTGAATTTGCGACTCCAAGCTAAAATTCAGAAAAAAATGGCAGTGTGCTTCTATACAACCTCCGCCGAAAAATTGAGAATAATAAATTACATAAGTGTACGAAATCTCACTCCCCAATTCAGGGGACACGGGGGTAGATTCGCGTTTCCAAAATCAAAGTTGAAAAAAGTTGACGGTGTGCTTCAATGACACTATCGCCAAAAAATGAAGTATAATAAATAACATACGTGTACAAAATTTCAGTCCAAAATTCAGGGGACACGGGGGTAGATTTGCGTTTCTAAAATCAAAATTTAAAAAAGTTGACTGTGTGCTTCAATGGAACTAGCGCCAAAAAATGAAGTATATTAAATAACATAAGTGCACAAAATTTCAGGCTCAAATTCAGGGGACACGGGGGTAGAATCGCGTTTCCAAAATCAAAATTTAAAAAAGTTGACGGTGTGCTTCAATGACACTATCGCCAAAAAATCAAGTATATTAAATAACATAAGTGTACAAAATTTCATGCCCAAATTCAGGGGACACGGGGGTAGATTTGCGTTGCCAAAATCAAATTTTAAAAAAGTTGACGGTGTGCTTCAATGCCACTAGCGCCAAAAAATGAAGTATATTAAATAACATAAGTGTTCAAAATTTCACGCACAAATTCCGGGGCACGGGGGTAGGTTTGCGTTTCCAAAATCAAATTGCCCGCATAAGATTTTAATCGTTTTCATTAGGTTTCCTTTATTCAATGGACATAAACCAACATTCGAGTATTGATGAAAAGTTTTCGTTGTCGATCGCGCTATGCGGCAAATTGGCTGCATTAAGGCACTTACGGTTGTTTGTGATTGTACTGAGAGGGCTGGTGGAGATTTATTTCAGAACATGGGCATGGTCGAGTGGAGGAGATAGTAATTATAGAATATAAGCCCTTCCCACTCCTGGCATTGGACGCTCTGGAAGGAAATGGAAGAGAATGCATATTAAAAAATGCGGCTGATTTTCCTCATACGCGAGCGGAGGAAGGTTTAAAAAAAAAAGTTTTTATTTAAAATTAAAAATGTGTAGGTACTAAAAAATAAAAAATTATTTTAATATTTATTTTAAAGAATAAACAGCATTTTGAAAACATTAGTATAAAAGCGCGGGGCTGTTTATTTATAAGTAGGTAAGCAATTAATAGCCCCACGCTTTTTATTGTTATTAATGCCCATAAAGATTTCCTGATACGCTAAAGCGAAATAAGTTAACTCATTATTTCATAACTTCTTCACTGTTTATTGCGGCTTTTAGGAAATGCACAAATAAGATTCCACGCAAAAGCGTACCTTACGTAATTACGTTTTACATTTTACCACGTAAAATGTGTCAAATATCAGATATCTTTTTACAAATTTTTCTAAGAAAAGTATGGTAACTGGCAGGGCCGCCGTTAGGGGTACCGCCCGTGTGCAAAGTTTAATTTGGCCGCCCTTGTAGCCGATTTTTTTCAGTTTTTTAATACAATTTCTTAAATTTCTACTACTTATTCCCTGCCGTAAAGTAAATGACCTTTTCTAAACCCCTATTTTTGGGATTTTGGCCGCCTCTAATTTTGGCCGCCCGTGTGTTTTGTACACTGTGAACAATAGGGCGCGGCGCCCCTGGTAACTGGCCTAGTTATTTTAATTATTTATTGTTACTTGTGATATAATCGGTTTTTGAAACGCATTACAACGTTATCCGAGCCCAACTACCAACCTTGCGAATTGGTGTTTGGTTTGTTAGCATTTTACATTTTTTACCTAGACGAGGAGCAAGCCCGACGTAGAACCCCCAACCTGGAGGACCAGAGAGACGGCTAGAATAAAGTTCTTATCTCTCTTCCCCCCCGGAACATTGTTAAATTAACAAAAAACGTTTATTTCCAATAACTTCTACAAAAAAATTCACATAGTTATGCAAACTTTAGAGAACATTTTAATAATTATTATACATCTTCTATTAAATTTGCACCCTGCTAGGATGAACGGAACATTGCTAATAATTGTTTATTAACTTTATTTTGATATATCTTTTCCAAAAAAAATGCCAGAGTTATGCAAATTATTGTTTATGCAGCAGAGAAGGGTTACAAACCCGCTTGCAATTTTGCATAACTTTTTTTAACCCGGAACATTTTTTTTTGAATTTTTTTATCTGACACGGCGGAAATTTTGACGCTATAAACAATAAGTGAGTCTCCACATAAACGCCATAGTTTTAAAATCTGGTTGCAAATGATTGTTACACAATTATATGTCAAAATCTGAATTTGCACCCTCGTAAATGTACCGGAACCTAATTAAATTACCAATTATTTAATTAAAAGTTAGTTTCGACGTACTGTCGAGCTTCTGTGCTTGTTTTCGCTGGATTTTAAGAAGCTAAATTGACAAGACGTTTGTTGTATTACCATTGCATACAACTGCACATCGCCGTTCGAAGAAATTTCATAAGCCGACTCGAAGGTAGGTACCTAACCGCTGGAATAATACAATAGGTAGTACTTATTATAATAAAACTATTATATTATGAAATGTAAGTTTTGAAAGGTACAGGGTTGCTCAAATTCGATTCTTTTTATGGGGAAATCGGTAACTTTAGGAGATATCGAAATAGTATATTAAAGAACGAGTTTTATAATTGATGTTTTTATCGCACGAAATCTGTTTAGAAAACGACCCGCGTAGCGGGGAGTTTTCTAAAGGATAAGTGCGATAAAAACAATTATAAAACGAGTACTTTATACAATTTTTTCTATTTTGCATTTTTTATGGTTTAAAATTTAAAAAAAAGGTCAATATTAAATGATGGCCAATTTAAAAATTTCGTTTTATTTAATGTTGGTTGGTAATATTTTGACATTTTTACAAACAATTGAAATTTGAAAAACTTTTCAAGTTTGTGTCAAATTGTCGAAAGTTTAAATAAACGAAATTATACCTGCCGTTAATAATTTTCCTTATTTATTATTATAATTAAGTTTAATTTAAAGTTAATTAAAATGTTTAACACAAATTTGCAGATTTTAAATGTGATTTAAAATGATATGCGTTTCAATAATTAAAAATTATTTTGAATAACGTTTATGCTGCCAACCTCTTAAAACAAAAAATTGCGTATCGTACTAGAGTCCATTTCGATACCCATTCGCGTATCGAAATACCCATTCGCGTATCGAAATGACTTTATTTTAGACGCAAAATAGAAAAAATTATATTTGAACCACCCTGTACAAGAAAAATTATATTTAATCTGAAAGTCTTACATAAATGTCTATAATTTGTTAAGGGTGGTGATTATTCACCAATCACACTTCAGCTTGTAGTAGCTTGTACTGTGATTGGTGAATAGTTAAAGTTTATCCCTAGGTTAGCGTTAACCGACTATTGTAAAAGCGGCCCTAATACGAATAAATATGTAAAACAAATAAAGCTTTGTTTAGAATTGCAATTTTTAAGAAGTATTTTTTTGTAATTATATCAATAATTATAATTTTATATAAAATTTTAAAAATAATATAAATAGTGTACATTTATTGAATAAAGCAGTAAAGGCAATCACACTCAGGACCAGGGACGGATCCAGTAACTTTTTCAAAGAGGGGGAGCCTATTCCTATCCCATCTCATTTACGGAGGTAAATGTGAAGATAAGTTAAATTCGTTGCGGTACAATATCTTCTCAAGATCAATGACCAAAAGCGAATTTAATCTTGCAAATATACCTCCGTGTGAAGCTGCCGCGCGACAGCATTCCTTGCGATGCTACCATCAAATTCAGAAGTGGTTGGGAAACAACAAGTCCTGTGTAGAGTGGGGTTGGAAGCAATCTCTTCACGGGTTAATTCCAATTTACATGTTGAAGGAACCATCAGCACCTCCCGAAGTGTTGAAATTTATTTCGTGTAAATGCAAGAAAGGGTGCGATAAACAATGTGGGTGTAGAAAAGCTGGATTGAAGTGTTCATCAATTTGCTTTTCTTGCCAAGGACAATCTTGCAATAATGTTCCGGAGATGGAGGACGAAGATAACGAAGACGAGGAAGATGGTGAATTGGCGAAGTTCCTAACACAATCGGATGTTATTGGTAATCCCATCGATCCAAATCTTATTTTTGATCTGGAAGCCGTCAAAGTAAACGAAATGGAGGAAATGGAGGGCGAGGAGATAGGTCCGCAGGGGTCTACAATGCAATTTGATCAAGAAATCAGTATCATTCCGGGTCCTTCTTATACAACTGACAATTCAGAATCAGATGAGTCACCGAAACATAAAACACGAAAAAAAGCTAAATTATCATAAGATAATATTTTATGTAAAACAATTTTTTTTATGTAATAAAAACTATTTCTTAAAAATTGCAATTATATTATAGCAAAATAAGGCATGAAAAATTGGATCCGCCGTTGGTCCTGACTTTTCCTAATTTTTCATGTACCTTTCAAAACTTACATTTTATAATATAATAGTTTTATTATAATACCTATTGTATTATTCCAGCGGTTAGGTACCTACCTTCGAGTCGGCTTATGAAATTTCTTCGAACGGCGATGTGCAGTTGTATGCAATGGTAATACAACAAACGTCTTGTCAATTTAGCTTCTTAAAATCCAGCGAAACCAAGCACAGAAGCTCGACAGTACGTCGAAACTAACTTTTAATTAAATAATTGGTAATTTAATTAGGTTCCGGTACATTTACGAGGGTGCAAATTCAGATTTTGACATATATTTGTGTAACAATCATTTGCAACCAGATTTTAAAACTATGGCGTTTATGTGGAGACTCACTTATTGTTTATAGCGTCAAAATTTCCCACGTGTCAGATAAAAAAATTCTAAAAAAAATGTTCCGGGTTTAAAAAAGTTATGCAAAATTGCAAGCGGGTTTGTAACCCTTCTCTGCTGCATAAACAATAATTTGCATAACTCTGGCATTTTTTTTGGAAAAGATATATCAAAATAAAGTTAATAAACAATTATTAGCAATGTTCCGTTCATCCTAGCAGGGTGCAAATTTAATAGAAGATGTATAATAATTATTAAAATGTTCTCTAAAGTTTGCATAACTATGTGAATTTTTTTGTAGAAGTTATTGAATATTTTCGTTTATTTGTTAATTTAACAATGTTCCGGGGGGGTGAAAGGGGTGCAAATTCGGATTTAGTATTTTTTTACCTCTTCCAATGTTTCCCCAAAATTTAAAAACTATGGCACTTTTTGTCGAACTTTGCATTTTTGAAGTCTCTAGTGACTGGCCTACCGGGCATTTAGCGTTCATAGTCAATTTAGGGCCGATTCTACAAAGCAGGTATAAAGTCCCGATTAGTTATTCGCCGTATAACTTATTCGAAGTATAACTTATTCCTTATTCCAGGTATAAAAGCTTTTGCGTTCTACAATGCTCGTACACGGTCGGTATAACTATACCTGTAATTAGTTCCTCCGCACCAATTATAGGTCATTTGCGCAGCATATTTGACCATAGGATAACTATTTGACATCGTTGTGCAGCGTTCATTTGATTTATTGGTTATAGTTTTTGTTGTAAAAGATGTTTAAACAGAAAATTAAACAAATTCTCTTTTTTTTAAATTATTTTTAGCAATGGTTATTGCTATTAGATGTTTTCAATATTAAAAAGAGTTAAAATTTTTTGTAATAATTTTTATTTTATAAAATTTTACAAATTACTTTATAAATTACATAAAAATGTAACTTATTAGAAAGAAACTTTTAAAAGCATGGGTCGAGAATGAAATATCCAAAAACAATAAAAATGACAAAAAAAACCTTAATAAATAACAATAAGCAATAACAAGAATTTTTACAAAAATTTTAAATTCACTCACAAACCTCAATTAATTAATTATAAATAATCAAAGTAATGATTTAATAAAATAACTTAATAGAAGCACTTGAAATACAACAATAAATTGAATTTCACATTTGAAATAAATAAAATTGTATTCAACTGTCAAACTCTAAAATCCAACCTTAAAATAAATGATAGTTTAAATTAGATTTGACCAATAGAAAACAAGAATAACTTATCCGAGCAGGTATTCGACCATTTTCAGAGGGATAAGTTAAACCAGGTATAACCACAATTTATACCAACAAGAACGTTATACGACAATTGTAGAACGCAATCTGTGTGATTTATTCTCAGTATAGCTTATTCGTACTTTATTCGCGTTTTACATTACCGTTGGTGGCGCTGCAAACCATACGTTTTAAATACGTTTATGTAAACAAATTCATTGTGTAAACCAATGATAACAAAGCAAAATACTTTCCAAATGAACTTCGAAATTATTCCGTGTGGTGGCGTTTTGTTAATGTAAAACGCGAATACCTGCTTTGTAGAATCGGCCCTTATTCGACCACCATGCTCCGACCGTCTCTTCCGACGACCGAATTTATTGTTACTTTATGCCGCCTAAAAACTTGCAGATCAGGTAAAACGAATTAAGCTAAACGCGAATAGAAAATCTTACCTGGCTACGTAAGAGAAGAAAACGTCAGCAATCCTGTGGGGATATACTATAAATTATTAATTGGAGATTTGTAATCGATATTTCGTAATGTAGAGACAATTCGGAAAATATTTTTGTTAATTCTATTTTGTAATGCTTATATTTTTTATAATTTATACATTAGAAAAAACAAATCCCTAAACTGATTTCGATACGCATTTAAAAATGGTCAATTTGGTATACGACATGGTTTTAACATTTGTAAAATAGTTATTTTTCTTAAAAATTAAACATAATTCTGGTATCATAATTTCTAAATGCAAGGAAACCCTTAAATTTGTTTTTGTTGGTTAAGAAAGCTCAAAAGGTACATGTTAAAAAGCACGTTGTTAACCTTCGCATGGCATACTGGGGTCCCTGGGACCCCACGATATCTTAAAAAGCCTGTAGAATGTTCTAATTTTTTTTTTTTTTGGCAAATCGACACCTTTGTAATTTAGCATCATAACCCTCTCGACATTTTACACACTATGCTACTGTTAGTTGTGGCCCTTTAAGTCCTTTAAGTTTTATACGATTTATAAGCGAGCTTGGGGTCTGTGGGACCCCATAATGCCATTTACGTAACTATTTTGTTAAAGTGCAAAATTTTTATTTAGTCATTTTGGCCTTTGATAACCGTAATTTAGTGAATTAATATTACCTAAATTCGCCTAAATTATTAATTTTTTAACTCTAGATAATTAATTAATAAGATATTTTAAAATATATCGAGTTTACATTTCATGCACATAATATGTGCTGAATGCGATGATTACATTGAATAAATAACAATTTTAAAAACGTCGTAATATAAGACTTTTGTGATGGTTATTATTATGCAGATATGCATTTCTTTCATTTGAACACGGGTACCTATATTTTATATTTAATCACGTACAAATGATAAGAAGTCAAGTGGCTGGTAGACATCAAGATATTTAATACACACCAACAACAAAATTGCTATTTTATACAATAATAATATTTAATTATTATATTATGTTGATTCATAAATAAAAAGTTTTATAAATATTTCATGGGTGCGAGATATCGATTTAATTTTATAATTTAAAGTAATTTTTCTGTTTACTTTAATTTTGACTTTAAAATATTTTGTAATAAGATTAATAAATTGTTATATTGTATATTATTTAATTACTTATTATATTACGTTGATTCTTAACTTTTAAAAAATAAATAATCTAGGGTCAAGTGGGGAAATATGAAACAAAATGTAAAACTTTCTATTTTTAAGGCATTAAAATGGATAAATTAAAATTTTTAGCATCACTATCTGATGCAGTTTTAAGCCAGCTTGTTAATTATGTATGATTTTTTAAAATTAAATGCTGAGTAAGTATTAAAAAAATAAAAAAACAGTGTTTCACTTTTAATCTCCATTATAGGAAAAAATGAAACAGTTACGGGAAAATGTGAAACAGGTCTGTAGTGTGTAACTCCCACGCTATATGTAATATTGAAATGTTTGTGACAAAAATGAAAAAAGGCGGAAAAAACTGCATAGAAAATATACGCTGCAAGCCCTCATTTTTTATATTTCCGCACAAAATAATATAAAACACAAAACAAGGTAATGAAAATTAAATCAAAGCTGAAATTATAGGTAAAAAATACTTTACTCTACATTTGTCAAAATAATCAACCATTCAAAAACTATGAAAAAATGTAAAGCCAATCAACATAAGATTATTATTTACAAAAAAAAAACAAAAAAGAACAAATAGATATACGTATTATTAAATAAAAATTTGAAATAATGCAAACAACGGGAAAAAATGAAACAATTTAAAGATTAGTTACATCTCAATCACTGGCACTAACTTTAAAAATAAACTTTTTATATTAACTTATTTTGCCTTATTTTTCACTTTTTTATAATTTCGTACCATTTTTAAATATGAACTAAAATTACTTTTAATGATATAACACTAATTTATTATTGTACACTCTTAAAAAGTGACAAGTTAAACAAAAATTCCAAAAGTATTTATATTTTTGGACAACATTGTAGAAGGTCAAAAAATTATGAATCCGATTCTTGCACCCTTTTCCGCCCCCCGGAATATTGTTAAATTATTAAAAAAAGAACGTAAATTTGTAATAATTATGAAAGAAATTCCGAAATTTATGCAATTCTTGGAGAACATTTTAATAATTATTACACATCTTCTATAAAGTTTCCACCCTACTACGATGACCGGAACACTGCAAATAGTTGGGATAATTAATTTGCCTATATGACTGCATAAGCAATTATTTACATACTTTTACAATTTTTTCCGACAGGATATACTATACCAAAATGAAATTGATAAGCTATCATTTGCAATGTTCCGGTCATTGTAGCGGGGTGCAAAACTTTATTGAAGATGTGTAACAATAAATTATTAAAATGTTCTCAAAGGTTGCAATTGCAAATTCACGCTTTTTGTTAATTTAACAATGTTCCCGGGGGCGGAAAGGGGTGCAAAATCGGATTTATTATTTTTTTACCTCCTCCAATGTTGCCTAAAAATGGGAAAACTTTCGAAATTTTTTCATACCCATTTTTCTACAATGACTGGCATATAAACTTAAGACTATACAATGTATAAAATGCAAGTCAAACTAATTGGAATGTGCTCTTGCAAGCAAGATAATGTACTTGCCTACCTAGTAGTATTCTAGTATTTATTGAATTTCTAAGCAATTTCTATCAAACGTAGGCGTAGATATATC
This sequence comes from Rhagonycha lutea, assembly GCA_958510855.1. Taxonomy (NCBI): domain Eukaryota; kingdom Metazoa; phylum Arthropoda; class Insecta; order Coleoptera; family Cantharidae; genus Rhagonycha; species Rhagonycha lutea. Next base: position 24,318,772 of record OY294038.1, read on the forward strand.
ACGATATGAATCAAAACATGCAAGTTAAGGATTACCATGCTACCAAATTTTATATTGAAGTACAGAAAGTGGTTTATATTTTCCCTGCAGCTGTTTCATATTTTCCCTGATTGCTGTTTCATATTTTCCCAAAAGTTTAATTTAATATTATAAAAAAGCACTTTATTAAAAAAATAAAACAAGTAAGGCATTCTCATCTTTCATCTATTTTCTATGTGCAAAATTAATATAAATCCAAAATTTCAATTTATATTGCAGTAATAGAGAAAGTTGTACAACAAGAAATGAAATTAATTTTACATATTTTTAGATCGTTTACGAAAAGGCGTTATCTACAGTACTCCTAGGAAGATATAATATTTCAAATTTTTATATACTTGAAAATAAACTTTACAGAATATGATAGCGCTTTCGATTTTGTAATTAAGTCATATTGTTTATTAATTACATACCTGTTTCATTTTTCCCCTTCTTTTTAGGTGTTTCATTTTTCCCCCTTGCCCCTATAATAAAAACTTTAAGTTTTTTAAATATTTGGTTTTGCTTGTTGAGATTTCGGTACTACAGTAATTATAATCATATATCATAGCAACTTTTTTTTTTAATAACGAATTTGGACACGCCAATCTACCCCGTAACATCTGAATTGGAGAGTGAAACTTCGTACACTTATGTTATTTAATATATACTTCATTTTTTGGCGCTAGTGTCACTAAAGCACACAAGTGTCCCCTGAATTTGGGTCTGAAATTTTGTACACTTATGTTATTTATTATACTTCATTTTTTGGTGCTAGTGTCATTGAAGCACACCGTCAACTTTTTTAAATTTTGATTTTGGAAACGCGATTCTACCCCCGTGTCCCCTGAATTTTGGACTGAAATTTTGTACACTTATGTTATTTAATATACTTCATTTTTTGGCGCTAGTGCCATTGAAGCACACAGTCAACTTTTTTAAATTTTGATTTTAGAAACGCAAATCTACCCCCGTGTCCCCTAAATTTTGGACTGAAATTTTGTGCACTTATGTTATTTAATATACTTCATTTTTTGGCGCTAGTGCCATTGAAGCACACAGTCAACTTTTTTAAATTTTGATTTTAGAAACGCAAATCTACCCCCGTGTCCCCTGAATTTTGGACTGAAATTTTGTACACGTATGTTATTTATTATACTTCATTTTTTGGTGCTAGTGTCATTGAAGCACACCGTCAACTTTTTTAAAATTTGATTTTGGCAACGCAAATCTACCCCCGTGTCCCCTGAATTTGGGTCTGAAATTTTGTAAACTTATGTTATTTATTATACTTCATTTTTTGGTGCTAGTGTCATTGAAGCACACCGTCAACTTTTTTAAAATTTGATTTTGGCAACGCAAATCTACCCCCGTGTCCCCTGAATTTGGGCGTGAAATTTTGTACACTTATGTTATTTAATATACTTGATTTTTTGGCGCTAGTTCCATTGAAGCACACAGTCAACTTTTTTAAATTTTGATTTTAGAAACGCAAATCTACCCCCGTGTCCCCTGAATTTTGGACTGAAATTTTGTACACGTATGTTATTTATTATACTTCATTTTTTGGCGATAGTGTCATTGAAGCACACCGTCAACTTTTTTCAACTTTGATTTTGGAAACGCGAATCTACCCCCGTGTCCCCTGAATTGGGGAGTGAGATTTCGTACACTTATGTAATTTATTATTCTCAATTTTTCGGCGGAGGTTGTATAGAAGCACACTGCCATTTTTTTCTGAATTTTAGCTTGGAGTCGCAAATTCAACCCCAAGACCCCTGAGTTGGGGTTTGAAAATTTTTATATATGTGTAACTAATATTGTCAATTTTTTTAGGTGGATGGGATTTAGACATAATGCGATTGTTATTTTAATTTCAACGTAAAGTCGTAATTCTACCCCCCTTAACCCCTGAGTTAGTAATTGAAATTTTGTACCTTTATTATACTCAACAAAATCCAATTTTCACCAGTGTTTAGTTTAAATTACATGTATTACTTTTTTAATTTTTGATATTAGTTTTAATACCATTTAGGGCTTCCCGGTGGATGAAAGAAATTTTGAGTCGACATTAGAACACATTTATTGTTGTTGTATACCTTTTGACTTTCAAAAATTGCATTAAAAATGCACATTTTACAAAATTTTATTTCATGTTTATGATTTAGTTGGTCCACTGTAAAATTGTAAATCTGAATCTAAATCTGAATCCGAATCCGTTGCTAAGTTCAGCCACATTAAATAAGGACCTCGCTATTCCACTTGGTGAAGACAGAAATCGGTGCCTATAGTGCGAAGTATAAAGACAGCATTAGTGTACATCCAAACAAACTAACAGTGAACTCGACTTAAAAGCAAACCGCCAAGAGTAGATTAAGAAGATTTAAACCACAAGCCTTACAAATAGGTTTAAATAATTTATTATAGTTCGTTACCCGGCTTCACAAATAATTTATGTATAAATTAATATTTTAAAGGTATAAACTACTGAGATTATACCTAACGAGTTATCATATTATAATGTTATCTTGTCGCTGCACCGTCCAGATTGTGCGTATGCGTCTAAAATAACAATCACAAAGGCTAAACGACAAACTTTTTAGTCAGAGAGCATAAAGTTGACAAGCTAATTCTAATGAATTAATTTCAAATGTAGATGTTAGCAGTGGCGTAGCTAGGTGGACAAGGGCCCCGGTGCATAAAAAAAATCGCCCCCCCCGTTCCCCCTTTTTCCACATGTTTGCATTAGAAATTATAAAAAAAACAGCTCAGGGGGCCCCCTGGGCTCCGGGGCCCCGGTGCATTGCACCGCTTTGCCCTATAGTAGCTACGCCACTGGATGTTAGCAAGACTAATCCCGTTGGGTCACAAGTTCGATTTTTAAGACTAGTGGGTTTCGCCAGGGTATATCCTCTCTTATTGAGGATTGCAAATTTTAACAAATACGAAGTTCTAAAATTGTCTGCTTTTAAAATGTTAAATTTTGATGGAAACACGTAAATAAATGTGTCATCGATAACTCTATAACTATCAATCTGCAAATAAATATGGCAAATTTGTCGTGTAGAAATAAAGATACGTACTTGGCAATAAAATAATGTGTTTTTATTTTCGTATGAATGGTTAAAATGCAAATAAAGTAATTGTGTAAAATGTGCCAACAAAGTGACATAAGACAATAGCATTTACTGAAATTTTGCTCAACTCGTACTGCCTACAGTCACAGTTGGTTTGTGTGTAAATAATGTGAGCATATAAATTCAATACCAAAAATTGTGAACTTGTTACCGGTAAGATTGTCTCCACGCATTTAGAAGCACTGGTTTTTATAGTTGAAATTCTTATCGTCTGGAACAGCGCTACTGCAAAGTGTACTGACGTTGATAATATCCAAATTTGCTCCTGGTAGTTGATAATTAACCAAACGTGCTGATGATTTATTGTGAGATCGACGCGACGTTTATAACCCAGTGCATCGATTGAAATAAGTTCGTCGCTACAACTTCCATAAACTTCTTATCAGTAAGTGATCGTAACCTCAACTTTGTTTAACACGTTCGAGAAATTAATTTTACGTAATTCTTCAAATATTGGTCTCATCAGGTAAATCAATGATCCATCAACTAGAATTAGGGTAAAGCATACAGTTATCGGACAGTTAAGCAATTTTTTTTTTATAAAATTCATATCTCCTATTTCTTGTTATTTTTTCACCAAATTTATTTTTACGTAATTTCGATCTTGAATGTTAACGTTGCGTATTTAAATTTTTGATTCTGACAACCCGATTTAAAAAAAATAATAAATGCTAGTACAAATTTGCAAATATGTATAGTTACTGGACACCTTTTATAGTATTTGGCAGGTTATGTCTCAATGGTAGAACAGGGTTAAAGATGACCAGAAGCATTTCCTCTCAATGAAAATATATTTATTTAAAACACAATTTTATTTTAAAGGTCTATTTATGCAGTGTCCATTAACTGTAATGTGTCCGATAACTATATGCTTTCCCTTAGTTGGTTTCGTCATGCGACGACTTCAAAAATGTACAATTTATCGAAGAATAAATTTCCATCGGAATGGCATCTTAATTTTCCACGAATCGATCAATCAACAAAATATCGATTATCCAGTCTCAAAAATCTCCTCCTTTACTATGGACGTCTCGATTTGAAGGATTTCAAGGGGTTTCAAACCAAAATTGTTTAGGTTTGCCCAGGTTTTTTTCGTGTCATGGCAGACATTCGACTTACAAAGATGGTGGTATGAACAACGCCTAAGTTTGAGCGTAGTTTTGTAAAACTGATTTCTGGTGTAAATCCGATTGTGTTTACAATAATACTTAGTTCTTCGTGACCTGGAAGCTGGCGTTGCCGTTTACCATTATTAGCACTTTCAAGCTACCAGTTTTGGAGATTAGCAATATCGAGGATGTGCAGGTGGCATCCACTTTTTCTCATGGGAGCATTTTTGGTTATGCTGATACGACTGTTCTGTGCATTCGAGGATCTTTCTACTGGTTATTCCGTTGATTGGTTATTCCAAGTTCTTGGAACAATTTCCCATCTATTACCTGTGGAGGCAGTGGCGTCGAATCATTCGCTTTACTGGTGGGTCAATCCAACGTGAAATTGCAAGTTTCTGGCGATCCATTTCTGGTCTTACCCACTGATTTCATTCAAAGGGCACGCGATCCTAACATCGACAACATATGTATATGGTATCACACGATTTGTTAATATTTACTGTTAATATTTTGATTTGCCACGAATCTCTCTTGCTTGCTTTAGATTAGTTTGGCTTAGCTATGCTCTATAGTAATATTTGTATTCACGTGTGTTTTTGAAATTCTAGATTTTTTCAACGACCTACCAAATGGTCATAGTTCACTACGAAAAGGATTCCGATCGATCGAGACCTTCCTTCGTAAGATAATCGTATCCTTACGATTTTGTAAGGAACACGCATTAGGGTGAGTTTTTCAGATCTCATTGATTACAAGATTATTGTAGTTGCTTGCTATTTAGCCGTAGTCAATTTGTGCATGATATTTTGTGAGCAAATCAGAATAAATTCGTTCAGAGTAACAGGGTCTGAGATCTATTTTTTGTTAGTGAGGATATTCCGTCAGAGTAAACGATTGTTTTGGAGTTGTAGCTCAATCCTTCGAGGTCAATCCTTCCCAACTACATGCTGTGCAATTAATAAATACTCTATTTTGTTAGTTCGAAACGGAACTTTATTGTTTCCTTTCAAAGCAGCTGACTGGCGCCCACTCCTTTTATTTATTTCAGAAACTGTCTTTGGCACACCAGAGCAGGTTGTAGTGACTGGCAACCAAGAACATCAAAACGAATCCACGACAGCGTTCGCGTTACCCCGCTCTCAGAACTGTGGAGTATATTTCCGCAGGTGGCTACCTTCAACGTCATCGAAGGGTCAAGAGGCTAGTGCAACCGATCTTAGGGGAGATTGGCGTTACATTATTTTGCTGATATTTAAACCTGCTTTTTTAGGACACGAAAATATATTATCAAACTATTTACTTATTGTCTTGTACAGATTCTTGGTTGAGAAGTGTTGCCCAATCTGCCATTGTTACGTCACAGAGATTTTCTACGCTGAAATATTTTTACATCTTTACTTGGAGAGAGGTTTGATTTATTGATACCGTTTCTGTATGACCATTTTATTTCCTCTTACAGCTTATTTATTTTCATTTGCGTATCCAATTTCCCGTGAATTTTTTCATATCCTGATTTTATTGTTGGATGAGATTCCGTCTTTAGCTCAAAGTATCTTGAGTGTTCTAAAAATATGACACGCTGGCGCTGGAGCAGCTACAGCGTGCCGGCCGTTTATTATTTTGGATATTATATTATGTTTTTGTTTTGTATTGTTTAGGTTTGGTTTTGATTTGGTTTTGGTTTTGCTCCACTCGATCTGCTCTGCTATGCTTTGCTTTTGGGTTTTGCTACGTCTTGTCGTTGTTTTTTTGGCTTTGCTTTGCTTTGATTCATCCGTTGATACGATTATATGTTAATTTGGTGTCGGTCATATTCTAGCAGATAACGAGCGCTAAACCATGTCCCATGTTGAAATTATAATATTGGGTTATACATATGATCGACTTAACGACTTAACGGATTAACGACTTAACGTATTATTTGATCAATGTTTCATCGGATTAATGGGTATGAAGGTTGAAGAAATAAAATAAAACTTTACAGAGAGACCATTTTTTAGAGAGAACACAGTTCGGTGAAATTAAGCATTAAGTTACCATGGAAAATTATTCTGAATCAATTAAGCATAACCCGGGTGCAAGCAATTCAACACCTAAAAAGATGAACGATGTGGAGATTCGTGAGGAGAAAGTACGTGAGATGAGAAAAAGAGCTTTCAAAGTAAGTGAATTTTTAACAGGACAGTTAAATCCGGACACATTTTTACGATGCTTAAACCACATCACTCAAGAAATTTATGATGGTGTAGTACAAGAAAGGGCTTTGGACAAGACATGTGGTTATCCATTATGCAGTAAAGTCTTATCCAAACAAGTAAGGCAAAGATACTGCATTGATAAGAAAGAAAAGAAAATTTATGATGGTAGGAAGTTACAACAATTTTGTAGTACGATTTGTTATAAGGCAAGTGAGCACATCAAAAATCAAATCAATATTAATTTGATGGACGCAAATTCTGGAAGTAAACAATTTAATTTACTATCCACCGATGAGAATGATTCTCAAGTATCTAAAATTAGTGCAAACTTAGCAAAGGCAGTACAATTTAAAGGTGCTATTTTGAATAGTACAGAACCACAAACAAATCCAAACATATCCAAAAAAGAAATCGAGAAAGTCAACGTGGTGGTTCCCAATATTTTGAATAGTACAGAACCACAAACAAATAGTACAACCAAAAAAGAAATCGAGAAAGTTAACGTGGTTCCCGATTCCAAAGATTTCGTTAGGAAGATCGAAGATGATGAGGATACTAAAAATGTGAAGGAAACTATCGAACCCACCCCGCCAGCTAAAAAGAGTCTTTTTTCGCAAAGAAGAGCAAACGGGAAGGGTATTAATGCGAAAACCAATGTAAAATTTCAACCGCCAGTACAGGAAAATGTGGATCGATTGAAAATCATCAAAGACAGCTTTCTAGGTTGGGTTACTATTGACACCTACAAGTTTCTCTATGGAGAAGATAAAGTAGTGGAATTGATAAACAAGGAACGGTTAGCCCAACAGTTCAAATCCATAAATTTAGAAAAAGTCTCAGATGATGTGAAAACGAAGTACAAGAAAATCGATCCCGATGACAGAAATCACGAATGCAATTCAGCCATACAAAGTAAGCGGCGTAAAATTTACATGAAATCCATTTCGCCCACTGTGAAAAAATTGGCCAAATCTTTGTGTCTTCATTTTCATGACGTTCAAGGTCAAGTTCAGCTTCTACTTGAAACGTTCAATTTATCGGCTCATAATATTATGTTTGAGCCAATCGTGGGGACCGTAACTTCGTTAATTTTAATTCAATTGTTAGCTATTTGTGACGAAGAGTTAAAGATAAAATTAGAAAGTATGGAATCTATGGCTTGCATAAAAGCAACATACGAGTTAATTCCAGGTGCTAAAACACAAATTTTGGACGAGATGAAAGATATCAATGTGCTCTTGAACAAATTTTTGTCTTCAAATGAAGATGCGCAGCCAACTAATTAACCTGTTTAAATGGGACGAGAATTAAGGAAAAGTGTTATTATTTAACACTTTTACTTTATTTAATTAACTTTGATGTATTTAAATAAATTTATGCTAAACTAAAATATTTTTTTATTTATTTTTTTTCATGTAGTAATATTTTTAATTTAAGATAAATCCTTCCATCAGGATAGAAAACTTATGCCTGTTTTCACCAACAATTTATTTAAAAATTTCCTAGTAAAGAATTACTTAGCTAGGATTCCATAAATTTGATTGGTCAAATTTGACATATGAATTTTTTATGTCAATACTATGTCAATTTTCACCAATCACATTTATGGAATCCTAGCTAAGTAATTCTTTACTAGGAAATTCTTAAATAAATTGTTGGTGAAAACAGGCATAACTTTCGTAATATTGTGTTATTTTACTTAAGACCGTGGTGACACTTGCACAAATTTTTTCACATTTAAAACAAAATAATTTTGCTCTCCAGTTTGTTTAACCACGATATTAATAGGCTAGCTCTCGATTTGTGCGAAGGCTGAGCCGTAAGTTCTGAAATAAATGCGGTAGCTTGGAGTAACATATCTGACCCTAGTAACACACACCCTCCTAGAGCGTCCCATGAACGTCCTCTAAAGATCCATTGGACGTCCATGGACCATGTACCTACAATAAATTGATCTCCAACGAACGTCCATAGGACGCTCCAGGAGGGTGTGTGTTACTTGGGAGTTATAATATTTATAAATAATATTTATCTGAGAGATGCTTTCACAATCCCAACAATTGCAATGTAAAATAACTGTACTAAACAGTGCACAGTAGCAAATGAATATACGGTGTCACAATCCGTGGGTCACCCAATATGAAACTCAATATAGCCAAAATACACATCGGTTTACACGAATTGGAAAAGAAAAATTGCTTACTTCGAGCTCGTATAAACTTACAACTTACTAGTGACAGGTGGTCACTTCCAATTGTTTTACAACGTGAGGCTTCAAAGCCCCTCAATCGGAAACTAAGACTCTGGGGAGGGCTTACGCCCCCTTAGCCCCCCAATTGGTTCCTCCCTGCCTGGGCCCATAACCTGTTGAGATATTTGGTTATCGTTATCAGGTTTTCACAAAGGAATTTAATTAAATAAAAAGATTGATTGGGTAAAATTTTAATAAAAGAAAACATCAATTAGTACATATCCAACCTTTATGGTTGCTAAATAATGACTAGAGACCGGATTTTAAGCACAACAGACCGGTTTTGAGGGTAACACCCTCATAAACAATTGGTTAGGAAAATTTATTAGCGCTAATAAACGTTTTCTATTGGTAACAAATTTTTTTAACCAGTTGTTTATGAGGGTGCTACCCTCAAGACCGGTCTGTTGTGCTTAAAATCCGGTCTTTAATTAATGACTAACTCTAATTGAAAAACAAGAAGTATTCTATTATTCCAATTTTAAGTGCTAAAGGGTGTTATTTCCTAACTCTTAAAAGGGCCGTTCAAGGGCCGTTCACACGAGGCAAGCAGGTAAGTGATTTAGTTAATTTTAACTTAATTTTAAGTTAATTCCACGTGTGGACAGTTGATTTAGTGGTAAGTGATTAAGTAACAATTTAGTTGGTAAGTGGTAAGTAAAATAGAATCCAGTCTATTTTTCGATTTAGTTAAGTTGCGCGCGCATCTTCTAAGGCGTGGTCAGCACTGTTTATAAACTTATCGGGTGTAAACACTTAATAAAAAACTTTTTTAACTTGACGTTTTAAACTTTTAAAGTTTATAATCATTCTAAACAGATATTTGTTTGAAAATGTCGAAATGAACGGAAGAGTCGACAATAAAATTTGTAGAAAATTATGTACTCCACGAATGTTTGTGAATTTTAAAAGTTCGTCTTATAAAAATAAGCAAGCTAGACAAAGTGCCATGACTGAAATTGTACATCATGCAATGCAAATTAATAATTTTGGTATAAAGAAAGTGGATAAAAAATAAAAAGTATCTGACCTACTTACCACTTACCACTAAACAACTTAAATGCGTGTGGACCAGGCCCGTAGCCAGGGGGGGCACTTGGGGGCACGTGCCCCCCCCCCGAAATGTTGAAAAGACAAAGAAAATGGAAGGGGAAAAACCGAAAATTTTACATTTTACAAAAGGTTTTTTACAAGTGCCCCCCCCCCAAAATGAAATCCTGGCTACGGGCCTGGTGTGGACGGACAGCCACTAAATTTTAACTTAAAATTAACTTAAGGTGGCCGATTTCTATGGGGATTATCTACTTAACTAAAATTTATGTAACCCCCACTGCATTTCAATAATACTATCGCCAAAGCTACGAAAATTTTACAGGTTGTTGCTCAAGGCTTCCTGTGTAACATATTGAAATATGAGGCGTATAAGATAATTATTACATTGATAATTCAATAAATACGGCGATGACGCGTATTGCGCATGCGTATGCGAAATCTCATGATTACGCGAAAAATAATACACATAATTGTCTCATATTTCAATATGTTACACGGGAAGCTTTGAGGAACAACCTGTAAAATTTTCGTAGCTTTGGCGATAGTATTATTGAAATGCAGTGGGGGTTACATAAATTCTGGTTAAGTAGATAATCCCCATAGAAATCGGCCACCTTAACGATTTAGTTACCACTTATCAACTTGCCTCGTCTGAGGCCTCAACTTCCCTTCAGACGAGGCAAGTTGGTAAGTGATTTAGTTAATTTTAACTTAATTTTAAGTTAATTCCACGTGTGGACAGTTGATTTAGTGGTAAGTGATTAAGTAACAATTTAGTTGGTAAGTGGTAAGTAAAAAAGAATCCAGTCTATTTTTCGATTTAGTTAAGTTGCGCGCGCATCTTCTAGGCGTGGTCAGCACTGTTTATAAACTTATTGCGTGTAAACACTTAATAAAAAACTTTTTTAACTTGACGTTTTAAACTTTTAAGAGGACTTTATACCTAACATAAAGTTTGGTTTACACTCATAATTGAATTAAATAATTCGTTAAACCGGCAATGTTATGGGTGTAAACCAAATTTTACGATTTAAATGCACTTTCTTAAAAAGCAAATATATAAGGGTTTTGTCTTATATAAATAGATATTTTAAAAATAGTTTTAATTTAAATAGTTTGTATATTCATGGAAAGTCACTTGCAGGTCACTGGAGTGATTAATTATTATAATAAAAAATGAAAAAAATTTTTTTTAACTTCTTAATGACTTTCCGTGAAACTAGATTTTTTTCTAATCGTTTACTTCAAACCGCATTAAATTCCATACATTAATAAAAGAGCTATATGGATATTCGCTAAAAGTTAGGTATACAGCCCTCTTAAAGCTTAAAATCATTCTAAACAGATATTTGTTTGAAAATGTCGAAATGAACGGAAGAGTCGACAATAAAATTTGTAGAAAATTATGTACTCCACGATTGTTTGTGGAATTTTAAAAGTTCGGCTTATAAAAATAAGCAAGCCAGATAAAGTGCCATGACTGAAATTGTACATCTTTCTTTCTCGGTCCTTTTACCCTAAAGAGGGTTTGGTGAACCTTTTAATTTGGGGACGATTTATGTACTTTATATGTTTCGTACTAAGTCCTTTTTTTGCCCTAAGACAAGGTTTCTCATGGCAGATTACACCCCGGTGGTTTGCCATTGCCTGCCGAGGGAGAGACGACCAGAATAAAGTTCTTACTTTACTCGGATTCGAACCGGGTATTTAGCGTTCATAGTTAAAATTAACTTAACGATTTAGTTACCACTTATCAACTTGCCTCGTCTGAACGGCCCTTTAAGGAATCCTTTAGAACCGTAAAGTTTGGTTTACACGCATAATATTGCCGGATTACTGGTTATATTTCATGAACATGGAACATACTTCTATGTTCATGTTATATTTAATTCAATTGCGAGTGTAAACCAAACTCGCCGTGTTACTCGCTCTAGAAGCGTATTTTCGCGAGGATCCCGGTTAGTACCGCTCGGTTACTTTTGGTCACCTTTGGTTAGTCCCCCACCACAATTTTTGAAATAACCATTTGTGGTCGCGAAAATGCAAAAAGTTACTTTTGGTTAAAAATTGAAATGAAAACTAACCAAACTTGTGTGAAATAATGTAAACAATGATTTATTCTTCAAGTTGTTTGCTTTTATTTATTACTTGTAAGGACTAATCTGTTTGATAGATATTAAAATTTGATATAGATTTACATAGCAATGGTGGACGGGTATAAAAAAGTAACTAAGAATCTATTTAAAAATATTATTTATTATTAAAATATATAACAATGTTATTTGGAACGACATGGTTTTTTTCTTCGCCCGTCAGATTCTGAACTATCGGAGTCCGTGCTGGAAGTATATCTTCTTTTTTTCTTCTTAATTGTTGTTGTTGCCGTTGATGGGAGCCATATAAACGTTAAAATCAATGCCAGCCAGCAAGATAGCTACATTGATCGGCATCAAAACCATTCTATTAATTTAATGGGAATCTGTTCTGCAGATAAAATATTTACCTACGTGTTTGTTGGATTTCCTGGTTCGGCTCACGATTCAAGAGTTTTTTCAAACTCATTGTTAGTGAAACACATCGAAGAGTTTGGAAAACAAAAATTTTTTCCGAATGAAGATTTTCATATAATAGGTGATAGAAAAAAGTCATAACATCTGTTTAAGTTCAGATCGTGTATGTATTGAAAACGTATTTGGTTTAGTAAAAGGGAGGTGGGCAAGACTCCTATATAGACAGAGGCACAGTTTCAAAAGGAATTGAAATAACTACTGCTGCCTGTTTTGCATAATTTTTGTTATTTATGCCACGATGAATGGAAAATGGAAGACAATAATAATAACGATACTATAGCTAGTGATGTAGGACCACCATGCAGAGAACTACATGAAAACGAAAGAGCAGCCTACAGAAGAGCGGAAGCAAAAAGAAATGCGATAGCTGCAAAATTAATCTAAATATTAATAATTCAATTGTTACAATTTTTATTTACAATGGTTAATATAAATGTTATTAAATAAAAATAAATTTTATATCAGAGTGTGTACTACTTGAAATAATAATTATGTTTTCACATTTTTTCGTTTTCTTAATTTTCAATTATTCTATGCTGTTCCAACCTTATTGTAAAAATGCATATCCGCAGCTTCATAATCAAATTAATACTTTCTTCCAACACTAGGATATTAGTAATCGATCACCTTGCTTTTTCCATCGACCTGAAAATTAATAATCAATATTATTCTAGCAAAAAGTTACAATATAAATTTATTATAAAAAAAATATTAAATTTTAAACACGTAAAGAACACAAAAGTTACCTTTCTAATATAACTGATATGCAAAATATGATATAAAAATAAGGTAAATCAGCCACCGAGTAATCTCTAGCTTTGTAGTTCATTTGATTGATCCATTACCGTAAATTGTAACAATAAATTAATTAATACTCATTAAAGTATATTTATCATTATCAATTTCTTCTCAAGTTCAACTTCAAACTACAACGTAGGATATCTACCTACTTGTAAGGTCGATTAATTATCCCTGATTTTCTGAATACAGTTCCTTTATATATTTTATTGCTTCTTCAAGATCTGTAAATTAATATGAATACAATGTTCAAACATAAAAAGAATTTTATTTACTTACATTTACCCACGATTGCAAAATGATTTGCAATGTCATTCTTCACCAAGAAAAAGATACACCTTCGCACCTTAGTGTAAATTATATTCGTTTATTTCACTTTACCAAACTTTATAATAATCAAAACGATTTTATAACTTCGAAAATTAATTTATAATGATTGTTTTTAATTTAACATAACCTCAAATCCATTTTAGAACCACTTCCAACTTTAAATTTTAAATTGTGACACACACAGATGGCGCAAAAAGTAACCACAAAAAGTAACCAGTGATTTTGAGCGGTCGTCTTTGGTTAACTTTTTTGGTTAACCAAAATCTACCTCCCCTCTAACCGTTCTCGCGAAAATGACATAAAATCTAACCGGTTACTTTTGGTTAACCAAAATGCCTCGCGAAAATACGCCTTAGAGCAGCGCCTGCTGTTTTTATTATTTATTTTTCACTCGGTTTCAACAAAAATCCGTTAGAGGACACCACGAACACGATTGGTTATACGTTTTTGGATCGTATTGTTTATTTTAATCCTGATAATTTCAAAATCATCTACGTCACCGAGTTTGACTAACGACGAGTCGAGCGGTGCGGAGTCGTCACGTTTCGTTTCTCGTCAGTATGAATTTGTAAATGAAACTTCAAACTTTGTTTCTTTTTAAATTTAGAGTCACACATTTGACAAGCGTAAGGTTTTTCGCCTGTATGAGTTCTCATATGAGTCTTCAGATTTGCCCTTTGTGAGCATTTATGGTCACAAATGGTACATGCGAAGGGTTTCTCCCCAGTATGGATTTTTAAATGCGATTTGACACTTTGTTTCATTGAACATTTATAGCCACAAATATGACAAGCAAAATGTTTTTCACCAGTATGGGTTTTCATGTGAATCTTCAAATTTTCACTTTGTATACATTTGTAATCACAAACTGTGCATGCAAAGGCTTTCTCACCAGTATGAATTTTTAAATGAATCTTTAAATTTTCCTTCAGTGAACCTTTATAATCACAAATATGACAAGCAAACGGTTTCTCACCTGAATGGGTTTTCAAGTGTTTTTTCAAATTGTCCTTGCGTAAGCATTTATAGGAACAAACCGTACAAGCAAAGGGTTTCTCACCAGTATGGATTGGTATATGGTACTTCAAACCTCTTCTTCTTGCAAATTTTAAATCACAAATGTGACAAGCAAAAGGTTTCTCGTTTATATGGGTATGGGATTGTTTCACATGATTCTTCAAATTTTCCTTTCGGGTATATTTACTGTCACAAACTGCACACTCAAATAATTTTGCGCCACTGCGAAATCTGGCAATATAATCTCCAAGTTCTGATTTAGTAATGACCATGAATTTTTGCTCTTCATATTCTCTCTCCGGTTCGGTTCCATTACGTGACGTCTCTTCTTTAACATCAATCGAATGATGCAAATCTTCCAACTTCGTTTCAAAATCTTCTTGTTCTCTTTTAATTTCACACTTTAAATTACATGGAATTTGTAAAGCATTTGAAATATTTTCAAAATTTTGCAGCTCCTGCGAGTTTACCGCATCATCCATATCCACAGTCGATAAACGATTATCCAATTTTGCATATAACAAGAAAAACTAATTAAGTTATAATATATTTTTGTATAAAAAATCAAAAATCAACATTTCGCCGCCATGATAGGTATTTATGGCAGTGTCTCACGGCAGTGCTGCCAGTTTTTATTTTTAGTGGTCGCCAAATTAACTAACAGATTTCGCAATAAATGATAAAAACCATCATAAAAACGAATAGAAGATTCAGGATAGAATATTTTGTCAAAAAGGTATGCAAGTGAATACTTGAAACTGTAAAAATGGATCTTGTTTATATCCGGACCCACATTTATTACTGTTTACACACTACACGGGTACAATATCTTAATTCTGAAAGTGATTTGTGCACTTATTGTGTTTAATTTAGGCGTCAGGAAACTAGGCAACTTACCGACCTGGATGCCGATAAGCTAATGGAAATGGTTTTTACTTGATGTAATTTGGTTATGCTAAGACGAAAAAGCCACAAACCCGTTTACTGGTGGTCGAATCATATTGCACTTCTTAGATCAACCTCCAACCAGCTCCGTAGAGCAGCAAAAACTGTGTGGGGAACAGCCAGTCATGAAGGATCCTACAATCTATATAAAAAAATTCAAATAATAAAGATGCTTTCCTGTATTTATTTTATTTAATCATTGGTCAATAAATACAGGAAAGGTGCATCTTTATTATTTGAATATTAGTTAACCTGTAAGGAGTCCTCACTATATAATTCGATATATAAAAAAAGCCAGAAACGACCTCAGAACTAAAATAAAGAGGCGTAAAATGAGATGCTGGGAGGACCTCTTAGCAAATCTCAATGAAGACCCGTGGCGGAAGTCATACAAGCTTGTGGGAGGAAAACTGAGACAAGAAACCCCCATACACCTGGGCTCACTCCAGCAAGAATACAACAGAGGTGGTAGACGAACTACCCCACTCACCCAAAAACCGTCAAATAACGTATGCCAAACCCCCAACATTGATCTAAGTTTATTCTGGAGGAATTGTAAAAAGCAGTGAAGAGCCTCCCAGCGGACAAAGCCCCCGGTCCGGATGGAGTACCAGGAGTATGTCTTAAAGCCCTAATTTTAGAGCACCAGGAGAGTTCTTGGTCCAATCTTGTGGAACCTAAATGCCTTGAGGCTGGCGAATTTCCCTCAAGATGGAAAAAGGCGGACCTGCTGCTCATCCAAAAAGCTCTGGATGAACTTCTAGAAAAATTAATTTAATAAGATTAAACAATGAAATTGAGAAGTCCGGCGGCCTCTTCGATAACCAGTTTGGATTTAGGAGAGGTAAACCCACAGTCGATGCCTGAAACTTAATAACTAGGACAATCCAGGAAGTAAGAATTGGAACTCTGTCTAGTGGCGACATTAGACATGCGGAATGCCTTTAACAGTGCCGAATATGCGAGAAAAGGCATAGATCCGCAGGTTTATAATATCGCCAGCTTCCTGGAGAACCGAAAGTTAAGGCTAGATATAGGAGGGGGTTTGAACGACTAGGATGTATCAAGCGGGGTTCCACAAGGAACAGTTCTTGGCCCAATCTTGTGGAACCTAATGTACGACGGGGTACTCAGACGCCAGCTCCCAGAAGTAGTGACCCTAGTGGGTTTCGCGGATGTTCTCACCTTGATCGTCCGTGATAGAGACGCAGGCTGGTGGAAGCTAAAACAAACGAAGTCATTGCCATCCTCCTCCACTGGGTTAGGGAGAGGGGTTTAGCCTTAGTCCCGGCCAAGTCGGAGGCGGTAATGGTGTCTGAAAGAAGACAGACACCGCCTGTCCATATCAACATGGATGGTATTAACATTCGACTTAGGGATTCAGTTACCGTGCTCGGTGTGAAGTTGGATAACCACCTTAAGAGCGCTGCAAATTTTGATGCAAAAACATGTTTCGATAGATGACGCGCCCTTAAAATATTAATCTTTTAACTTATCTGTTCACCAATACATAATTCTAATAATTTATGAAAGTCGTATGAACAAATAATAACTAATTTAGGCAATGAGGAAGTTTGAACTTTCAAAGATAAATATTTTTAAATATTTTCACATGTGAATATCTTTTTGGAATATACTTGTAAATATTCAACATTGGAAGCTCAAACTTCCTTATTGCCTAGCTTAATTATCGTTTATTCATGACTTTTATAAATTATTAAAATTCTGTTTTGATGAAAAGATAAGTATAAAAGATTAATATTTTAGGGTACGCCATCTGTTGAAACATGTTTTTGCATCAAAATTTGCAGCGCGCTCTTAACTTCGCCGAGCACATCCGGGGCGTAGCGGCTTAGGCCTCGTCGGCGACCATCACACGCTTGATGATAATTGAAATTATTTATGTGGCGTTCTTGCCTATCAATCAGAATAATTAATAACTTATTTTCTAGTAACAAAAAGTATAATACAAATTTATATTCTAAATTTCTACACCATTTCAAGATTTAATTCAGAAAACATCAATTATAAATCAGATTAACTAATTCTTCCGTCCGTATGGCCACCCTTCTGGTTAACTCTGAGAGACCGTTCGAAGTTCAACTTTAACTCTTCTGGCTAGCTCTACGATGCTGCTCGGTATTCGACCTCGTACAACTCTCTAGCTGGGAAGTAGTGAGGCAGGAAATATTGACTAATCTGAACTGCAATTGATGCTTTCTGAATGCTGCCACACCTCCAATCATTGTCTCACAGACACCTTCACTAAATTTCACTAACTTCTTCTCTAGCCACATGATTCTTCTTAACCATGATTAAACGGAAATTATCTAGTGCCCACACCTTCACCTCGGAAGGACAAAAATAAACTGCTTTCTTTATGGAAGAATCAAAAGTACCTACCTTTTCATCATCACCTTCTTCTTCGAAGGATAAAAAGCAACTTTCAGCACCTTCCTTTGGAAGGCCAAACTGACTCGGCCTCCCGTTTCGAAAGGTAAATGTGAACTAATTCCTTGTTGATTTTTTCATAACGACTGCCATCTCCTAGGTATCCTCTTAATTTTTTAAGTTTACCTAAACGATTCGGGATACTTTGGTAACTTTAACTTAATACAAATAAAAATTGAACATTTAACGAATTTTTACATAATTACATTTTTTTACATTTTTCTTGTCTTTAACCAAATGGTCTACTTTCTTTTCCTTCACACCTCGTCATCCTATGTTTCTTGGAACCATGCTATTCTTTGCAATGAACACATGTCCTCGATGACAAACCTTTTTCAAAAGAACTGTTACCTAGAAAGTGGATTGTTATATACTATAATGAATTTTTCAAAACTTCTAAAGGCCAGGGTCACTATAATGGTGGAGAACAAAAGTACTCCCTCGGGGAAGGCTGGGTTCCAACTCAAAATTAAAGACTCGGGTGAATAAAGCTGATTTAATAAAATTTTTTAAATACGTTGATTATTATTCAATCCTGATTTTTTGACAATATTTTCGTCCCTTGGCCATTCGTGAAATAGTTTAACTTGTTTCAAACACCACAATACATTCACTAGGTATTGTAGACTCTCACTAGTAAAAGTAGATTTTTTTGTGAATCGAAAGTAAATTGTCTACTATTCCTAATCAGTTTAGTGAATGTCTACAGTCCCTAGTAATTGTATACTTTCACTGCATTGTCCACTTTCACGGTAACATATTAGCAACTGAATTCACTCACCCTGTTTAGGACAACCCTATAGGTACATAGAAAAGAAGAACGCAAGACTACATTTTCTCACCTCGTCCCGCGGCTTTATTTATGAGAAGTAAAAGCAAAATTTGTAAATGTTTGCATTTATAGTATATTATTATAGGCCAAGGTTGTGAAGACTTGTTACCGTCGGATTTCTCGAAGCGTCCCCTACCCTCTGAAGTTTGTAACAAAACGTAATGGTGCCGGTTTACTCGCGGGACTGGGCGCGGGTTGAGGGGGGGTGTAGGTGTAACTAAAAATTGCTTCGAGGGTGCGTCAAAATCGAGAAAGGGAGTAGTGGGCGCCAGAATCTTCAAGGGAGTCAAATAAGGGTAACAAGGGTACCAGAGTGCTCGGTTGATTCACGCCTGCACCTGATAACTGCACCACACGAGATACTAACCGTATTGCAAGGAGTCGGTGGACTACTAGCTTTAGCTTGAGGTAGGTCTGGAACAAAACACACAGCATGCAACAAAAATACTACCAACAAACTATGGTGAATAATAAAAAGTCGTAAAATTGTGGTCAATTAATATATTGGTGATAACGCCGTGGAACAAAATTACAGGAAGCATACGCTTCACAACAAAAGACAATAAAGCCTTCTTTGGTTCTTATAATAATTATTCCTGCTTGAACAATTTATTGATACGTGGCCACGAAAAATACCTAAATTACTCACTAAATACGTTAGTTTGAATAAATAAAATAAATCCAACAGGGCCAGTCCGGACCATCCTTTAATCTTAGGTACACTGCGGTAGGTCATGGACTGAGCAAGTTGATACTGACCTCGACAAACCCGGAAGGGGCAGTGGATCAGATAACCAGACAAAATACACGGTAGATTCGATGTATTTGAATGATTGAATTACAACTAATAACTTAATAATTACGTAGATAATATTTCTAATAAAGCTAAATGGTACGATTATATAATGGTTACACAATAAACTTCTCGTTCGAGTTAGGTTGTCAATCCCGCACGATTGCACGTAAATCGAAATTGAATCCGCCAGCACTTAAAGAAATTCGACTTACTTGAATATATTTCCTGCGACCTCTAACTAAAGCGGGTAGTGTCGCTTCCAACGCAGTCAGGTGTGTCAGATACAGGTGCCAACAGGAAAGAACGGAAGTAGCGGAGCGTACAGGTGGTCTTCGGCAGATAACGGGACAATAGATGGAGATGCAAGTATGACTTGTCAGGTGGTGACCATAGATGAAAATGTTAACGTTGAGAGTAATAATGCCTTTGCAGGAGTAAATATATTTCACCAGGTGACTAATTTATTGGATTTCTTAACGAAGCGTTTATGATTTCCGATTTCAATAATCGAGGGCGGAATCTTTTATATAAACGATAAACGCACGGTAGACGCTTCGAGAGATCCAAATAAACAATTATTTAATTACTTCAACCAACTTAAAGTTCACAACACCTCAACACGAAAAGATGTTAAATAGAGATTACACTAACTCGATGTCCAACCGGGGTGATTAACCCTCACTTCCGACTTATAGTCGATATCGGTCAAGGTTATAAACCAGGACCTAGAGTAGGTCGTACAGCAAAACTGTGCAGTTAGTCGTGAACAACTTGACTTCCACTCTTCACACGCAAAAATCGTGGTAAAATTTAAATATAGAGTGGGAATATGAACCCTTTCCTATTTAAAACCAAAGGGAGAGGATATATTATGTTAGGGTGAATGGGTAAAAATATCACGAGCTAAAATTATATTTGGTCGATTTAAAAAGATAGATCTTGAAGCAAGCCTTCAAGAAAAATCCCATCCTAAGAGAACTGACGCTAGGGTCTACACAAGGCGCATTGTTCTATGGGTGCAATTAGGATGGTTGGAGTACGATAGACTTCGCAGCTTGCATACATGTTGCAACTCGAAATAATATAATTTCTGAAGGAAATTAAATTGCTCAACGCAATTTTATAATTTAAAACTCTATATTTAAAACCCGTATTACAGATTCGCATTATAGCCCTAGCGCCAAGATTATAGTCCGAGGTACAAAGCACCGATGGTGGTTTTCACAACCGTGGTTTATATACGATTATTTCCACTACTAGATTATTACAATTATTTAATTTTTATTAAGAAATAGCTATTATTACAACTAGGACAATATGAATAGTATATTTCACGAGGTTGGCTAGTTACATCACGAGGGCAAAGCCCGAGGGATGTATAGATTCCCGTGTTGTAATCAATAGTTTTCTTCTGATTGAAACAATCATGTTCTGAAAATGGATAAATATTGGATTGTAAATTTTTGAATTAATTGGATTGGTAGCGTTGCTAAGGGCCGTGTTTGTAAAAATCATGGTTGGCTAGTTTGACTTTCACGTTTTGTCATAAATAAAATTGATGAAATGTCAAATTACGTGCTAACTCCTCAGGCGGCGAAAGCCCGTGAATATTTGGTTTCGGCGAAATCTAAAGCTGCTTACACTAAAGCTTATGAGACTGTCAGGAGTGTAGAAGAAAAATATTGGTGAACGGTGTCGACGAAAATATTTTGCTAACGTTTTTTGAAGATTTGGTATGTTGTTCTGATTCTTCTTTTTTTTTCGACGTATGGCTAATGTATTCTATCCGTGGTCGCAGAAATATTCACCAAACACGTTGTGGCCAAAATTATCGATGCTAAGGTCAATGTTACATTTAAAGGAAAAAACTGATGTTAAAATGTTCGATGCAGTGGAAGCATCTGTGAAGAATAAAAATGAAGGATACGTTCCTAAAAAATCAGAGGTTTTGTAAATCTAAGATTATTTTGTTGCTTTAATTAAAAATTAAAACATTTTTATAGTGACATATGGCGTTTTATATTTCCCTTGAGAAATATGAGTGTGTTATGATTATGACATATGATAACTAAGGCGATATTGCTCTATATCAGAAGAAAAAATAATATTATCATACAACATAACGAAAATAAATTACAAAAAGCAATCTATCGACTCCATAAATTAAGTTCCAAATGCAATCTTCGAATATCAACCCAAAAAACTAAGACGATGGCCTTTTTAGGACCTGATCCAAGAAGAACAAAAATTATAATTGACAATAACATTTTAGAACAGGTAAATCATTTCCAATTCCTAGGTTGCGATGTCACATATGAAGAAAATAAAGATATAGGTAATAAAATCAATAAATACCTATCAAAGAATATGTGGCACAATTAGAAGAACGTTAGGAAGAAAAACCAGGAAAGAAACGCAATTAAAGTTCTATAAAGTAATGGCTGCTCCAACCATACTATATGGCTCTGGAAACTGGATAGTAAGAAAAAAAGGCCTCCAAAGTATCCAAACAGCAAAAATATGCACAAGAGAAGATAGAATTAAAAATGAAGACATAAGAGAAGAACTGAACATATATTCAATTGTAGAAAAGACCCAGGAATATAAGGAAAACTGGAAGAATCACTTAACATGGATGCAAGACAACAGAATCCCAAAACAAGCACTTGAATATAGTCCTAGAGGAAGAAGAAGCGTTGGTAGACCGAGGAAGCGTTGGTAAGGCCGGAACAGGCAAATGTGCCTAAACCTGGAAAGGCAGAAGAAGAAGAAGAAATATTTTTATACTATAATGAATTTTTCAAAACTTCTAAAGGTTAGGGTCGCTCTAACGGTGGAGAACAAAAGTACTCCTTCGGGGAAGGCTGGGTTCCAACTGGTTCCAATTATGAAACAAATGGCAGCCTCTTGTATTGTTGAATGACAGTTGTTGAAAAGTTTATTAGAATTAAATCTTATTAAAAAATAAACTTAATCGCTGTTCGTCAAATTATAAAGTGAGGCGCTGCCACCTGCTGTCACATTAATTCGAATTTGATAAAAATTTTAAAATTAAATGAATCTTATTCTAAATCATTTTATAAAAGCATGTTTCTTTAAAATAGTCACCAAATTATCGAAAAATATCATTTTATTCATTATTAACTAATAGTAGTAATTACTAATTAATAATGGAAAATTACTAATTTAAGCAAAAATGATAGCCTATTATGACTAGTAGTAGAAAAACTTGTTTTTCTTCATGTGGATTTTTTAAATTACAACAAATCAAGTTGGCCGCGTTCATTTGTTGCGGCCGTGTTCAACAAAGATTACGTGACGTCGCTATGGGAACGAATAACAATATGGCGATTACAGTGGTCGCATTTTGCGCAGTAATGCAGCAACGGCTACATTATTCCAGTACAGTATTGTATTATAATGTAAATTTTTGTCGAAAAGAATCAGTTTATTGTAAAGAACCTAGGTGCACACAAAATTTTTGGTGAGTAACTTCTTGTAATTATTTTAAAGCTGCAAGATGGTGGTGCTTTGTGGTAACGGACGCTATGGTGCAAATTTGACCAACAGCCACATATTTAAGTAAAATAATATTAACTAGTAGCAGTTAATAATGCAAAATTACTAATCTAAGCAAAAATGATAGCCTATATGACTAGTAGTGGAAAAGCTTGGTTTTCTTCATGTGGATTTTTTAAATTACAACAAATCAAGTTGGCTGCGTTCATTTGTTGCGGCCGTGTTCAACAAAGACTACGTGACGTCGCTATGGGAACGAATAACAATATGGCGATTACTGTGGTCGCGTTTTGCGCAGCAATGCAGCAACGGCTACGTTATTCCAGTACAGTATTGTATTATAATGTAAATTTTTGTCGATAAGAATCAGTTTATTGTAAAGAACCTAGGTGCACAACAAAATATTTGGTGAGTAACTTCTTGTAATTATTTTAAAGCCGCAAGATGGTGGTGCTTTGTGGTAACGGACGCTATGGCGCAAATTTGACCAACAGCTACATATTTGAGTAAAATAACTAGGATAAAAAATATAAATCGTAGAAAGATCTACTACAAGAATCTAAAATTCTCGCCTTTATACTCTATTTTCATGATTTCTATTTCTAAAAAACGACTCGGGTGATAAAAAATGCCTTCGGTGTGAATTTGATTTGTAAGAAATATCAGCTTACCCCAAATTTTTCATATTTTGATGTTAATTTTGGAACTTGGTTAACAGTTTAAGTAAATTTTTAAAAATATACTTATCGTTAGATTAAAAACACTTCTTCGGAGCATTTTGTTCTCTCGGAGCAATCAAATTGACACTGTTCGGAACCATGCAAGATTAAAAATGTCTGTATTTTGATAATTTCTTTCATTTCAGGAGTAGAATCAGAATGGCGATTACAATTTCTTTCAAGTAACACCAATGCCTGAAATCAACATTACTGGCCGTAGAGGTAAATTTTAACTTTTAAATTTTATTAGGTAAATTCCTTTAATTATAGAAAATTTAACATCTAAAAACTTTTTTTGGGTTTAACATTAATATTATAGCGTTTAGGTTTTTCACTTTGTGCCAGTTTTAAAGCTCTTTTGTCCCACCGTCCAATGGTGCAACATTTTTGCTTTCCAGGTAGTCTAGAAGTGTCCAAACTTTTCATTTTTCAAACTTACATTATTTATATTAACGCCCCCATCCACCTTGGACATTTAAGATCCATTGAAAAATTCCCAAAAAAGTAACAAAAAGCCTAAATTTTTTTTAGTTTTAATTCAAAAAGTCAATTTTGTTTAAATTTAAACCAAAATTTCCAGAGGACTGATGAACAATTTAATGCGTTTCATTAACCATTAAGCACCGACATGAAGTTTACATTCATAAGTATCTGGAGGTGGCCTGACGGACACCCCGGGCCTTAAATTTTTATAAAAACTGTTTCCTATGTGGAATTAACGATGCTGATCGTAATTATTGTGTTTCTAATTTCTAATGTGTTTTATAAACTGGTTTCTAACATTAAATCTAAGTTTTTGACTTTGGCACGCATGTGCGCACTAAGCCATCTTGAAAAACCCAGCCAAAATAATGGTGAATTCTAATTTTTCTCAAATATCTTCTTTCCCATATAAATTCGGTTAAAGTAGCCTTAACAAATTTTATAGAGCATACAATTTCCTACAACATTTATAAGTATTTACAATTTTTTTCTACTTTAAGTAGGAATCGAGATAAAATAGGTCATAAAAATGCGAATCAGTATGCAAAATCAAATTAACCCGGATATGCCTAAATGTCCTATATTTAATAGGTCGGCTAGAAGAAATTTTCAAAAAATAAATGTTTCAAGAAGTTGGTTTTGTTTTTGCTTTGTAGCCGTCCTATATATAGGACATTAGGCATATCTGGGTTAAATACACGACCAGGTTCGATTTTTCGTGACGTTTACAATGCAATTTCGAAATTTCTCGAAATTCCGTGCGCAACTCTTCAAAAATGCAAAATTCAATTCAAAATAGTGACGTCACACCATGGACCTCTTAAAATAAAATGGACTACTAATGCTTATGGCGGTAAATATAAAAAAGTGAGGAATATATTGTCATATAATTTTCACTCTTTATTATTTACACTTTATTCATACAAAAAACAAAACTCAACCTCTCTCATCAAAAACCAACCCTAAACTGTTCATTAATAATGCCTGTTTTCACCAACAATTTATTTAAGAATTACTTAGCTAGGATTCCATAAATGTGATTGGTGAAATTTGACATAGTATTGACATAAAAAACTCATATGTCAAATTTGACCAATCACATTTATAGAATCCTAGCTAAGTAATTCTTTACTAGGAAATTCTTAAATAAATTGTTGGTGAAAACAGGCATAATTGTCCTAACTTCTCACTACCTCGATTTTTATAATAAACTGGGCCTAAATTAAAATAAACAAAATTCAACGATTTTTTCCATGACAATATGAGCGCCGCCATTTGTGCATCTGGACATTTTGTTAGTTTTAAAATTACATATTTTTAATTATCCCCCTGCCCCCCATGTAAGCGTACGTAAGATTGTGTAATTTACACGCGAACTTTCACAGTTCAACAGATGACGTTTGGAAATTAAATGTAAAATTAATTTCAAAGCACCAGCTTACACCATAACAAGTTTATTAAATATTTAAACTAGAGATTTTATCAGAGATTTATAATCTCGGCTCAATCCATTGCATGTCAAATAAGATTTCGGCTGGGGTTTTCAAAATGGCGGCGCGCGAAAGTCGAAAACTTGCATTTAACATTAGGAAACCAGTTTATGACATTAAAATATTGAAACTATCAATTGCAACCGTTTTGCCCCAATTTGTTTAATTTTTTCAAATGTAGCCGTGCATTTTACTTCCTTTTGCAAACTTACACATTTTTATGACTATATCTCGGTACCTATTAGATATAGAAAAAAATTGTAAATATGAATGTTGTATGAAATTTTATCTTCTATAAAATTTGTTGAGGCTGGTTTAACCGAATTTGCATTGAAAAGGAGATATTTGAGAAAAACTAAAATTTACCGTAATATTTTCAATATGGCGGCGATTGCGCATATGCGATTAAACATTAGAAGACTAATTTATAAAACCGATTAAAAATTGAAACTTACTACAATAATTACGATTGCAACCCCCATGATCTGCACTGAATACTATAAAATTGCTTTTGCAAATATGCAGTTAACGGATTTTCGTTGCATGTATATAAAACAAACAGTTTTTGTTATTTGTTCTCTTTTACAGAAAAACCAACACTACTCATCCACTCCATATAATAAAGAACTTCAACTTCAAGAAAAACATTTTATTGTATCTACATATTTTAGAAGTTGACAGGACGTATAAAGAAAAAAAAATGTAATATGGTAATTGTTAACTTACAAGACAAATAATGTAATACTTATTTTTGTAAACAACCAAAACCCCAACATAAATTCAGATGAACGGTAAAAATAATATGTTCACAATAGATAAATTTAAATTATTTTTATATATTTGCGAATAACTTCTACTTATATTATAATAAATTTGAAACATATTTTAAGAAACATCAATAATTTCAAAAACAATTAACACTGTCTTTTTATGCTGCAACACAATTTTTGATTTGTTTCAATCTTTACTTAATTGGATTATACCTTTATGGTTTTACACTGTAAATTTAAATCCAAAATTTGTTAGGTAAGATTGTTAATCAAAACTTCAACAAATTGTTTAAATGAATTCGTTATGTTGTATTATTATTGTTATTTATTTTTACGAAATTCAAAATTTTTTAAAATTTGCTAGAATCTTCATTTTTCAGGTTCTTCAATGTTAACACTAAAAAACATAATTTCTAATAAATTGAAAGTCTAATAAATAAAAATAAATAGTATCAAACTAAAAATAAATGACTACGAATTAATTCAAAGACTTGATATAATTTGAAAGTTTTAATAATTTACTGTTTCGCAAGAACTTTCACTCGTTCAAAAAAAAAATACTGTCATCACCAGCATTTTTCGTTCGAATGTTGAAATTAATGAGTCACTAAGTAAATTAGAATACTCAAAATTATTGTAATGTTGGATAAAAACTTTTTTTAACTACGATTTCGATTGCACAGTCGTTAACTGTTGCCGTTTTACACATTTATATTACTGCACTATAATGCCCAAACTTCTGGATCAAAATTAGATGGAATGAGCAATTATAAGTTTGTAGTCTTTTCTTTATTTACGGAAATTTCTAACAAAAACCGATCGGTAACAAATAAAACGTTGTAACTTCTAAATTATTAAAATGAAATATGAAGAACAACAAATAAACAAAATTTTTTTTATTTTTAAAGAATTCCTGTTTAAAGTTTTCAAAACATTGAACCCTCACTTCAAATTTTTATTGTCAATTTCTGAAATTTAAAAATGTTTATTTGGAAATCATAGACTTTGAAAACGTAAGTTAAAGTAGTGCAAATGTATTATCGGATATATTTGATCAAAAAAGAAATAAAGTTTCCAGCAAAATTCCGTGAGTATAGATTTAAATAATCACATAAATCAAAAAGAAGTTTTGCTTTTCTAAAAACATAATGATAAAAAAAATAATCCATATATTTTCGTAAACTGTGTAATAAAATATTTCAATATCACAAAAATGTGTGCAGCAGTGTTAGATATTCCTAATTTAACAATAATACGGCAAATATTTAATCAAAATCACATAAATGATTTTTTAAGGCGTTCTTTTGTAATTTATTTGAATCCATTTTTCTCGATTTCTTTTATTACAAACTTTTTTATCAATAGATTTTTTGGTAAATTTTATCATACTATGATTTAGAGAAGGAAATTATATCGAAGAATTTTATGTTGGGGTTTTGGTATATTTCAGATCACTGTTAATAATAATTTAAAAAATTTACGCAAAATCATTTTATATCTAAAGTGTTTTGGAATTTCTTGATTCGATTTCTTCAATTATTAATTTTATATGTAGTAGGAATAGAAATTTCCAATTTGCCTCAAAAAAGTGTAGCTGTAATCGCCTAAAACAAAAAAAAAAGTTACAAACAAAATAAAAATGTTAAAACAATTTAAAATCTTTTTATGCAAAATTCAGTCCAAAAATTACAGGACAATTTTGGGAGTTCAAGAAGAAATTCAGGTGTAAAGGCAGGCGAGGTTAGTATTTTAGTCAAAGAAAATTTTGTACATAATGTATTTGAATAATTTATAAAAACTGAAGTGTTCCAAGTAGCCCTAGTCTCCCATTCAAATAAAATTTAGTTGTCAAGAACTAAAATCGTTATAATATAAAAATTGTACAAGTAAATCATTTTTTATGGTTTGTATTTGTATCGACTCTCCGCGCCCTCCGCTCCGGTCCCCTACGCTCCGAACAATTATTTTAACTAAAAATGTACTAACTATGGTACTAACTTAAGATATTGTCACAACTAAAATCTCAATAAAAAATTAAAATAATGTAACTTTGTTAATTAAAAATAATATTGAACGTGAACATAAAAATTATGATTCATACGTTCAGACGTTCGAAAATTAAATGCCTGATATTATGTCGGTTCACGAATTATCAGCTGGCTATATGTATCGAGGGTAAATTCGGTTAAATATTCGAATGTAGGACGAAGGTAAGATTGAATTTTTGAATTCAACCGGTAGAAGTGGTATACCGGTACAATTTTCGTAAATACCTTATAACGGTTGACAACTAGAAAATTGCACAAACTTTAAAGGTCCATATCTTTTAAAATACTGAGAAATCAAAGTCGACTATGTAACACAAATTATTACCCTGGATACGCTTTATTGATTTTGCATAGCAATTTTTTTGTTTTAATTTTTATTAGTAATAATAATGGCGTCGAAACAAGAAGTCCTGCGCGAACGCATTGTACGGTTCTATAAATCAAATATTAAATTCGGGAAAAAGTTTACTGTAAGTCATTTTAAAGCGGAATCAATTTCCCAAAGAACAATTTACTATATTTTACAAAACATGAAAGTGAAACGCGAAAGTTGCACCGGCCGTAAAGCTAAAATTATTACCAATAGGAACATTGTAAGCTTGAAAACGCTTTTTAACAACAAAGACAATATTAGTCAACGAGATGCCGCCCGAAAATATAATTGCACACAGCAATATGTTTCAAAAGTATTGAAAAGGTGTGAAATCAAAGTAAGGCATAAGCAGAGATCGCCAAAATATACAGAGGAGCAAATTCTAACCGTGAAAAACCAATGCCGTTGGATGACCCGAAATTATCAAGGAAATCATTATGTTTTGGACGATGAAAGTTATTTTGGATTAAGCCGCAGTCAACTACCTGGAAATGATATTTTTTATACAGACAATATCGCGAATACATCTACCGATGTTAGATATAAATTTAATGCAATATTTGAGCCGAAGGTAATGTTATATATTGCAATATCAGAGAAGGGTATTTCAAAGCCTTGGTTCAAGCCAAGTGGGATTGCAATCAATCAAGCAGTGTATCAAAACGAGTGCTTGAAGAAAATTTTGATTCCATTTTTAAAGGCACATCATGGGGATGATAATTTAGTATTTTGGCCAGACAAAGCATCGTCGCACTATGCAAAAAAGACATTCAACTGAATTCGATAAAATTTGTACCCAAACTGCACAATCCCACAAACTTACCACAGTGCCGTCCTATTGAGGATTTTTTTGGAGCTCTAAATGCCGAAGTATATAAGAACAACTGGAAAGCGAAAAATACCAATGAACTCATCAATAAAATCCGATTATGCATTAGAAATTACGACAAATCATGTGTACAGAGGGCATGTGAACGCATCTCGACTTCGTTACGCAGTGTGGCTGATAAGGGTCCATTTGACCAAGTACATTAATATTTTCTAAAAAAGGATTAGGTGGAATAATTTGAGCTATGATTGAATTGTTTTGAATAAAAACTAAATATTTTGTTAACCATCAAAGTTTGTGCAATTTTCTAGTTGTCACCCGTTATTTATTAAAGAAAACTCAACGGACTTTTAGGTTACATTAAAATTAAGTGATTAAATAGCGAATGAGTCACCAGTATCGATTAGTTTAGCCAAAAATCGATTTTAAAGTTTCCAATTTCTATAAAAAACAGCTTCTTGGAATTTTGAAGTCGCAAAACGGCCGACGTTTCGGTGTTATATTTTACACCATAATCATGGCACTAACAATACAAATTAAATCAATTAAAATCATTGGCACTCACAGTATGGAAGGTAAAAATTGCTGTTGTACCATAAGGCTAACAAAGTATAACTGTAGCGAACATTCCAACGATTACAAACCATTGAAACAAAAAATAACAATTATAATTCCAATTTCTGCTCGAAAATAGACCTTATAAGTGCATTGTGTTGGCGGTACGTGCACTCTACATGGGTTTTAAGGTGCGGAGAATGGGAACCGACGCGGCAGCTTTAGTCGTACCTACACTATCGTTCTTTGCAGAGTTGGACGGCCCTAGTGGATATTTTCAATTGGTATAGTGTTGTCAAAGCGTCCAGAGCGGAGCGACGCGAAGGCGTGGAAAATTTAATTTAGTTTAGATAAAAAGTAGTAGGGTCAATTTAGAATATATTTCAAACCTCTTCCTTCCGATTTAGACTACGACAACATGTTAGTCACCCGTGATCTAGGTTCTAATAGCTCAGTCAAATTAGATTTTCAGCTCGGCAAAATTACCATCGAGCTTAATTTTGGTATACACCTTTATTACGTCATTCTAAACAATGTGTAAAAAGTCGACTGCGAGATCATGTTCTCTTCACAGGTTATTCGAGGTCACAGGTCAAGAAAACTTTTTGTTTATCCTATGATAAAAAGTTGCAAACAAAACTTATAGATGAGATAAATATCTACAAAAAAGGTTTATGACATTTCACGAAAAAAACTATATTTTTATGCTGTAAGGCCTACAATGTACAAACATTTAAAGAAATATGAATTTTACTAAATAGCCTTTGAGTAAATATCTCGAATTATACTGGTCGTACGAAAAAAAAGTGTCAAACAAAAATTGTAGAGAATTGTATACGAATCTTAATGTTCGCTATTCAAAATTACGAGTATACAGGGTGGCCCTTTGAAAACGAAACAGACGGGATTGTGGCCAGCAGAATTTTTTTTTCGAGAAATGCAAAAACACGTCAATTTTATCATCGAGGGGGACAACTTTTGCGACCAATGTCACTCCCGTATTGTTTCATCCCTTCGCGCTGTGATAACAACCCCTGAAATGTTAATAGGGATGATATGTCAAGTGACACCTCATTTGAAAGGTCTTGCTTTCCTGAATTCAGCGATATAATTTTTTTGAAGTTTTATCAATTATTCAACAAAAAAATTGAAGCTGCAAAAATGCGATATAAATCCGATATTTCAAGACATTTAAGAATAAAAAAGTGAAAAACGCTTGGTCAGGTTGAGTTTAATTTCAATGGGGCTACTTTTACTGCTATTCATAAACATTGATAGTTCAACCCTTAAGGTAGGGCAAACCACCCTTTGAATTTTGAATGAAAATA
Source organism: Rhagonycha lutea (assembly GCA_958510855.1). Classification (NCBI taxonomy): domain Eukaryota; kingdom Metazoa; phylum Arthropoda; class Insecta; order Coleoptera; family Cantharidae; genus Rhagonycha; species Rhagonycha lutea. The sequence goes on from OY294038.1 coordinate 24,350,394, forward strand.
TGGGTCTGATAAAAAGATCAGTTTAATCAAATTATATGTTCAAATTGTTCACCACCAGCTTCTTCCATGGAAAAATTGTTTCAATTCCTCATTGCATTCAAGACTGTAAGGTTCTTTCGTTACCTTAAGGGTTTAACTGTCAATGTTTATGAATGGCAGTAAAAGTAGCCTCCTTGAAATTAAAATCAACTTGTCCAAGCGTTTTTCACTTTTTTATTCTTAAATATCTTGAAATATCGGATTTATTTTGCATTTTTGCAGCTTCAATTTGTTTGTTGAATAATTGATAAAACTTCAAAAAAATTATTTCGCTGAATTCAGGGAAGCAAGACCTTTCAAATGAGGTGTCACTTGACATAATATCATCCCTATTAACATTTCATGGGTTGTCATCACAGCGCGAAGGGATGAAACAATATGGGAGTTATATTGGTCGCAAAAGTTGTCCCCCTCGATGATAAAATTAACGTGTTTTTGCATTTCTTGAAAAAAAAATTCTGCTGGCCACAATCCCGTCTGTTTCGTTTTCAAAGGGCCACCCTGTATAACGATAACAATACATTCGTTTCCACACCACCATTGAGGTAGAAGTAAGGCGCGTATTCCTTACACAAAAAAAACTATCTTATTAGTTCTATTAACCCTCCGGTAGTCGCGTCGAGGAACAGAGGTCCGCACTATTGATAAAATTTGATATTGTTTACATAATATATCGAATGATGTGCTTAGGTATGCTTTCCTGACTATGGTAGGCAAAATTTGATATCAATATCACCCGACTAGAAAATTACCTTTAGTATGTTATCAGTTTTTGATGTCTAGTGGTGTGTTTTTTCAGACCTCCGTTCCCTTGCGCGACTGATCATGTCAGTGTTTTTAGTTATTTTTATATCCTCTTCGGACCACTGGTACACATATTATGTGTACATATTCTCGCGATTTTCACTGATTTTCAATTTTTCATAGATAATTTTACGATTCCGTTAAAATTTTGGTATACTATCTGCTTCTTAAAATGTGGAAATTTATTTCTATATTTGTTTTATTTAAATTCTTTGTTAAGTCCTTTTATTGTAATGACCTCGCCAATTTATATGTACACAATAATACACAAAAATATGTGTGATATGCAACATAATCTCACAAAACAACTGATATTTCATTATGCGGACCTAAGGTCCGCGGCGCGACTGCTCTAAGGAAAATAAAAGGCGCGACTGCCGAAGGGTTAATAGAATTTTTTTCTAAAATCAGGCAAAGGAAAATTTGAAACAAAAATATATTCATCTGTAAGCATGGACCACTGCAATATTATGGTAGAGAAATCATTTTATTTCTTACAAGGGGCCACTACAGTGAGGTACCAACCAATCGAGATCCCAATTTTTTTGGTGATTCTATGTGCTAAAAAAATTATCACTTTCTCGGCGTTTCGTCCATTTGGCCTTAGTTTTTGAGTTACGAATTTTTCAAATAATCAAAGTATTTAACTGCTATTAATAATGACTCTTATGATAAGAAGACTTGGTGGTCTAGAGGTAGAGCGTCGGGCGTTTAATGAGTAGGTTCGTGGTTCGCTTCCCACATCAGCCACATTTTTTTTTTAATTATGTAATTTAATATCTAAATTAAAATTATATTTTTCTGCTAATCTGATAATATGTATCAACCAATATAATATTTTGTTATAAGTAAAGTAAAATATATTTTTTAATAAAAATCAATTTAAAAATTTAAACTTGCAAATATTTAATAATATAATAACAGAAGATGTCCAATGATTTTTAGCATAAAATTTGTGGCGTACACCTTACTTACACCCCTGGCAAGCAACCCTGTTTTTAAGTATTTATTAAGTTGGTATTGTATTTTGGATTGTGTATAAATTAAAGAAGAACATTATTAATAAAAAGTAATTAATTATCACGAATATAATAATAGTTCCTAAAATTTAATCGTAAATTTTTACAAGACAAAAAATCGTTGATCCGAAATGAAAAGTGCCGTTGATGAACCATCTACAAGCAGAGACATTATTGAAAATTTTGACCTTCCTTTTGTGGCATCTTGTGAAAAACTAGACATTACGGATGGTTTGAAAGTATGTTCTAATGCACTAGAATCATTAAAAATTTGTGAAGGAACTCCGAGTGATGTCATTACTTAGCGATGAAGCAGTATTTCTGGGAAAGGAACTGACTGAAGCCTGAATCGATGTTATATCGAACTTCAAATTCTACGAAGATTACGATCTTTTCCTGCCGGAAGAAGATGTAGAAGAAGTAAGGACACATAAATGTACATGTGGTGAAATATCGTTCATTCATTGCGCCAATTGTCGGCGATTTATTTGTTTTAAATGCTTTTACGATGCATATCATCCCGGTAAATGTATTAAATAAGTAAATAAATGTAAATAAATGTGTTTATAACTAAAATTTGTAAATAAATAAATATTTCATTCTAATAGTACACTGAAAAAAATGCTGTGTATGATATTAATGAAACTGCATTCATTGATTAAAGTTATTGAATTTAGCAAGTTCTTTATAAATACAATGAAACGCTCTATTAAAATCTACGATCCCCTTTATAAATTCAATGAAGTGCATTTCATTAAAAAAATGTCATAGTATTTAAAAATAGTTTTATTCATTCTATGAACAGCATTCAAGGGAAAATGTTTTTGTATTTATGAATTTTTTTTATAAATATAAAAACTAGCTTCATGGACTTCATCAACAAATTTTCATCCATATAATAAATTAATTATTTTTGACTGTATGACTGTGCCTTATATATGTGATGAAATATTTTGGTAGATTAAATCATTATTTTTTTTTAGGTTTAATGATTTCAATTTATGGATTATATAAATCAATGAATTTAAATTATTAAGTAATTTATTACATTTTATTAATGGAATTTCTAGATGTTATGAAGTAAATTCATAAACTTAAATGAACAATTGCATTACATTTACAAGTTAATTTTGTAAATTTAAATGATTTTTTTTTATAGACGGTATCACTTGAATTCATAAACTTAAATGAACAATTATTGCATTACATCCGTCCGTATTTCCGTATTTAGTTTGGAATTCAAACAATTCAAAATTCGTACAAGGATACAGAGGGAATTTCAGAATTAATTGATTAAGAATTTCATTCGCGCAACTAAATACTAAAGTTAAAAAAAGTTAATGATTAAGGAAACGTTTTCGGACCACTGTATTTTTCTATTTTTATTCTAAAACATGCCATTAACAATCTGATAATTTGGCAGAGTTTTACTAAACACCCTGTATATTGAATTTAAAAATATAATAAAAAAATACAAAATACCAACCAAAATTAAATAATTTTTTTTAAGTATATAAAAAATATAATATAGGTAAGTTCTTTTTATTTTTATTTATTTTTTATTATTTATATTTTATATTTTATTTATATTTTATTATTATTATTTATTTATTTATCCCTTTTATTTACATACGGAATAATATTATTGTATACTTGTTATTGTTGTTACTTATTATTGTTGTTACTTGTTATTGTTGTTACTTGTTATTGTTGTTACTTGTTATTGTTACTTGTTATTGTTGTTATACTTGTTATTGTTGTTATACTTGTTATTGTTGTTACCTGTTATTATTGTTTAAATAAAATAAAATATCACTGAAAAAAAACCGCCCTAAATATAATGAAAAATTTCATAACATTTATTACAGTTTTCATAGATTCTCAGCCAAAGAAAAAAATTATTATATTTACAAAGAATCTTTATAGGTCCAATAATCTAATTTCATAAATATAATGCAAAAGTTTTATAAATGTAATAAGTTACTTTCATAGATTTAATAACATACTTTTATCGATATGATTAAATCCGTTTTATTAAATTTAAAAATTATAAATAATAAATGTTATGAAGGTTTATTAATAGAATTTATTACAGTAACTAAGTAATTACATTTATAAAACTTTTGCATTATATTTATGAAATTAGATTATTGGACCTATAAAGATTTTCTGTTAGATTTAATGAAGTAATTTTATAGATTTCATTAAATCCGTTTTATAAATTGTAAAGATTAATTCATTAATTCTATGAACAAAACCCTCATTACGTTTATTAATTCGAATTTTTAAATTAAAAAAATTATTGATAAATTCAATTATTAAATTCTTATTGTATTAATGAATTGAAATTTGTAAATATAATAATTTTTTTCTTTGGCTGAGAATCTATGAAAACTGTAATAAATATTATGAAATTTTTCATTATATTTAGGGCGGTTTTTTTTTCAGTGTAGTACTATAGTTTAATTGAATTATTTCCAAATCCCCAAAAAAATAATTAATTAATTAATTTAAATTAAAGTAGCGCAGTAAAATTTTAAAATATAATTTATTCAGGTAATAAATTACATAATTTTCAAAAAAAAAGTTAGCCCGTGGTGAGCTTTGAACTCAGGACCTCCGCGTTAGAACTAATAAGCATAGGGTAAACCTATGGTTAAAACTGTTAATTTTCAAAAATTCATAACTCAAAAACTAAGGCCCAATGGACAAAACGCTGAGAAAGTGATAATTTTTTTAGCACATAGAATCACAAAAAAAATTGGGATCTCGATTGGTTGGTACCTCACTGTAGTGTCCCCTTGTTAGTAAAATTTACTATTCGCTGTGTGCATTCCTCCTACTGCCCTCTGGTGGTTCAATAAATAAACTGAATGGGGACTGTTTTAGCAATAGCAACTATTTTTAACCCCCGACCCAAAAAGAGGGGAGTTATAAGTTTAACGTGTGTGTGTGCGCGCTCTTTGTTTGAGGACACGTATCTCCCAAACGGATTCACCAATTTGGCTAATTTTTTTTTTTTAATGTTCTCCATAGTCCAAGGATGGTTCTTACGGAGAGAAAAATTAAAAAAGTTGGCCGGAAAATTAGAAAAGAAAGAATATAATTTTTTATACCCCACATAAACGAGGAATTCCCAGTAAGCCGCATCTAGTGCGCATGCACTACATTCATTATTTGACATTTACATTTAAAATTTAAAGTTCAAACCATTATTTTATATACAGGGTGGAGTAAAAATTAATATATTATATTGAACATCGAAAAATAATAGTATATTATACACCAAGGGAGTAAAGTGCCACTTTTCGTCATGAGGGTAAAGGTTTTTTACACGAGGCGCAGCCGAGGGTAAAAATTACCCGAAGGACGAAAAGTCACTTTACTCCCGAGCGCGAATATACTATTTTTTGCCTTTCCGAAAGCCAATTACAAAATTCAAAGCAAATATTTGTTCGAATAAGCGAGAATTACCAACCATACAGTCTAAAGCCAGACAAAGTGTTGATTGAGTAATTCAACTTAAGTTGGAATACCAACTTAAGTTGGTGGTAATTAGCTAAGCTAAAGTATGCCCCATAAGTCAGATTCAGATTGAAAGGAAAGAAAGAAAAGTGAAAAGTGAGTGTGAAAAGATCGTAAATTAAAATTTAAAATGAGTTCTAATATTGAAATAGCTGAAGCAGCTAAGTTGGCTTGTGTGGAAGCATTACCTTCAAAGTCGAGGAAGTTATATGAAAAACAATACGATGATTTTGTGAAGTGGTGTGGCAAAAAAAACGTGGCGGACTGCTACACGGAAGATGTTTTTTTGGCTTTCTTCTACGAAAAAGCAAAAATTGTAAAGGCGTCCACCATGTGGTCTCATTATTCAATGATAAAGGCGATGATGAAAGTACATCACGATATTGATATTGGCGGCCCCTGTTTTACTTTTCCTCCCGCTGTTTTACTTTTCCTCCCGCTATTTTACTTTTCCTCCCGCTAATTTACTTTCCCCCCCCCTCCTAAGAAAAGTGGCACTTTGCTCCCGCAAAACTGGGAGTTACATAATAGGTGGGAGTAATATATAAACTTTAAAAAGCACCAAATAAAAATTAAATTACAAATTTAAAAAACCCCCAACCCAAAAAAACTCTAAAATTAAACCTCTAAAAAGTAAAATAATAATTAAATCGATCTAACCGTCGCGTCGTCGTGTCGGGGGCCGTTAAGCAAATATTAACAATATCAATTCGTTCTGTGTAAATCCCGTCGGTCCCCCGACACGACGACGCGACGGTTAGATCGATTTAGTTATTATTTTACTTTTTAGAGGTTTAATTTTAGAGTTTTTTTGGGTTGGGGGTTTTTTAAATTTGTAATTTATAATTCAGGATTTTTGAGGGATATTTAAATTTAAATTTTGTTTAACAGGTCCGTAGTATATTGGTGTGTCTGCTAATCACATAAGGCATAGATAAATAATAATAATTAATAGATAAATAAGTCCCGTTTCGTTTTTATTATAGCCACTCCGAACGCTTCGATAGGTTTTTGTATTCCGTCTCCACCCAATCACATACCGAATAGTAATTATTAGTATAGTTTATCGTCCAAATTGCAAGTGTAAAACAAAAATTTTAAGGATCATTCAAAATTGAGCCTTAATATAGCAAAAAACTGAAAATTTATATGCGAGAGTATGGTATTATTGAGGTGCATGTTGCCAGCTCCCCTCATTTCGAATTTTGGATCCAAAATAGTCTAAATCGTTTGTGCCTGTTTGTGCAAAATTATTTTCGTTTCTACCCAAAACGTTTTCGAGATCTTCAAGAAGAACATCAATGATACCGACGCGCATGATTTTGATTAACGAGATTCTCCTTTACACAAGGTAACATACAGTTTCCTGAAATTTCGAAATTTGTATAGGGGGTCGTAGTCGAAAAAAATGGTCTCTTCCAGAGAAACATAATATGGATCACAAATTGTTGCGAGTTGATGGTATAATTTGATCAAACTTAAGAAAATATTCGCAAATATTCCAAAGAAACAAATCACTGTGGAAACTTATCTATTTCTGGACTATTCAAACTTATAAAATAAATGCAATAAAACCAGTAAAAGGGCGTTAACTTATTCACATAAAATTTACAAGCATACAAGAATATTTTATGATTATTCTCTTTCAACTCTTTCAATCTAAACTTTTTTCTACATAATTCGTCATTTTCATTTCTACACAATAAGTCGTGACCTTTTTGACAAAGGCTTTCATGGCAGATTACATCTTGGTGGTTTGCCATTGCCTTCCGAGGGGAGAGACGGCCATAATAAAGTTCATACTTTACTCGAATTCGAACCGGGTATTTAGCGTTCATAGTCAACTCGCATGACTGCAAAGCTCTGACCGCATCCATCTACATAATTACAATAAAGTAAACGAAATAAAGTAATAATACTAACGTTTTTGTGAAACCATGGTTGATCCCAGAGCCCCTCCAACTCCAACATCAGAACATTTTTGAAAACTGCATTTGAATCGGAACTTGGTAGTTATTCCAATGTCCAACTTCCTCATTTAATGTACCATTTGTTAACTAGAAAGAGCCCCGTCACTGAAAATTAAATTGTTTTAATGAATCGTTATCAAACTCGATTCTCCTTCGGCTAACCAAAAGTATTCCGTTAAGTTTAGTATTTAAGAATAAATCCGAATTATAATAAAATAAATATTAATTTTTTAAACGTATTTCGGTGTACGACAAATAATGTAAATCAAAAATATGAACAATTTTAGATAAAAATGTCGGTTGATGTTACACCAAGTCGCAAATCATGGGTTAAGTTTTATAAAGTAATTGGTAAATATTTGCGTTTCATCTCACCTGTACTTAAAAATTGGTCACGCACATCACATCTACATATTATTTCATTAAATTTTTAAATTAAAATGCCGAACAAATAAAATATTTTTCTTTTTAATTTTAACTACATTTTTGGCATCCATTGCCGGAATATCATGGCCGGAATCTGCCGGAATGAATAACGTTCAAATTCAAATCGCAATGTTGTCAAATATCCAAACAACCAGGCAGCGTTGCCAAATGTCTAATAATTACCAGAATCTACGATAATTTGGAAAATACACTTTCGTAATTCAATGATATCTTGCTTATTACTCAAGAAAATTGCACAAAAGTATATATTTTTTAAAAGAGGACACTTAGACTCAGGTCACTGTGTTTTTATTTTTTTTAAATTCAAATTTTTCGATGATAACTGATAAGTGATAATACTAAAATAACATTTTTAGTTTCTACATCGCACCTTTAGGGACCGCATTCAGGTTTTTTTTTAATAATGTATACAGGGTAAAGGGTGATTGAATTAACCTGAATTAATGAAATTCTGGGGAACCCTATCAGGATGAAGTTCAAAATATCCTCAATCCTTTGTACCTATTTGTGCACTAGTAAAGTTAAGGATTTGTAACAAAATCTATTAAGGGCCGGTTCTACCATATCTAAATATCTAATTAAATTGTTGGATAACTAATCAAGGTTAGAAATATTTAACCGTGATTAACTTCAAAACGTTCCACCATGTATTTTTGTATCTATGATTAGTTGATTGCTTAAACTTCGAAAGTATATTGCATATTAAAAGCGGAAAGTGAATCTTTTGTGCTCGGAGGCGAAATTTACAGCGCGAGCCGCAGGCGAGCGCTGTAATCGCCTCCGAGCACAAAAGTCACTTTACGCTTCAAGAATGCATACTATTTTTCTTCCGCCCGCTTTCAAAATGATCAAAACCTAGATAAAGATTTACATTCAATCTCTGTAGTGAATTATTTTTATTTCTATCATATTAGCCTTGCTACATCGTTTCTAAGGAAATTTTGCGTTCCATTTTGTTTTATCAATAAATATTGTGTAAATAGTAACACGTAAATTTGCAAGATATTAAAATTTATTAAAACTATGGATAGCAGTTATGAAAATGAAATAGATTCCACTCGGCCACACATCGTAGAAGCCGCGCAGAGTGTAATTTTAAATTTATTACCAGTTTAAAAAAAGGTATGAAAGAGAATATGACTTGTTCATTAAATGGTGCAAAATGAATAAAGTTGGATCATCTTATTCAGAAAATGCCATGCTTGCTTATATATCCGAAAACTTGATGTTGAAGGTATTATATAATATTTATAAATAAGATAAAATTTTATAAATTATTCTGAAATTTTTAGGTTGCTTAAGTGCTTGGTATTTCTGGAGCTTATCGTCGGGACGAACTAACTAAAATGACAATAGATGACATAGAAGACAAGGGAACAATCCTAATAGTGAAAATCCCCATACCAAAACCGAAGTTCAGCGTACATTTATTGTGTCGAACGGGCGGAGAACAAGATCTCGATCATTTAAGCTTTTACCGTAAATATGTGGCTCTTCGCCCGTTGAACTCGAAGACGAGGCGATTTTTTTTGAATTGCGAAAATGACAAATGGACAAATCGTATCCTGGGAATGAATACGTTTTGAAAATTGAAAATTGTCAAAACTGTCCAATAACGTTTAATATTATTCATAATAAATAATTTTTTTACTGTTTATGTATTTCATTTTAGACAAATTTCTGGGTGATACCGAGATATGACTAAAGGGCCGTTCAGACGAGGCAAGTTGATAAGTCGTAACTAAATCGTTAAGTTAATTTTAAGTTAAAATTTAGTGGCTGTCCGTCCACACGCATTTAAGTTGTTTAGTGGTAAGTGATAAGTAGATCAAATACTTTTTATTTTTTATCCACTTTATTTATACCAAAATTATTAATTTGCATTGTATGATGTACAATTTCAGTCATGGCACTTTGTCTGGCTTGCTTTTTATAAGCCGAACTTTTAAAATTCCACAAACATTCGTGGAGTACATAATTTTCTACAAATTTTATTGTCGACTCTTCCGTTCATTTCGACATTTTCAAACAAATATCTGTTTAGAATGATTTTAAACTTTAAAAGTTTAAAACGTCAAGTTAAAAGTTTTTTATTAAGTGTTTACACCCGATAATTTTATAAACAGTGCTGACCACGCCTTAGAAGATGCGCGCGCAACTTAACTAAATCGAAAAATAGACTGGATTCTATTTTACTTACCACTTACCAACTAAATTGTTACTTAATCACTTACCACTAAATCAACTGTCCACACGTGGAATTAACTTAAAATTAAGTTAAAATTAACTAAATCACTTACCACAAAGGAAACACAACTGTTCTAGACTATTTTAAATCTGAAATTACAAAGTATGTCTTTAGCCCCCCCCCCCAATTTTTGAAATTTCTCGAAAACTACCTGGGTACAAAGGAAAATAATTGTTGCTCTAAAAGGTACAAACGATTGGGACTATTTTGAACTTCATCCTGTAGGTAAGTGTTTCCCAGAATCTCGTTAATCTTATCATGCGCGTCAATGTTCTTGATGTTTATCTTGAAAATCTCAAAAATTATTTGGGTACAAACGAAAATAAAGCTTGCACAATAGGATTTAGAAAACCTTAGAAAATGTGAATCTCTGAGACAGTTCAACTTATTATAATTGAAAATTAAAATTAAAAGGGGTCCAACTCAGGCCCCTAAAATCCTTTGATCTCGAAAAAATACTTGCAAATTATGCCCATAGCTGGGCTATGGCCTCGCACTTCTCTACATAATGCCCGTTTTCACCAACAATTTATTTAAGAATTTCCTAGTAAAGAATTACTTAGCCAGGTATTCCATAAATTTGATTGGTCAAATTTGACATATGAGTTTTTTATGTCAATGCTATGTCAAATTTCACCAATCACATTTATGCAAAGGAATTCTTTACTAGGATATTCTTAAATAAATGTTGGTGAAATCGCACTAATCTTTTGTAATTTTAATCCAATATTTTTGTAATTGAAGCAATCCCAATTTTTTTTTAATGGATCAGTCAATGAGAACTCTTTGTTGACATTTGTTGTCTGTAGCACAAAAAAATTGTACTGGTCCAAATGATTTTTTTTATTATTAGCTCTATTCGCGGTAACAATCCCAGTTACGTTTTATCCTACTGCGTCTGTGGATTTATAATAAAATTGTCATTAAAGCTCAAATTAGATGATAAAAAGTATAAATCCAGACGCAGTAGGATAAAACGTATTCAGGATTGTTACCGCGAATAGAGCTATTCAGTGGCGGCTGGTGATTTTTTTTATGGGGGGACTCAAGTCTAAAGGCCGTTTTACACGTGTACTAATTTTTTAAAAATGTAAAAAAAAAATAACAGTCCATTGATTGGTTAAGCCATTGGTTAAGCAATCAACACCGGTTCCAACATTGGTTTGTTACCAAATTTAAAAAAAAAATTAGTAGTACAAATTAGTAGATAATTTATTTACCTATATTCAAAATAATAGTACTTTTCATCACAAGGACGTAAAAGAAGTTCTACGGCTGCGTAATGTAAAGCGCTTTTCGTTATTCTGCCATATATGAAAACAGGTACTTATCGTACCTGAAATTGTTGACGAAAAGGTTACATTTACGTCCGGAATAACGAAAAAAAATTTATATAAAAATTTTTAAATTTAAATAAAACAATAAGTTTAATTTGTAATAAAAATGTAAATTAATATAACAACGGACTAAATGGAAAATATTAAAAAAAGGTTCAGGTAACAAGTAGGGGTCGCAGGTTAGGGGTAGCAGGTAAAGCAAAATAGTGCTTACTGCAACAACTGGTGTGGAGTGTGGGCGTAAATGCATTGAGTCCAAACGCCTGGTGTTACTAAACCTATTGGATATGCAATTGATCGGTTATGATTTTTAACTTTTTTTTCTAAATATAAACTAATATTAAATTTAATTTAAACAAATTTTTAAACAAATATTTTATATTTTTCGAGAGAAATTAAAAAAATTCAAATTTTGAACTTATTAGCTTATTACCATTGCACTTTGTAATGGATTTTTATTGAAATCGAGTGAATAGCACATCTAATTTAAATTAATTCAAATTAATTAAAATACGCCACGGTCGCATGACGACGATGAAAGAGCGAGAGAATTTTGGGACTCCAGGATTATGAATCCAACCGTCAAACCATTACACATTATGCTACTATGTACGATCCGTCACGATCGCATGACGACGATGAACGAGCGAGAGAATTTTGGAACTCTAGGATTATGAGTCCAACCGCCTAACCATTACACATTATGCTACTATGTACGATCCGTCACGATCGCATGGCGACGATGACCGAGCGAGAGAATCTCGGGACTCCAGGATTATGAGTCCAACCTGACTACCTGAGTCCATAATCCAACCAAATGTTGGTACAAACAAAAATTTAAACCCGCTTAATTTCTAAATTGTCTAATCCATTTTTTTATTATTATACAAGAACTTAACAAACAAAATCTTAATTTGATATCTTATGATTATAATTCTTATTTCTTTTGATATTGCCGATATCGCCAGGGGGGGCGACGCCCCAGAGTCCCTCCTCACCAGCCGCCACTGGAGTTATTATAAACTTAAAAATTTAATTTTAAATATTCTGCCACATGTTTATGATGTATCTTGGGGAGAAGTGTGAGGTCGGAAGCCAAGGTATGGTTCGCGATATTGGAAGTGCAAAGGCTGCAGACCGAACTATCTCAGGTATGGAGCAGAAGTGCAAGGTATGTTTTGTGAGGGGATAGGTCATTTTAGCGCAAGATGACTTGGTACAAAGCCATTTCAGTGTGAGACGCTTTGGCGTGGAGACAATTCGGCGCAAGTTTATTAATTTATTTTTGGTAAATAAAAAAATTTATAGTGTAACATAGCTCGGCCTTCGGCCTCGCACTTCTCTTCTTCATGTAACATAACACTTCTTGTATAGCTAGGGGGCGGACGTATCACCGATCAGTTCAGTGCAGAACCATGGGTTTGAGTAGACAAACCAGGGCCTCTAAATTCTTTAAATCTCTAAAAATACTTACAAATTAAGACTCATGAATGTTTTTTGCACCGAGATCCACAGATCCGTGATAGATCCACTATTTTCACCATTGTTCTTAGATATTTTTGTATAAAAGATTCACTTTTTAGTTTACACCCCCCTTAATTATTTATTTGGCCCCTACTGTACCTAAAAATTTGTAGGGGGTCGTAGTCAAAAAATGGTTAATTAAAACTCTTCCAGAGAAACCTACAGAACACAAAATAATTGTTGAAAGTTGATGGTAAAATTTGGTATAATTTTCGAAACAAACAAATCTCTGTGGAAAAAACAGGACTATTCAAACTTATAAAATAACCGCAATAAAACCAGTAAAAGGGCGTTAGTTAACTTATTCACATAAAATTTACAAGCATACAAGAATTTTTTATGATTATTCTCTTTCAACTCGTAGGACCTCAAAAAGTGCAAATCCGTAAAAATCTAAACTTTTTTCTACACGATTACAATAAAGTAAAAGAAATAATGTAATAATACTAACGTTTTTGTGAAACTATGGTTGATCTCAGGGCCCCTCCAACTCCAACATCAGAAAATTTTTGAAAACTGCATTTGAATCGGAACTTGGTAGTTATTCCAATGTCCAACTTCCTCGTTTAATGTACCATTTGTTAACTAGAAAGAGCCCCGTCACTGAAAATTAAATTGTTTTAATGAATCGTTATCAAACTCGGTGCTCCTTCGGCTAACCAAAAGTATTCCGTTAAGTTTAGTATTTAAGAATAAATGCGAATTATAATAAAGATTAATTTTTTAAACTTATTTCGGTGTACGACAAAAGTAAATTAAGAATATGAACAATTTTAGATAAAAATGTCGGTTGATGTTACACCAAGTCGCAAATCATGGGTTAAGTTTTATAAAGTAATTGGTAAATATTTGCGTGTCATCTCACCTGTACTTAAAAATTGGTCACGCACATCACAACTACATATTTCATTAAATTTTTAAATTAAAATGCCGAACAAATAAAATATTTTTCTTTTTAATTATAACTACATTTTTGGCATCAATTTTAAAGGATGCCGGAATGCATAACGTTCAAATCGCAATGTTGTCAAATATCCAAATAGCCAGGCAGCGTTGCCAGATGTCTAATAATTACCAGAATTTACGATAATTTGTTAATAGATTCGATGATAACTGATAATACTCTGATAATATGATAATGTACGATAATATTTCATGTATTACTTCTATAACTTTAATTAATTAAAGTTTTAGTATCATGAAGTACAATCTATTTTGTAACATTTCGCGGACTTGCTGTATATAATTGCTAAATAGCTGTAGATAAATTTGTAGGTGTATTTTTTGACCAAATATTAATTTTTTAGTTTAATCATAAAGAAATTTCGGGCTTCGAGGAAACTCATTGCCTTGACCGGAAATATAAAAATACTGCTAGGTGAGTATTGATTGTTTGTTTGCAAATACGGGGGGGGGGTTCAACACCGTGCTGTTTTTTTACAAAAGTTGAAAAATATAGTAAAATTATTGAAGAATATAGAAAAGTAATAAAATACAACGCTGTTTCACAATTCTTGTCGATCTTCAGTCGTATCTAACCAGAAAAAAATGAAAAAATTGATAGGCAACAAACAACAAAAATTTAAAATGCAAAGCTTACCAACGGAATAATTCTTTTATATACTGTGGTGTTCCAAACCAACTACAAAGTCCCTCACTCGGAAACTGAGATAAGTTGTGATGTTTCGAACACGTACAAACTAATAAGTAAGTTCCGACCACTTTGTTATCGGAGAACATTTATTGAAACTACTTACTTATTGCTCAACGAAGGCTAGGTTCTAAATTACAATTAAGAGACTCGGGATACCTTATATCGTTTAATGAATATAAACGTAAAAATATGAAAATTTGATCTTGTTATGTGGACCACAAATTGTCCTATAGCTGTATGTGTAGGTTTGTGTAATTGTATCAAACCATCATTACATTTAATATCAATTTTACTAAGTGGCGCTTTGATAAAATCTATGGTTATTTGTGTGGCACAATCAATAGTTGTAAAAAAAAATGAGAATGTTATAATAAAAAAGTTTATTCAAACCGAAACGTTGCTTGTTTGAAAACCCCTATGTTGCAAGCCACGCCTTCGGAAATTAACCCAGTAATTGATTTTCTGCAACCCGCCTTTATTAAGGAGTCGTATACATCAAAGTCCTCGTGCTCGTTTGCTTTTTCAAATTTTACCAAAAACTTGCGAACCCGTGTAATCGCAGTTGTGCACGAATAATATTGGTGCTTCTAATGTGCATTAGCGCGATCGAACATCAAGATTTAACAGCTGCTTTCTGGTACTTAACCTCAAATTTTTTATTCCTTATTTATGATAATTTTTGCTGTTTCAGTAATCATTCAGCGTATTCACCGTCGAAATAACTAATGTAAACGCAATTCGATAATGGATGACC
Source organism: Rhagonycha lutea (assembly GCA_958510855.1). NCBI lineage: Eukaryota > Metazoa > Arthropoda > Insecta > Coleoptera > Cantharidae > Rhagonycha > Rhagonycha lutea. The sequence goes on from OY294038.1 coordinate 24,365,715, forward strand.
ACAAATTTTATCCAAAACTCGTAAATTTCAGAAATTTATACAATCTTCTTATATTGACAAAAAATTCGGAGATCCCAAACTAGGAAATTCACTACTCAATCACTCGAAAGACTTCCCTGGACCGAAAACTTCGTTCCAAAGAATAAAAACGCAAAATTCCCAAAATAACTTCGACGCTACAAAAATTCGCAGCTGTCCTGCAAAACGTCGACGAGCAGACCCAATTATTATCTTCCTAACCTCTTCTTCACAAAATTCAAAAATTCCTTAGGATTTTTCAAAAAAGACATAAATTAGGAGGTAACTGTTTTTGGCGGTAAATTCGAATTTTAAACTAATAATTCCTCTTTACAGGCTTATCAAATTTTCAACACAACACCCGCACAAGTCACTTAATATAGAAACAAAAACATTGTGTTTGTGTAGTGTGGAGGGTAACAAGTTGGCTTTAAATGTAAACAAGATTTATTCTCACAAACGTCGGTGTTCACTTTCACACCTCTTTTGACTTTAATATTCAATCTCGAATCTCTTATTCGCTTTGACCATCACAATACGTACTTTTTTACATGACTCTTTGGTGCTACGCGTCCTGTCATTTTGAATGCGGAAATAGGAGTAACGATTCGCTATTCTAGGATAAAATTTCACATTATTTTTTGTTCGTGATTTAATATTTTATTGATTATAGAATCAAACCCTTTTATTTTGACCTCCAGTTATTACTTATTAAGCTTTGATTAGCCAATTAAATTAACCAATGCAAATTTAGGCACAAGACTCACAAGGGGCCACTACAGTGAGGTACCAACCAATCGAGATCCCAATTTTTTTGGTGATTCTATGTGCTAAAAAAATTATCACTTTCTCGGCGTTTCGTCCATTTGGCCTTAGTTTTTGAGTTACGAATTTTTCAAATAATCCTGATATTTAACTGCTAATAATAATGACTCTTACGACAAGAAGATCTGATGGTCTAGAGGTAAAGCGTGGGGCGTTGTATAATGAGTAGGTTCGTGGTTCGCTTCCCACATCAACCACATTTTTTTTTTTAAATTAAAATTATATTTTTCTGCTAATCTTATACTATCAACCAATATATTTTGTTATAAGTAAGTAAGTGGAAGTTTTACAAAATAACAGGCAGCTATTAAAATACATTGATTAATTCACTCCCAACTATGCTCAAAACTAGAGTGACTCAAAACTATTTAACGACATGTTCGAGTACGCGTGGTTTGCGTTGAAATTAATTCCAACTAGAAACATTTTTGCAAACGTTAATCAGGTGTGTTTTCCAGCACAAGTAAGGACACATAAATGTACATGGTGGTGAAGTTCATTCATTGCGCCAATTGTCGGCGATTTATTTGTTTTAAATGCTTTTACGATGCATGTCATCCCGGTAAATGTATTAAATAAGTAAATAAATGTAAATAAATGTGTTTGTAACTAAAATTTATAAACAAATTAACATTTCATTCTAATAATAGTAGATAGATATAGTTTAATAATTGAATTATTATTTCCAAAAAAAAAAAATAATTAATTAATTTAAATTAAATTAAAGAAGCGCAGTAAAATTTTAATATATAATTTATTCAGGTAATAAATTACAAAATTTTCAAAAAGAAAAACTTAGCCGGTGTGAGCTTTGAACTCAGGACCTCCGCGTTAGAACTAAGCATAGGGCAAACCTATGGTTAAAACTGTTAATATTCAAAAATTCGTAACTCAAAAACTAAGGCCAAATGAACGAAACGCCGAGAAAGTGATAATTTTTTTAGCACATAGAATCACCAAAAAAATTGGGATCTCGATTGGTTGGTACCTCACTGTAGTGACCCCCAGTACTATCAGAGAACACGGTGGATTATCATCACCTCCGCTTTACGTTTTACGTCACGTTTACGTCCAGCATTTCTTTACATTCAGCGGCTTTAGTTTTTCATCTTCATCATCGGCGTGAGATGATTTGAAGAGAGGGCTGTGTAACAAATGTTTGCATTTGTTACGTGGTTCTTCCTTTTATTATGATTATAACATGCACGTTTTGCATTTAATCTAGATGCCCTCATGCACGTGATGTGCGCTGAACGCGTGCGTAAGAATGGGAGTACCCAGATAAATTAGCTGATTTTTTAGTTTGAACAACTTTTGTCTAAAAGTTCCGTTAGTTTTGCGTTGAATGATTTGTATTTCATCCAGTTTCGACATAACTGTTTTACGTGCCAAGTTGTTTAGGCGACTAATCCAGCTGTCGTTTGGTATAACTTTTGCTTCCGTTGGATATCTGGCAGGCAAACCAGGGTACTCAATTTCTGTGAGAACTACTACGCAGTCCATTTCGGTGCGCAAGTTACTCATAAGTAGGGTCCGGATTTGTAGGCATTTGCATGTTTTTTTTGAGTACAGGCACGTGAAAAATTTTAAAATGGGAGCATGTTTTACGCCTTTCTGAATCGTTTTATATAGTTTTTATTTTGCCTATAATGCATATTTTGAGTTTAAGTGCATATTTGGCGATTTGTTGCCTATAAATTAATGCTTATTTGCTTATATTGGTACTATATATTTTGCATATTTAGCAAATCCAGTAATAAAATTTTAAATAATTTTAATTATTCTCTTTCTGATATTGCCGCTTTTTGTATTATTTAAAACAATAATTTTAATTAATTTAATATCTACTTTGTCAACTGTAGGTGATTCTGTGCAATAACTGTATATTCTATTAATATTACTGCTCTAATCATGTTACCAAGAAGATGCATGTCTCTAGCCCCCCCCCCATTTCAAATTTTGACTCCAAAATTGTCTCAATCGTTTGTGTCTGTTTGTGCAACCATTATTTTCGTTTGTATCCAAATAGTTTTAGAGATATTTCAAAATTAAGCTTGGGGGTGGGCTGGAGACATGGGGCCCCCCATTTCAAATTTTGACTCCAAAATAGTCTCAATCGATTGTACTTAGTTTGTGCCTGTTTTTAGCGCATATTTGAGTGCTTATTTTGAAGTTTTTAGAGCATATTTGCCTGCATATTTTAAGGTTTTTTAGTGCCTACAAATCCGGACCCTACTCATAAGGGTAATATTATCAAAAAGGTTGAAAAACACTGTTAAAGATGTAGAAAGTAACAGCGCTTGCGCACAGTGTATAGCGCCCTCTATTGTAAAATCCTACAACTAAATCTTCGAATTTTAGTGTTGGCGCAGGACTATTCCCACTCCTAACTGTTTATATTTAACCGCAGTTTTAAATTATCGATTAAACTTTATAAACGAAATACGACGGATATGGAAGAACTGAAGTTTCCAACAAATTTTATCAAGTTGGAAGAAACTGTCGAAGAAATACAAAGTGGATGGAATTCCAATTATAAAATAAAAACAGAGAAAACAGAAGAAGCAGAAATTAAATTAGAGAGTTTACATCATTCCATCGATATTAAGGATGAGAATTTATTTCTAGACCATCAACTGAAAGCAAAATTGGAGAAACCAAAGGAATTGAGTGTATGTGGTGTTTGCAATATACAGCTTCTTGATAAATCGGAACTGAAAAGACATATAACAACCCATATTGAACCCAAAGTATTTTTTTGCGAATTTTGTGACTATAAGTGCATACATAAGAGCAGCGTGAACCGACACGTAAAGACCCACACTGGCGAAAAACCGTTTGCTTGTGAAATCTGTGACTACAGAAGTTCCCAAAAAGGCCACTTAAAAATTCACTTCCGAACTCACACTGGCGAGAAACCGTTCGAGTGCGATGTTTGTGACTCGAAATACACGAAAAAGGAACATTTAAAGCAGCATTTAAAAACACACACAGGCGAGAAACCGCTCGCATGTGAAAGTTGTGACTATAAATGTTGGCAAAAGAGAAGTTTAAAAATTCATGTAAAAACTCATACGGGTGAAAAACCGTTTGCGTGTAAAGTGTGCGATTTTAAAAGTATTCACAAAAATGTTTTAAATAATCATGTGAAAACTCACACGGGCGAGAAACCATTTACCTGTGAAATTTGTGGCCGAAAATGTTCACGAAAGGACGATTTGAAACGCCACTTTAAAACTCATACTGGCGAAAAGCCGTTCTCCTGTGAAATTTGCGACTATAAATTTTCACTAAAATGTAATTTGAAAAGGCACTTGAAAACCCATTAAGTTTATATTATTTAGGTACAAATTTTCCTCATCAGTCCGCGAAAAAAACTCTCGAGAAATGCTTTGTTTTAATTATTGTAAGGTGGACAGCAGACTTCCTATATATTTATTATTTATTTTTTAACTTATTTATACTATATTTATTTATTTATTGTTAAATTTTCTTGAGTAGGGCTGAATTTAGTTTTTCTCTAATAACTCAAAAACGGTGAAAGATATCAAAAATACTGAAGAGGACGAAAGCGTGCAGCTTAAAAACTATGAATATTTTTTGTTTTAATTACTTTTTAATTATCTGCCACCGTTTTCGAGTTATTAGCGAAAAACTGGGATAAGTCATACTCGAGCTCTCGTGGTTGTGACAAAAGTGAATAAAAAATTAATAATAAATTAAAATTTCGTTTAATATTAATTTAATCCCCATCACGTACTTGCCGTCTTCACCCATTACCTCACTGGTTAAAAGTTAATTTAAATTTTTGGTCTAAAAATTAAGTCATTTTTAAAAATTTAAACCAAAAAACTAAAGTCCTCGAGAGCTTTGTTGTCGGTGAGCATATGTGAGACACTTTTAACTCGGGGAAGACTAACAAGGGGTCAACTACAGTGAGTATGTCGCCAATCGAGATCCCAATTTTTTTGGTGATTCTAGTAGCTAAAAAAATTATCAGTTTTTCGAATTTTAGTCGATTGCCTCTTAGTTCTTGAGTTATGAATTTTTGAAAGGGCAGATTTTACCATAAGCTTAGCATTATGGACGTTGTAACGCGTAGGTCCTGGGTTCTAATCCCAGTCCAGGCAAATTTTTTTTCTTTAAATTATTTAATTTATTATCAGAATTAAAAAATTAATGACCTACGAATTACCATTACAAATTATTAACCGTTAAACCACCATGGTTTTTTATAATAATAGCTAATAATAATAGCAGTTAACTCACCATAGTATTTTTAAAAATTCATAACTCAAGAACCAATAGCCAATCGACTAAAATTCGAAAAAGTGATAATTTTTTTAGCAACTAGAATCACCAAAAAATTGGGATCTCGATTGGCGACATACTCACTGTAGTGACCCCTTGTAAGTTCAAAACTCAACAAGAGCAGAATACGTACAGGCTAATAAATTTAATTCTGACGCTATAAAAACAGTCGAGCATAAATTTTTGATTACGACAATCTCGTATTGGTCGTGGGTGTGGTTTTGTGTAAGCTACCGTCTCGATGCAATTATATTTACCGTGTAATTCTTTGCTGAATTGCCTTAATTAAGAGATTCTCGTAAGTGTAAAATAGCGCGTCACCAAATAAAGCAATTAAAAATGTTTACATTAATTCTATTTACCCGTTTAATTTGCACCGTTACAGGACTGCAAATAATGTTGAGCTTCTGGTGTTCGCCGCGCCTATGCCACCTTCATACCTGTTAAAGAATCCAAGAATTAATAGGGCTCTCGTGGGTCAAGAAATTACCCTGGGAGCGTTCCTTGATATAGGGGGGGGGGGCTCGACAACACATCCGTTGACTCAATAGAGAATGCACTCCCAGCTACTACTGATAAGCTGTACTCTGAGCTGCTCTGGGTCCATCTACCTCGTAGGTTTATATGCCGCGCGAGGGTATTCGCGGGGTGGAGTTCTCTCACCCCTCATGTGTTACCTAGTCGTGGACGACCTTCTGGGGGAATTGGAATAGAACAGCATAACATGCGTAATGATTTGCAGATGACATCACAATCCTCGTCGTCTTGAAGTTTGGGGGGTTATATCTTCATTGATGCAGTAAGCCCTGAGAATTGTCCAAAGGTGGTACCCCAAAGAAAGATTGTCGGTAAACTCAGATAAGACCGTTGTGGCAGCTTTCACAAAGCGCAGAAGTCTGCAGGATGTGAGGATGCCCAGCCTTTGGGGAAAAAAAACTAAAAGATGAAGTCAAATACCTGGGTCTAACCTTAAACATCAGGCTGACCTTCACAAAAAACACAATGATCAAGGCGAATAGAACCATGTGAACCCGTAGGAGAATGATCGGAAAACGTGTGAGCTAAAACTAGAAATGGTTCTTTGGCTTTACACCAAAGTTGTGACACCCACGGTAACATACGCTTTCCTTATCTGGTAGGATAAAACCAAGAAAGAGGAATGGGGGCAATAACAACAAACTCCACCGCAGCTATGGAAGCGCACTACATTTAATGGTGGAAATGAAGGCTTAAGTGGCGGCATACAAGCTTACAATAAATAATCAAAGAAAAGGAACTCTTAGAGAGGGCCATCATACAATGATCTCCAAATCCATTAAGAGGAACGACATGCTTTGCATGCGATCCAATAGAACCAGCACTGTAAGGAACTTTTAAACACCGTTTAGGGTTATAATACCTGAGAGAGGAGCGGAGGGAACCAAATAGGAGCTAGGGAGTCGATATAACATCATATGGTACACAGATGGATCTAAAACATCAGTAAGCACTGGAGTAGAAATAAGTGGAAAGAGAACGGGAGATACGTTCAATCCATGTCCGTGTGCTTCCAAGTAGGTCTAAAGCCCGGAGAATGGGTACCGACGCAACACCGTTAATTGTATCATACCTACACCATCGTACAGTTAACAACGAGCTAATTTCACTTTTTTAGGGGTATTTTTGGCTTAAATTTGCAGGAAAAAAAGAGAAACCCATATCCCCTTCCCAGTAGCACTGTTTCCCGAGTTGGACGGCCCTAAGTATTTAATTTTTAATTGGTATAGTGTTTTGTCAAAACGGCTCTGGAGTGTCCGGAGCGGAGGTGACGGAACGGAGGCGCGGAAGAATCAGTTTTGACAAGACAACTAAATCCTATTCGGATCCATCATCGGTAATTTGCAACATTAACCATGAATTTTATATATTGATTCAGTAGCCCCTACTAGTAAAACATGTAAAATTCATGGTTAATATTGCAAATTTATATACTGATGATGGATCTGAATAGGATTTAGTTGCACTATACCAATTAAAAATATCCCCTAGCCCTAAGGCCGTCCAACTCGGCAAAGTACTCTATTGGGAAGGGGAACATCTTGGGAACATCTTTCTTTTCTTTTTACTGCAAAAAACCAAAAATGCTATGCTTTTCAGCCAATTCACCCAGCCATTTCTGACCCCGATTGGGTGAGAGGGTAAGGAATGTTAATATGCTCACGGTCTACCAGCAAGTCTCCAGATCTGCACCAGTATTTTTGTGTTTGCGGAAGTTGTTCAAGTGTTTCCGATGTAAAGTTTACAAATGTGCCAGATTTTACCTCTTGAAGCCAGCCGTCGTATGTTGAGTAGAAGGAGACGTTTGTCACAAGATAAGTTGTAAGCTTACGAAAGAGTTTTATGTAAGTAAATTTTCTTTCTTACTCGTCTGACTGATGTGTATTTTTAGTTTTTGTATTTACATTGTTGGTAAGTCATAGGGGTTGCTGCTTGTAAATTAATTTGGTACTTTTTTGATAATAACACCTTAATTTTTGATTTGCTACTGGTGCATTGTTTACCACAGTAAAATACATTGCAATTATTAGGATTGTGAAAGCACCTCTCAAATTCTTGTTTCAATTAAATCACTTTTATCATACTTTGCGTTTTTAAAGTTCCCCCAATATATCATTTTTTTTCAGAATCAACGGCCTGGCCTCCGCACTAAATCGAGAGCTAGTATATTAACATCGTAGCTAAACAATCAGGAGAGGTTATCTCCGAATTGTGACGGACTCTGGTCTCTGGTTGGATCAACCTTCTCATTAAGGGTTGCTGTTCAGAGGGTAGTTTTCGTTTCAAGATTTCATACTAATCAAAATGTTACTACAGTAGAGCCTCGATAATCCGGACTATTAAAACATATGTGTTTTATATGAATTTTATAGTCCGGATTATCGAGGCTATACTGTACTTATTAGCTTGAGATGGTAAAAATGTAAATGAATTTCCAAAAATGTATTAGGGAAAAATGTCAAGCAAAAATAATAACATTTGAAATGTTACACCCTATTATACAAAAAAACAATTTTTAATTAGATTCTTCTACAATTTTAATTGAAAATTAACGAAATATTCTTTATCATTAATGAAAATATAAAGGGGTGTGTATATTATTTTATAAAATTGTTAATATTTGCATATATTGCTAACGTGGTTGGTGTAAGTGCACCATATATACAAAATGTGAGCTTGTATTATTCGTGGTGGTTCGCTGTTTCTCGGAAAAAGTATGGTAGAACTTTACTCGCCATTTGTAATATTTGTAATATAGTCCAAGGTAATTTACAATTTGGTATGTGTGCGGTTTACCTACGCAATTAAAGAGAGCCCCCGTGCTCACAGCTACCGTAGAAACGACTTTGACCACCTTTTTTTATTAAAACAATGCAAAACTCTTTATTAGGAGGCAGAATCGGAAGCTCATTGAAGTCAAATAATGAGAGAGAAAGACCACCACATAATTATATTTTAAAAGATTGTCAAATTTAATATTTGCTTTAATTTCAATTCTCATACGCAGGGGCGCCGCGTCCTATTGTGCACAGTGTGCAAACACGCGGGCGGCCAAAATTAGGGGCGGCCAAAATCAGTTACTTTGATTAAATTCTAATAACAAGTTGCCAAATGACTAATTTACATTTTAATTTCTTCTTGAAAATATTATAATACTATTTTAGTACTATAATAAAATCTGACTAGGTGTAACATTAAACTCTGTTATTCTTCTTATTTCGTATAGCGCCGGTGGTTTATCTGTGGGCGGGGGAGGTTGCACTTCGATAGTATACATACTTCTTGGTAAAATCGAACGTCTAGAATCTCAGCTTACTTCAGAGCTGCACTTGGATTATATTACATACAAGGTGTTTAGTGTATGTATATTATTGTTTTGTATTATGAAATTTCGCTGAATTTTTGTTTTGAAAAAATGACATCTATTTTAATAGGAACGTGTCTTTTCCTCGCAGGCCCGTAGCCAAGGGGTGGCAAGGTCAAAAAGACCTTTTAAGATTGTTTGCCCGACCTTTTAAAATACAAATAATATGTAACAATAAATTAACGGAAAATTTGCCCATTTTAACATTGGTCCTTTTTGTACAAGAATATTTTTATTTTTAGTTCGGTGTATGCTTTCAAATACAATTCGCAGAATTGAATAATCATAATCACAGTACATATTTACCTAGTCAAAGCTATAGATAATTTTTTCCTTTGAAATTTTAAAAATTTTCGCCTGCGGCGCCTCCTCGCACCCATGACGCTGAACTGTGCCCGGCCATACAAACCGTTTACCCTACCTTCATTTTCGATCTGGCTGCGGGCCCGTTTCCTTGTTGCGGTTTGATTGCAAATATATTGTTTAGTAGAAATTTTAACAACGAGCATACAAAACGTCTCTTATTAGGGGAGAGGCAGGCGAGTTGGCATATCCAGGCAAGATGACACATCAGGTGTATTGGAAAACCTATGGTGCTATTTTCATTGATAATACTATACTACTATTGTAATTGTCGGTAAATCAGTGGTGAACTTAATCTATTTCAAGAAAAGTTTACTGTGTGAGTTAAAATTGATATTTTGTGAATTTTAACCATCTCAATTCAATGTAGCCTTTCCTTTCTTAGCCTCCAGTTTCACTATTTATTTATTAATTGATATGGTTTCCACACACACATTCTTACACGGCTTTTTGCGTTATATGCAGGGGCGGATGGGGCCGTCGGGATACCGGGAAATTTCCCGGTGGGCCGTCGGTTGTGGGACCGTGTGCCGGCGCGTCGGTCCGTAGACCGTCTTCGTTTTAATAATTTCTGTTAATAGTATGATCTTCAATGGAAAAAAATTGTCACGGCTGTCGGCCGCATTGACGGCCATTGGCCCATTTCTAACTAAACATAATGAAATATAATATCAACTTTAGAATTTATCAATCATTATTTGTTTGTGTTTTCCCATGGATATCCTAAGTTATATCGTAATTAGAGACAGGATAGTTAGGCAAAAACAGATCTGACTTAGGAGAAGTTATAACGTTAAAAAACCAATCAAAACGTTTATTAGCGTTTATAAACTTTCTGTATTGGTGGGTTATGTTAGGACTCCTCCTAAGTCAATTTTTTAATGTTACATTATCTTTAGCTATCTGCCAAACTGATAAATTTTCTAATTTTTCTTAAACCGCTTTGACCTTGAAATTTCAAAAATTTTCGCCTGCGGCGCTTGGAAGAAATTCCGCCACCTCCACGCACCCATAATTTGCCCGGCCATACAAACCGTTTACCCTACCTTCATTTTCTATCTGGCTATGTGAGCCTACTTTGGTATACTAATTTTTACATTCATTGCCCATTTCGCAAGTAGCTCGCGAGAGATCGTTATCAGATAATCAGTGGCGTGATGTACTTTTAAAATAATAACATAACGTAAATACGTTTTAATAACGTAATAATAACGTTTTAATAAATAATAACGTATTTACGTTATGTTATTATTTTAAAAGTACATCACACCACTGAATAGATTAGATTCAAGTTGATGAATATAGAAAAAAACTTCATTAATGACATCGACAATAACAGCAGCAAATTAATGAAAGATGCACTTTTATTTTAATTTTTTTTATATTCACCATGATTTGTTATTAATAGAAATATAATTTTTAATAAAAATATAATTTTTGTTACTGGTATTAAATTTTTTTTCGCAACGGCAGGGGACCCCCCACATTCAAAAAAATGTCGCCTACGGCGCAATTTGGGGGCCATGACGATTGCATATTTGGGCCGCCGACTATAAATTTCCCGGTAACTTTTTGATAGCCCATCCGCCCCTGGTTATATGCCGTAGAAAAAATATGTACCTATTATTATAGGTTAAATATTTCTTATTGACGAAATTTCAAGTTCACACCCAACCAGGCAAGATGACATAGTGCACATAGTGCTATGTCATCTTGCCCATCCGTGATCTTGCCAGGATGTTTACCTCACTTACCCGGTTGCTTGTATTTCTTACCACAAATCTTGTAATTCTACAAGATTCAACCACAGATGAAGAAGCTGTTGGTGATGTAGTTTTAAATTCGGATGGGTAAAGTGACTGCGGCTGCATATACTGCAATGATTTATACAGCCGTTCCAAATCTGGTGAGTACTGGCTAAAGCTCCGTTTTCATAGGGTAGTGTAGTGGTAGCGTAAGACTTAGTGTGTAGTGTAAAACTTAGAGTAACGGTTTTTAATGGTACCGTTCTAATCGCTGTGTAATGTGTAAGAAGCGTGGTAAGGTGTAGTGGGGATGGTAAAAGCTAGGTAGGTTTTAGCTTTTACCGCTTTTACCATACACAGCGTTACAACGACCAATCAGAACAAACAGATCAGGTAATCCGTTTCGTTTGATATTTGTGTTGACATGTTTCATGGTTACGGTGGTAGGTAAGAAACCTCAGCACAGATTTTTAAAATTTTCACTGTCAAGAATCATTAAAAACGGTACAAAAAGCTATTATAAAACAAAATATTTGCGAACCATTGCAAATAGGGCTTTAAAAAGGCAAATTTTCAAAATTTGTATTGTCCGATGCAATCTTACGAGTTAGAAACGGTTTAGAACATTCCATTGGCTCCCGAAACCCCGCCTCTAAAATATCCCACCTAAAGCTTATATAACCCAGTCCTCCTCCAGCTTGGAGAGGACAGGGAAGGACAAACCAAACTAAAGAGAGACAAAATTATCTGGCCCAAGTTTCAAAACCAATTCCTGCGTAATTTGGGACCCGTGCCCCCCCTCCAGACAATCGATGAACTTGAAAAGTACGTCGAGGAGTTTGAAGGAAAAATTACAAAGGCGGTGATCGACTCTACAATTTCTGTTCCCTTTAGCGATCCACGCGACCAGTTACCGTTGGGGGTCAAGGAGCTTATCCGGGAGAGAAACCGGGCTAGGAAGCGTGCGCAGCACACTTGCAACCCGGCGGACCACCACAGATTCAAGCTCCTTAATAACGAAGTAAGAAGAGAAATAAGGGAACACAGACGCGCCCAATGGGACGCCAAGCTCGAGAATCTTGACTTCCAAGAAAAATCGACTTGGCGTTTCATTAAAAACCTTAAAAATACGAAAACTACGATTCCTCCACTGGATGGTAGGAGCGGGACGGCCTCAAGCACCGAGCAAAAGGTCGAAGTCTTAGCAGACCACCTGGAACAACAGTTCACTCCGAACGAAGATGTCCAGGTTCCTGCCTTTACCAAACTGGTGGAGGAATTGGTAGAAAGCAAACTTAAGGAGTTGGGTCTAGACCCGACACCAATTGAGCCAACTTCCTACCAGGAAATTTTCGCCACAGTCAAGGGTCTGAACAAGAGGAAGGCTCCAGGTCCTGACGGCATAACAAATACCATGCTAACCCAACTCCCTAAGCAAGGCTTGGAGAGAATTACGCATATTTTTAACGCGGTATTGAGACTCAGACACTTTCCCTCCCGTTGGAAAGTGGCAGATGTCATAGTAATACCAAAACCAAAACAAAACCACAGAAACCCCGGCTCATACAGGCCGATCAGTCTCTTACCCTCTCTTGGTAAGCTGTGCGAACGCATAATTCGCACAAGACTGGTCAACGCCATGTTAGAAAAGCAAGTTATTCCTAATGAACAATTTGGCTTTAGGCCGGGGCATTCCACGGTACATGCCATCCTAGGGCTGGTAGAATTTATTCTACACAGTTGGGAACTGAAAGAATCAACGGCGGCGGTCTTCCTAGATATCGCCAAAGCGTTCGACAGGGTCTGGAAACAGGGCCTGTTGTTCAAAGTCATAGCCGTTGAAATTCTACCAGCCCTAATCATTCTTTTAGCGTCGTATTTAACGGACAGGAAATTCCGGGTCAAGTTGGAGGGGATTAGATCCACCTTGAGGTGCATGTTGGCGGGGGTACCACAAGGCTCCATACTTGCCCCGGACCTCTTCACGTTCTTTACTCACGACGCTCCGACTCCCTCCCAGGACGACCCGTTCACACAAGTACGTTTTTACTGTGATGACGCGGTCATGTTCACAAGAGGAAGGAGACCGGAATACATCGTCCGTAGGCTAAACGCGTTCGCGACGAAGATGAGCGAGTACTACCGAACTTGGCGGATTGCTGTCAATCCCGCTAAGAGTACCGCTACCTTCTTCACTCGATGTCACGATCGCAACCTACGGACGAAAAAGAAAAAACCAAGGAGTCGAAATTTAACCCGACTCCCACAAACCTGTGTTAGTATGAATGGGGTAAATATCAAATGGTCCGGTTCCTCTAAATATCTTGGGGTGACACTGGACGCACATATGACCTGGGCTAAACACATCAAAAATACTAGGGACAAAACCAGGGGTGCCAGAAAGCTGCTTCAACCCCTCACAAACAGGAATAGCAAGCTTTCGGCAAATAATAAGCTCAGGGTGTACAAAACATACATAAGGCCGGTACTTACGTATGCTTCCACAGCTTGGGGTTATGCACATCCCCGTCACTTACGTCAACTAAAGCCCAACAAGGACTTGCCCTAAGGCAAGCCTATGGGCCGAGAAATAAAGGTCTAACGAACTCCCAACTCAGGAAGGACTTCAATCTGGAGTCCATCATGGAGTTTATCCGTCGTCAGGCGGAGAAATTCTATGAGGCTGCCGGGCACTCGGAGAATCCGCTGGTCAAAGGACTGGGCTCGTACCAGCCCGATGACCCAGCGAAATTCAAGAGGCCCAAAGCCATCCTGGGGAGGGAGTATCTTCTTTCTGATTCCAGATAATGAACGAGACCAGAAGACCGAATCAAAGAGAATGAAATCCAATCCCGAGATCTTTTCAAACCGCCTGCCGGGGACCCCCCCAGTACACTCATACTCTCCTTCCTCCTCCCAAACGACCCCGGTCGCAAGGGAGACGAGAGTAAAAGCAGTAACAGGGGGACCCTGGAGGGCGGCGGTAAGATACGGACCCCACCTACGCAGGGGGGGGAGCTTAGCTCCCTACCTGGCCAAACGTACTAATGGTACGGCTGAAAGAGATTCCCTAGGGGTTAAAGCGTAGAACCAAGCCTTCGACTTCGTCTCTGCCTTTTTCAAGCGGTTTCTGTTTACGGGAACCGTCACTAGACCTTTACCTTCTGTGCCGCGAGACGTCTTTTGACACGATAGTGCGTGAAAGTCCGAAAAACTCGCACCGCTGGATTAACTTAGTGCCACGAACAGCTTTCGAATTAATCAATTAATGAAACGTAGCAGTAGCTAACCGTTTAAAAAGCTTGTCACGGCCCGATCGGCAGTCGCTCTCTCTCTTACTCATTTCAGCCGCCAGGAACAGGTAGCTTGCTACCTGTTAGGACCGGCTGCAAAACCCGTGACGCTCGAGTGGACCGTCCGAAAGGGGCACCCGCTATGTAAGGGCTCTAACATACATGAGTCCTTCATATGACCGGAACCCCGGCCCGACACCACAAGGCGCCCACGGACCAACCCAGGCCCCAGGCGTCTGGAATGGGTGGGAGATGAGAGGACGCGCCTCGAGACGGCCGTTTAGAAAAGCACGAGGGGTGAAATTCACTCACCCCGAACTTCATAATTACGCACCGAAATAATGAGAGGAGTAAGAGCCTATCAGTGCTGTGCACTCCATTAAAACCAATAGGACAAGGCAGACCTTATATATAGATATTTCTAGATATCGCCAAAGCGTTCGACAGGGTCTGGAAACAGGGCCTGTTGTTCAAAGTCATAGCCGTTGAAATTCTACCAGCCCTAATCATTCTTTTAGCGTCGTATTTAACGGACAGGAGATTTCGGGTCAAGCTGGAGGGGATTAGATCCACCTTGAGGTGCATGCCAGCGGGGGTACCCCAAGGCTCCATACTTGCCCCGGACCTCTTTACGTTCTTTACTCACGACGCTCCGTCTCCCTCCCAAGCCCAAGACGACCCGTTCACACAAGTACGTTTTTACTGTGATGACGCGGCCATGTTCACAAGAGGAAGGAGACCGGAATATATCGTCCGTAGGCTAAACGCGTTCGCGACGAAGATGCGCGAATACTACCGAACTTGGCGGATTGCTGTCAATCCCGCCAAGAGTACCGCTACCTTCTTCACTCGATGTCACGATCGCAACCTACGGATGAAAAAGAAAAAACCAAGGAGTCGAAATCTAACCCGACTCCCACAAACCTGTGTTAGTTTGAATGGGGTAAACATCAAATGGTCCGATTCCTCTAAATATCTAGGGGTTACACTGGACAAGCACATGACCTGGGCTACTCATATCAAAAATACAAGGGATAAAACTAGGGGTGCCAGAAAGCTGCTTCAACCCCTCACAAACAGGAATAGCAAGCTTTCGGCATCCAACAAACTCAGGTTGTACAAAGCTTATATAAGGCCAGTACTTACATACGCTTCCACAACTTGGGGTTATGCACACCCTCACTATTTGCTTCAACTCAACAAGGTCTTGCCCTAAGGCAAGCCTATGGGCCGCGAAATATTGGTTTAACGAACTCCCAACTCAGGAAGGACTTCAATCTGGAGTCCATCATGGAATTTATCCGTCGTCAGGCGGAGAAATTCTATGAGGCTGCCGGGCACTCAGAGAATCCGCTGGTCAAAGGACTGGGCTCGTACCAGCCCGACGACCCAGCGAAATTCAAGAGGCCCAAAGCCATCCTGGGGAGGGAGTATTTACTTTCTGATTCCAGATAGAACGCGAGACCAACAGACCAAACTAAGGAGAAGAAAACTAAACCCGAGATCTTTTCAAACCGCCTGCCGGGGACCCCCCCAGTACACTCAAACTCTTCTTCCTCCTCCCTAAAGACCCCGGTCGCAAGGGAGACGAGAGCAAGAGTAGGAACAGGGGGGCCCTGGAGGGCGGCGGTTAGATACGGACCCCACCAACGCAGGGGGGGAGCACAGCTCCCTACCTGGCCAAACGTACTAATGGTACGGCTGAAAGAGATTCCTTTGGGGTTAAAGCGCAGGACCAAACCTTCGACTTCGTCTCTGCCTTTTTCAAGCGGTTTCCGTTCACGGGAACCGTCACTAGACCTTTACCCTCTGTGCCGCGAGACGTCTTTTGACACGATAAGTGCGTGAAATTCCGAAAAACTCGCACCGCTGGTTTTAACTTAGTGCCACGAACACCTTTCACATATTCCAAATAATGAAACGTAGCAGTAAGCTAGCTGTTTTTAAAAGCTTGTCACGGCCCGATCGGCAGCCTCTCTCTCTCTTACTCATTTCAGTCGTCAGGTACAGGCAGCTTGCTACCTGTTAGGACCGACTGCAAAACCTGTGGCGCTCGAGCGGACCGTCCGAAAGGGGCACCCGCTATGTAAGGGCTCTAACATACATGAGTCCTTCATATGACCGGAGCCCCGGCCCGACACCGCAAGGCGTCCACAGGCCAACCCAGGCCCCAGGCGTCGGGAATGAGTGGGAGATGAGAGGACGCGCCTCGAGACGGCCGTTTAGAAAAGCACGAGGGGTGAAATTCACCCCGAACTTCATAATTATGAACCAAAATAAGAGAGGAGTAAGAGCCTATCAGTGCTGTGCACTCCATAAAAACCAATAGGACAAGGTGACATGCAGTCAGTACGCAAAATTGTATCGCAATGGATGTGTCTTGCATGAAGGATATTTACGAAATTTTCCGTTGTGACGATCGTACCGTTGTAGAATTGCTACAACGGTTACGGTTGATACCCGAAAACAAGCGGTGTCAACAACGAACGTGTCGGCGATATTGTAACCTCATCGTAAGTAACCGCCATTACCTCAAATTCTGTTTCTGATGTCCGGGTTGCAAGCGAATGTACCTATCGACTAACCGAGCATACCTTCTTTGAGGACACCAGACTTTCACCCGAGAATGTGTTTTGCGTTTTATGGATGTGGGCCTGTGAGACACGCAGTGGTGTAGCGGCAAATATTATCGGAATTGAAAGGCACGCCGTTTATCGGATGTATCTAAAATTCCGTGATATTTGCACTTGGAAACTGGTAAACAATCCAGAAATCCTCCCACTTGGCGGTCCTGGCGAGATTGTACAAATCGACGAGAGCTTAGTAGTTAAGAGGAAGTATCACCGTGGCAGAGTGGTTAAGCAACAATGGATGTTCGGTATATACAGCATTACCGAAAATCGCGGAGTTGCTACATTCGTCATGGCTCGAGACGCCGAAACGCTAACTGAGCAAATCTTGAGATTTGTAAAGCCTGGGACCGAAATTTGGTCGGATTGCTGGAGTGCTTATTCCGGGCTGACACGTCTCGGACGTGTATCACCCTAAATTCATAAAACGGTAAACCACAGCAAGAATTTTGTGAATCCCCTTACAGGGGTTTGCACTAATGGGATTGAAGGGTACTGGTCGAGAATGAAGAATTGGTGCCGACGGTTAGGCGTTATACATTCGACTATGCTACCTAGCCATCTGGATCAGTTTTTGTGGATTGACTTGTTTGGACAGACACATCGTGACCGCTTCCACAACATGTTAGAACAAATCGCCGACCGTTACCCTGTTTGAAGGCACATCCGTTGGATATGAGAAATTCCCCGTGTTTTTTAGTCAAAAATACCCCTAAAAAGTGAAATTATGTCGATGTTAACACTCGTGTCTAGAGACAGTATATTTTGTTTTTGATCCTGAATCCTTACGCATGCGCATTCTTCTTCTTTCATATAGGCGAAAAGTCGTCTTTAAATTACCACATTTAAATTATTTCCTTCTACAATAAACTGGCGTTCATAATAATTAATATAATATATTTAATATTATTAAATATAATATATTTAATATATTATATTAAATAATTAATTTGTTAACTTTAAGGACGGCTTTTCGCCTGTATGAGTTTTAAAGTGATTTTTTTAATAATTGTCCTTTTATTTACATTTGTAATCACAAATTTCATACTGAAACTACTAAACAATTAGTAGTATTACCGTTTACGGTCTATTATTATAGAAGGAAATAATTTAAATAATAAACGTACTACTTTGACGAAATTTGACAGCTGTCAAAATTACATTTAATTTTCTCAAGTACAAAAAAGAAACAAATGCGCATGCGTAAGGATTCAGGATCAAAAACAAAATATACTGTCTCTAGACACGAGTGATGTTAACTGCGCGACGGACTAGCTACTACTGGGAGCACACGCGTGCTCCGATACATACATACATACATAGCATCTCTGAGTTAGAGCGTCTTGGAACCGCAGGTTCCCTGAGCTCTTTAAACATCTCTGGACCGTCACGTTGATAACAAACAGGCCGGCTGATTAACAGCCGGCGAGCGGTGATCGAGCGCAAGGCCTGAACGCGCTCGAAGTTTTGCTGAAAAACGCGAGTGGCATTAATTTCAGCCTTCGGGGGTTAAAAGTTATATTTACGTCTTGAGCGAAAATAAAACCTTTATTTTCTTTCAGCAAAAATTCGCTAACGTCTCTTGGTGCTAGTTTAGTAGTACTTTGGTATAATCCGGTTCACAGGACAACTGGTCCTGCTCCCCATCTAGTCGGCTCCCTGAAGGGGCTGGTTTAGGTCGGCGCTGGTGCATCAAGTTTTAAGACAAACTGGATGTTTCAGCTGTGACCATCGTGCTCCGATTTTTCTAAGTGTTAGAGTAACTCACACCACACGGACGGACGATAGAATGACTGTGACGTTTCAAAATCGAGCTAAAATTGGCAACTTTAAAATTGATTATTGGCCAAACTAATCGATATACGACTTTCACCCTCACCTTAATCGCTTCGTCTATATTTTTTCTATCTAAATCCGTCGAGATTTTTTTAATAAATTTAATATTCTCGAGCTGAGCCTACTTACCTGCTACCCTAATTTTTACACACTACACATTACGCTACCAATACACTACCCTATGAAAACGTAGCTTAAGATGCCAGTCTTGCAAAAATTGGTCTCACGCCGCGTGTGCTGGACTTTCAAAGCAGCCCAAGACTTTTATTTGTGAATTGTGCAATTAATTTTACATTGTTTATGCTGTATGTCATCTTGCCCAATAGGGTCGGGCAAGATGGCTTTTGTGACTTTTTTAGTTTATTGTTTAATTATAGAAACAGTGATAGGTATATTCACTTGATATTTTTTTATTCAATGGTGTATGATATGAGCTATTTAAAAAATATGCGCAGCTTCCAAAATATTTTTATTTTTCAACTTGCCTGCCTCTCCCCTACATATTATCAGTGTTTTTTTTTTTTTTTAATTTTTAATTAGGTGTTTTCAATGAGTATTAGAAGTTTTAAGGGGCGGCCAAATCAAATTTTGCACACGGGCGGATATACCCCTAGCGGCGGCCCTGCTCATACGAATGCCTAAAACCCCAGATAGCCAACCCCATTGTTAGAATTGGCAACACATTTTGAAGACGAAACCATGTAGTACAGGAGACGACCAACGTTGTGTGCTTGGTGGGGAGACCACGACACTGAACTATGATTGCCACTGGATATGCTTCATAGATGTCGCTTCTAAAATATTTCATGAAATGTCAAGTAGAAAATTGTATTATACATTATGCCGTTATAGTATCATGCCATAATAATTACAAGAGCGATTGATAACGAAACGACATAATGGGTGCAAAAAAAAATTTTCGTACTTAATTAAGAATTGTATCTACCAGCCATCCAAGTCACCATGTGCAAATCCTCTTCATATGGTAAGAAATTCGAATGGGTCGTTACGGCCATGCGAAGATTATCGTCTACTGAACGCAATCATACAAACACATAAATTTCCGAAAGGGTTCATACAAGATTTTTCATACAACCTGGAAGATAAGACAATAGTTTCGAGAATTGATTTGGTTCGTGCTTTTAATCAAATTCTTGTGCATCCGACAGAGCATCCCAAGACAGCAATTATAACACCGTTTGAAATATTCGAATTTATGTTTAAGACCGTTGGTTTACGAAATGCAACTCAAACGTTCCAAGGAAACGTTAGTTGGTATGGAATACGTCTTCATCTACATTGATAATGTCACCTATCAAATATGGAAGAACATTTTGTACATCTTGTAACGAATTTTTGCACTTCGTTACGTGGTACTACTTTCTCATTTCATTTCAATATAAGTACGGCCCATCCATTTTATTAAAATGCAATCATTGCATTCCATGCATTTTGCTAGCAGATGGTTGATGACGTGAACCTTTGGCGTTTGAATTTCTAGGAACATTTTTGGCGTAGTAATATCAGTTATCCGATTTGGGGTGGGTTTATTATGTTATTAGTTCAACGACTTCCGTTTTCGTGCCAGTTTCGTTTGTAACAAGTGTTCCCGCTCTGGCTAATGTTTTTGGGGCCACTGAAAACATCTGGCTGTAATAATGTAACTACGGCGCCGGTTGCGAGAGAGGGTAAGGAATGTTAATATTCTCACGATCTACCATCAAGCCTCCAGATCTGCACCAGTGTTTTTGTGTTTGCGGAAGTCGTTCAAGTGTTTCCGGTGTAAAGTTGACAAGTATGCTAATATTTTACCTCTTGAAGCCAACCGTCGTATGTCGAGTGGAAGGTGACGTTTGTCGCCAGATAAGTTGTAAACTTACGAGAACGTTTTATGTAAGTAAATTAATTCTTTCTTACTCATGTGACGTTCAGGACCTACTAAGGGAGGACAAGAAGGGCAGCTGCCCCGGGCCCCAATTTGCAACTTCTTATCGCTAACTTATTCGATCCATTCCTGGATGATTTCCTCTTTCTCTATAGCGCAAGGATCTGGCCATAACCTAGCATGCCGACCAGTGGGGTTGTTAGCGGAGTGGCGACGGTAAATAGGCCGCCAAGCGGTCATCCAACCAAGTATGAACCGCTTGCAGCTTTGCTCGAGTTTTAAATTGCGTTACGTCGCGGTTCCATTTGAATATTAATAACATAAAAAAAATAGTAATATAAAGGATAGGAAAAAATTAATTACAAATGTGCTTACATTAATATCTTTATTTCTGATATCAGGCTACTGTACAACTTGCAAATCCTACAAGACACATCAATGGTAATGGCAAGTAGCCGTTACTTATTAACTAAACGTATACGAGGACTTGCAGCTTAACGTGGAATTCGAACCATGGCACAAACAATTTGGTAGTCACTGCATGGGATTAGAACCCCAAACCCTACTGCAGTGATCTTCAAACGTTATATTACTACGCCCCCATTTTAAAACAATCTAATCCTGGCGCGTCTCCTCCCCCTTTATTTCATGGGAGTAAAAATTAACAATTTCTAATCGGTTTTGATAACTGATTAATATTTTCATCATGTTAATTAGCAATTTTGTATCAAAAAACTTTTTTGTTTTTTGTTTTTCTGATTTCCCCTTTTAAAGGCTTCTTATCCCTATGAGTTTTTAAGTGAACTTGCAAATGCCCTTTTCGTGCAAACTTTTTGTGACACATTTGACACGCAAACGGTTTATCGTCCGAGTGGGTTCGTAAGTGAACTTTTACGTCACTCTTTCGTGCAAACTTTTTGTGACAAACTGTACACCCAAATGGTTTATTGCCCGTATGCAGTTTTAAATGAACAATTAAATTTTGTTTACGCGAAAACTTCTGCAGGCAAATTTCGCATTCAAAATGTTTTTCCCCAGTATGGCTCAGGATATGAAGTTTCAAGATTCCATTACGTGTAAATTTATGATGACAAATTTCACACTGAAAAGGTTTATCGCCCGTATGAGCTCTAAGATGAACTTTTAAGCTTTCTTTCTGTGCAAATTTTTGGTGACAAATTTGGCAGTTAAAAGGTTTTTCGCCAGTATGAGTTCGTAGGTGAACTTTGTAATTTTCCTTTCGTGAAAATTTGTGCTGACAAATTTCACAGGAAAATACTTTCTCGCCTGTATGAATTCTTAGGTGAACTTTTAAGTTTGACCTCCTATCAAATTTTACCTCACAAATTTGACACACAAACAATTTTTTGTTCTGAAGGACCTCAGTTGCTAATGGTCGACATTTTTGCGCTGTACATTCTTGATTCAATTCGGCTTCAAAAATTAAGGTATCTTTAATGTCGATACAGTGATGTAAGTCTTCTAATTTGACATCACACTCTTCTACTTGTTCCGTTTTAATTTGCAAGCCCTCAGTATTTTCTATTGTATCTTTCATTTTTTCATCTATTTCCCCAAAAACGTTGGCCAACTTTCACCCTAAAAATTTTATATAGTTACACAAATAATCGGATTTGTGTATTTTCATTTCATACTAACAAAATAAATTCAATGTCCAAATTTCAAAATGAGGTTATGAAATATCAGCCATCCAATGGTCATTTAACCTTCATCCGCTCGCATACGCGGCAAATTGGCCGCATTTTTTAATTTTCTCTCTCATTTCCTTCCAGGCATCATGGGAGGGGTGGGAAAGGCTTGCATTCTCTAATTACTATCTCCTCCACTAGACCATGTCCATGTTCTGATAAAAAAAGCTCCACCAGTCGGCTCAGTATAGCCACAAACTACCCTAACATAAGTGTCTTATGCCCGCTTGCACCAAATTTTTAAGTCCTACTTACAGAAAAAACCATAGATGAAAAAACAATCGATTTTGTACTTAAAATGACAAATGACAAACACAAAATGGCTATTTCACATCATAACCTCCAAATTATTCCATAATATACCCCTACTTTAAAAATAAAAAGACAGAAAATCTTTGAAAATATTGAAGATTAAATTGATTACCAAGATGTATTTTAAAATGATTTGACATTATTGACTGTATTGTAGCAATATATTATTTTATTTGTATTTAATACGTCAAAAAATGAGATATTTTATCGACCTAACGAACTACGAGAATAAAACTAGTTCAAGTAAACAAAATTTAGTTCAACTGAACAAAAATTTAGTTTTACATTGATGTCATATTTCTTCATTAGATTTACTAAGGCCACTTGATAATAGTGACGCTACACAGAGTTCAAATTTTAAGTACAAAATATGACGTATATAGAACTTAAAATAAGCCATAAAAATCGACTGCTTCAAAATCGTAATAAACTTGTAAACCACGAAATTATTGAATAAAGGTGAAATAAAGGTCTATTTCAAAATAAAAAGTTATTAGTAATTATTATTATAATGGATATTGATAACGAAGATATTTTTGAAGAGGATTTGGAAATTTTAGAAATAATTGATTTTGGATTTCCAAAATTTCACTATACAAGATCCAATTATTTTCACCAAATGGACGATTTTAATTTTTTTAAAAGGTTTCGACTCACGAAACAGGCTTCTTTAAATTTGTCAATTTTAATAGAAGAAGAGCTGGAGTATACAAGTGACGTGCAAGAATAGTATATATCAAATCAAGGGCTTTTCCATTCCTGTCGGAAGATTTTGCCACTTCTTTTGAAGTCTTAACAATCCATTTCACGAGATGGATTACTCCTCTTTTGCTACTCTTTTTACTACAACTTTTCACCACAGCGTGTGGATGTCCACTGGAAGGTCGAGCTAAGAAATTCTGTGGAGTCTGAATCTGTAACTCAACCAGCGATCACATCACTCCACTGCTGTGTTAATAGTAGATATTAGGTCGAGCGTTTATTTGGTTGCTTAAAAAGAAGATTTCCCACACTGAGAAAACACTATCGTCAGTAATACCAAAAATATTGTGTAGATTACAATATGTTGTTGTAGAATAGGCGCTGGCAATAACAAAGTTTATATATTACAACAACAATTTGGTAATGTAAAGATGAATAGCAATACTATACAAATTTTTCTATTAATATCCTTGAGATGTGTGGCGCCAACATCGTTTTTGAATCTGAAAAAATCCCACACCATACCAGGGTTTGAACTCGTGGAGGATTTGGTGACTGTGCGCGAACCTGTCTGCTTAACCATCGGACTTACGAAGGATACTACACTTAAAAGCTTACTTTTTGTTTCTTTGCAAAGGCACTTTGTTATGTTTGGGGCAGATTTGATTAATAAAATGTTATACAAAATAATATGCACTTTTAAAAAATTTAAATAATATTAGGTATATACATAATATTTTTCTTCTACATTTTACTACTTTTTTTGTTCAAGGAAGTACATACATTTTAAAATACAAAGTCAATAAAATATAACCCTGATCGGTCTAAAAATCGGTCTAAAAAATACACCTTTTTAAGTTTTTTATGACATGGGATAATTCAAATTCAATACAATTATGAGTTATATTGAAATATTTATTGGCCCTAACTAAAGTTGAAGTCGTTTTAGATAAAAGAAGTGAAATTTTATATAATACATTATGCGGGCAGCGAGCATGCTATATAAATATAATACTGTGCGTTGTTGTAAAAAGGCACAAAAGCATTTTATTGTATATAATTAAATTTAGTGAGATGTATTTTTGGTGACAATGTCCTGTAAGGAATATCATACTTAACGAGATATGAATATAATATTGCTGTTTATCAATTTGTTGGTGTATTTATAAAGATGATCGTTGCTATGTAATACATTATGACTGATACCATTTTGATATAGTATTGGAAAATACTTGATGTTATAATGCATAAGTAAATTTTAAGTATATTGTCGTGTTCCACTGCTCAGTAACGCCCCTACTTATTGTCAGCGGTGAAACCTCGCTTAATGTGGTCCACTTCAACAAATGAGGTCCGGCTAGCTTTATGTCAGGTTTACATATTCGAGGCCACAATATCTGCAGGTTATGGGTATCGGCGAGATTAAAGCAAATCAATGAGCACAATAAATCATAAATCAATTTATTCAAATGACCCAAAAATAAAATTGAAGCAATTTTGGATGCCCCTGACACAAACGTCAAGCGATACTCAAATAGGTGTTTAAATGTGTAGAAACATCCAATAAACCGTATCATTTATGTACAACACCTCAGCTATACTTTTATTGGATGTTCCATAAATGTGAAATGTGTGACATTAATAAAGAAAATTTGTAACAATGGTGTTTTTATAAAATAATGTTCAATTTCTTACTCATACAAATTTCGCAGTTGACACTTGTTACGAAACACTCTGTACATCAGACCGTACGCCACTGCCCTTGTCGAATTGACATCCAGCTGGTAAAAACAGTAGCAAATTGACATCTGCGTCGATCCAGAAACTTCTTCGTTTAACCAAAACAAACAGTGAAGTGAACGTGTAGAAATCGTCCAGTGTAGTGTTCAAACCTCGAATGTCGGTTTAAACAAATCTTTCCAACTTCTTAATTAAATCGGAACCATTAACATCTGGCCGGACAATCGTAACCTCCAAGTTCCACATGTGATTCTTTTAAACCACCAAAATTAGCGAACATCTACTTGTTCGGTACGTACAATGAAATCTGATTCGTGTAATCGTACAAATCATCAAAATTAAACTTATAAAAGTAATTTCAGATGCGAAATCATCCAAAAAGCAAAATGACATCAATAGAGTCCAATATTGCTTGCGCCCACAAAAATGCACGCAAAATGCTGGTTTTCGAAAATAATACGTTTCAAAAATAACTCACGCATTTCTCTTATCACTGGAATAATGGTTTTTGTGACTACAAAACTCTCAAAAATGGTCTTCTTGGGTAGAATTGCGAGGTAATATTCGCAACCCCACGAAATGCACCGTCTACATCAATGGTCGGCGTAAGACAAAGACCTCGCCGCAAAATTGGCTTCACAGTTCAAATTACCATCATAATAACACAAAAATCAGCAATAAAATCGTACGTATTTGCTACATTTTTACCGCCACAATTCAAATTTTCACTGTTTCTTTCATTTTAGATAACACTACATTCTACATGAGCCAAAACACCACAAATTCTCAAGAAATATAACAGTCTTTAAGAAAAATCAAGTTTGTATTGTTTTGTGTGTTGGAAGTAACAATACAATCGCTTTCGTCATCTCAAAAATTGCTTCAAAATAAAATGTCTACAATCGACAAAATTTAAATCTAACCAAAATTATTATTTGCCCATTTGATTGACTTTTTCACACTTCAATATTTACATTAAAACATTGTATACTAGTTATATGAAAATCTCACAACTACGTTATGTATAAATAAGACCTAAAAATTCTCTCAGTGCATATTGGCCTATGGAGCTCGAATAAAATTGGAAACGGTTTTAACAATTATTGTGGCAACTTCTGTTCTACATAATACCGGGTGACAGGCCGCCGATGTGAACATAAGAAATTAACATGGGAAATTAATTTTTCTTTAATTCCTGCTTTTCATCAGAACGGATAAGAATGAAAAAGGTATCAATTGAAAGAGTATCATTTTCCGTGTCTAAAGACACCCAACACTTGATGTTTTGTTCTTTAATAATGTTAAAAATGTAGAATTAAAATAAGCGATTTTTTAAAAATCAGACCTGCTTTGGATGGTTGAACGGCGTTTAAAATTAGTTTTCAAACAAAAACAATTGCAATGAATTTTAAACAAGGCATCTAATATCTATTTAAAAGTGCTATTTTGTCATTTTATTTTGAGTTTTTAACAATGATCAAAGAACAAACCATCAAGTGCTGGGTGACTTTAGACGCGGAAAATAAACCTCTGTATATTGATACTCTTTTCATTCTAATCCGTTATAATTTATAATGGGAAGCAGGAATTTAAGAAAAATCAATTTCCCATGTTATTTTCCTATGTTGGAAATTTTGGCGCCTCCAGGATCTTCCAATAACTTATATCACCAAGGCTTCCAGTAGATTAAATTTATAGGAGAGAAATTAACTTTTGTTGTCTACATGTAACAGTTTACTTTATTCGCGCCGAAAATTGTGTTTCCGTAATGCTAAATGATTTTCCATGAGCAATTTTTTTCTTCTATATGATTTGATTAATCTAATTATGAATAGACGTCAAGTTATTCACATATTTTTCAAAAGGCATCATATTGGAGTAAACTGTGCCGGATATTAAAATATTTATTAGCATAAAATTAATAAGTAATAACAAAGATACATGATACATGTATTGCATGTACAATTTTAGGTCAATTGACATGACATTTGTTGACAAGTCGCATAAAGTCAAAATTTTATTCGAATTTTACATTGATGTCAGATTTCTTTCTGTCAAACTTATGACCTACTTAAAATTAACTACGTCTTAAAATTGGTGCAAGCAGACATTAATGCGGCCAATTTGCCGCATAGCGCGATCGATACCATGACTTTCATGCACTTTGGATGAAGAAAACTCATGAAAACGATAAAAATCATATGCGGCCAAATTGCCGTGTACACGATCGCCTGAAGTGTGATTTTAATAGGTGCGGGCGTATGACGATTAAGCAATGGCGTCGTTACGGTTGAGGCGTTGATTGAAGGAGTAGGTAGTAGTCAATTTATTCAATCAACGGTTGAGGATATGCGGATACAGTGCAAATTGAAACTTTGAATTTGAATTTTACGTGCGACTAACAGATCTAAGGACTAACAGCAGTCGGGTCTCAAAAGTCTCCGTCCAATAGGAGCGAACTAACGTCGCACGCATTTTGTTTTAAATTTGACGTTTAAAAATGTAGAAAGTTAACTTTCGTTTCGTTTCTAAGATTTGCGTCGCACAAAAAAAAAACAATTTCTCGGCCAATCCAAACCCTATGCATCCGTCTACCAAGATATGGTAGACCCACCGGTCTTACACAATATCCTATATTTTATGAGATTGATTTTTATTACATTGGAACTGTTCGAATAGTTATATTTTCAAGTTACGGTATTGGAACCGGGAGGTCTGGGGGGTATTCCATACCCCCCAGAACTAATAAATTCACAGCTAACCAATTCTCGTAGTAAAAAATTTTACAACTAACAATAATGCGGTACAATCCAATATTCGTATATTGTATAAATTGCATTTGCATACCATCCATACATACCATAGATGTTAACAATGTATTTCTTACGGAAAAATGATGGGTTGCCTACTCATAATGCAATGTAAAATTACGTGCAATTTTCGTTCTTCAAAATGGATTTTCTCCAAATTGGCTGAATTAATTAAATTCAAATTTTCATCTTATGTATAACTAATTATGACCCAACGGTATATTAAAAATGGTGCAAATAGGTGAGAGCCAGTGTTGGCTCGCCCCTTGCTAGTTGTAAAATTTTTACTACGTGAATAATTAGTTAACTGTGAATCTCTTCGTCCTGGGGGGTATTCTATACCCCCACAACCCCCCCCCTGTTCCAATAGCATAACTTGAAAATGTAACTATTCGAACAGTTCCAATATAATAAAAGTCAATCTCACAAAATACAGTACAATGCTATAATGGGATGTGAGACCGGGGGGTTTGGGGGGTATGGAATACCCTCCAATGCAATGGCAGACGGAGTCATAGGGTTTGGAGTTGCTAAACACCCTAAATTTGGATTATCTCTTCCTCTCGCATGGTTATTTTATACCCACCCATATTCCATAACCCCCAGACCCAGCGGTTCCAATACCATAACTTGAAAATGTAACATTTTCCAACAGTTCCAATGTATGGTATTCCATACATATCCCCCCCCCCAGGACTAAGAGTTTCACAGTTAACCATTTCACGTAGTAAAATTTTTACAACTAACAAGGGGCGAGCCAACACTGACTCTCACCTATTTGCACATTTTTAATATACCTTTGGGTCATAATTAGTTAAACATAAAGAAGAACGAAAGAAAGAACGAAATTTTTTTGTAGAACGAAAATTGCAGTTAATTTTACATTGAATTACGCATTAATAGTATTTTATAACGTAACATATGCATTTTCGAGTAGGCAGCCCATCATTTTTCATAATTTTTCCTTAAAAAATACATTGTTAACCTTGGAATAATTCCAAATGTTAGAAAAAATTTAAATTTCAAAAAATTAAAAACAACACGGTCTGCATCAAGTGACCTTTTTAAAAATTATATACTTTTGTGCAATTTTTTTGAGTCATAAATGAAATAACAGCGATTTACGAAAATGTGTTTTCCAACTCAGAGGATTCCTCTTACTTATATTAAATTTAAAGGGCCAATACATATTATTTTTTTACTTCTTACTTAGAGGTTTTTTTTCCTGTCGGTTTTTTTTAAATTTTCAAAAGGATATCCAAAAAGTCTTAAAACATTTAGAAAAATCAATAATGTCCTAAGAAAATGAAAACTAGTTTTTTGGAATTCCTTCACAATTAAATTCAAAGAAATTATTAGAACTGATCAATTAAAAAAAAAAATTATTTAACCATATTAGGATTTTCTGACTTCTCGAAGAAAATTTGACATAATTCTGTTTTGGAATCCCTACAAATTAAAAAATTTTGTACACAGTTTTATGCTCTTCAGATTTGGTATATTCAAATCTTTCATAACAACGAAATTAAGCGAATTTAAGGGGGGCAATACTTAAAAGTGTTGCAGATTTTAATAATTCGGCAATGTGCACCACAAATGGCTTAAAATAATGCTACGTTCAATCGTGCAAACTTGGCGGGTATGGATAAATTAAAAAATTTTATATACGTGTTAGGTTTCAAAAATTATTTTTTAAATTAAGGGTGCCGCAATTTGAAAAAAAAACACTGAGTTATATAATTTTGTTTATGTAATTTTTCAGATTTTAATTTACAATATTGATTTGTAATAACAGTTTAATCATAATATAAATTTACAGTTTAAAAATAAATACATAAAACATTATTAAAAATATAAACGACAAGTAAAATCAGGCGATGCGCGATGTTCTATTAAAATATACAAATATTTGCATAATAAAAATTTCTATTATTTCGTACGTTGAACTATCTGCTTTTATTAATTAACAAAATTGTAAAATATTTTGCTGAAGAAGCTTTTTAAAATTCAATTTTTAAATAAATAAAAAAATAATAAGTCAAAATTTCGTCATTATACTTCTGTATTTATCTAGAGAATTATCTTCTTAATGCAATGCATTATAAAAATTTAAATTAACTTAAGAAATGACAAAGAAAACCATGTTTAAAACAATTTTAAGGTTATTCATAACGTAATTTCAAATTTCTCCATCATCTTTTGAGTTAATTGAAATATTTAAAAAAATTTTTATTGAAAAGATAATCCTCTAGATACCTACAGATCAATTTTTGAATAATTTGCCTCATTTTGAAAATTAACATTAAAATTGTGTAATCCTACAACTGTTAAGAAAGTTTGACCTCTGAATTTATTTACATAGTTTACTTGATCACAAAAGTGCAGAGCCGTATATAATCCTCCCTGTGGCGTAATCCTAAAGAATGATTATTAATTTTAAAAAAATATACTATTATTTTTGTGTTCCCAAATAAACACCCCCTTGATCAATGTCTAGTTACGGGCCTGCAAAAGTGATCTGGTGTGGACGCTGATTTCGGCATGGTAGAGTTCAGTCACTTTGAGTTGACTAGGCGGAGCCAATGTGCAGAAACGAATATTCGTCCGGTCGGATCCATGTTTTTAACAAAGGGGTGTGAATTGGAAGCCCCCAACTGATTACAATCTATCACAATAAATTAAATTCACTACGGCACTGGCACGTTCTCCCTCCACATCTACTGCGCAGAAAGTTGGCTGCGCCTAGTCAACTGAAAATGACTGAACTCCACATTATACACAAAACCGTTCTTTAAGCACTACACCAGTGTGGAAATCAGGCCAAAAATCCCTAAATAAAACTCCACAGTTCAGTTCTCCCGACGTGGGTCACAGAAAAAATACAACAAAGTTTTTTGTCACCACAACAAATTATTAAATAGCGAACTAAGTAACACGCAATTATTATTTTAACTTACCGTATGAATTTTTAAATGATTTTTCAACGAATCTTTGTCGGAAAATTTTAAACAACAGACGCGACACACACAATCCTTCTCGTCGGTGTGAATTTTAAAATGACGGCTCAGACTGTCGCGGTGTGGAAATTTGGAGCCGCAAATTTCACACTGGAATGGTTTTTCTCCAGTGTGGGTTATAAGGTGCCGGGTGAGACTTCCTTTGTGCGTGAATTTGTAACCACAGCGTTCGCACTCAAATGGTTTCTCTCCTTTATGAATCCTCATGTGGTTGAGCAAATAGCGCTTGAGTGAAAATTTTGCGTCGCAAATTGGGCACTTGAACGGTTTCTCTTTCGTGTGAATTGCAGCGTGAGTTTTTAGATAGCGCTTATCTGAGAAACTCAAATTGCAAACTTCACACGCGAAAGGCTTATCTCCGTTGTGGGTGATCACATGGCTCTGCAGGTTACTCTTCCGGGAGCAACGGAAGTCACAAATTTCGCATTTGAACGGTTTTACGTTTGTGTGCGTCATTAGATGATTCCGTAGGCTCGCTTTATGTGCAAATTTGGAGAAACACATTTTGCATTCGAATTGTTTCTCACCGGTATGGCTTGTTAAGTGACTCTTCAAATTTTCCTTGCATGTTCCTTTGTAGTCACAATATTCGCACTCGAAAGGTTTCTCCCCGGTGTGACTCCGTAGGTGGATTGTTAAACGACGTTTGTATCCAAATTTAGCGTCACAAAATTCACATGAATAGATTTTTTTGCTTTGGTTATTGGTGGTGTTGGCCCCCAAGTCGTTGATTGGGCTAATTTTAAAATTGTCACCGTTCGGGGCTTCTTTATTAAATAGAAACGGTGTGATTTCTTCGGGTTCTTCCTTAATACTCACTGTGTAATCGACGTCTTCTAATTCCTCCAAGTCTTCAGTTACTTCCACTTTAATTTGTAAATTAGGGCAAATGGCAATATCTTCTATGTGGGAGGTGGTTGGGTTTTCTGCATCATCGTCGAATATTTCACACTTCACTTCAACCAATGTCTCAATTTGTCCCGAAACTTCTTCCATTGTTAAGCTTTCATCTAATATTTTATAAAAAGTGACATTTTGAAGGTTATGTTACCTTGTAGCTTTTTGGAGTATACAAAATGGACGACACGCACATACTTCAAATTACGGTTGAGTTAACATTTCAACTACATTTTAAACAAACATAAAATGTGGCAATAACGACGTTTAATTGTTCATATAAGTGATAAATTTATAAAAAAAAACAAGTTAATTAAACATTACTTAGAACTGTCAAATTTAACGTCAGTTCACAGTGGCGTAACAGTCGGTGACTGCTTTTGTAAACTAAAAGTCAGGTTCGTACTCGAGATTTTCAGAAGGTCCTATTTTCATAGAGGAACTTTTATTTATTTAATCGTAAGGACGTAAGGATACATTGCACAAAGCTTACTACAAATTACAGAAACAAAAGGCGAAAAGAAAACACAAAACGAAACAAAGTCCTTCGTGTGTACAAGGACTAGACACGATTTTTGATGTTAAATGTCTCCATTGTTCAGTCTTCATGTTCCAGGTATTTTAATTTTATCTTTTCTTAAAATTAAATATTTGTTCTTTCTCATTCAGAGTTTCATTGATTTTATAAAGCATCCTTGGGCGTGTTCGATGAACCCAAAGAAAGAAGAAAAGAGTCGTAGCTAGCCGCGGCAAAGGGATTGTCTATGCCGGTAGTCGCTTGATTTCGAAGCTTCCCCGATGTTTTTTTAAAGTTTATTTGAATTCTAATTAAAGCTTCCGGTATAGTACAATATTTTTTTATTTGGACCGCAGTTCTCGGGGAGAGGAGGAAATTAATTTACCATAGTGACGTGTTATGACTTTTATAAGATAAGAAGTTGAAAATTCAAAGCAAATGCAACACAGACGAAATTTTAATTTTTCCACAATAGTGGATAGTGCTTTTGTATTTTTTACAATTTTAAAATTTGTATAAAAGAAATGTGTTTCCCAAGAAGTTCAAAAACAAAAATTATTTCGTAATAAAAATTTACTGTAGTATGTGACGTTTTTTATTTACCACTACGTTTTAAATTAATTAAATAATCATTTTTATATTACAGATTAAAATGTTTTGATCCCGTCGAGTATTATTTGATTAGTTGCTTGCGACAACATAATATTTTCATGATAAAAATTTAGTGTTTATTATTGAAAAAACAACTTTGGTGAGTAAAGGAAAAATTATGTATAGCCGTACAATGTTTAATAATTAACACTTTTGTTGCAAAACCTTGAAATTCAGTAAAATCTTCTGAAGTGCGTTTGGAGGGGGGAACTTCCTTTTAATTATCAGATGCAATCTTTTAAATTATTAAACTGTCGATCAGTTTAAAATTCAAATTTTCATAAAAAATTAAACAAAATCTGAATTAGTTCACCGAATTTTAATAAAACTATTTAGAAAAATGTATGCACCTGCTGAGAATAGATAATGGGATCGTTAAAAAATTTAGACATAATTGAAAATTGTTGAGTTCTTAAATTTCTTTTCCGTGCCAGCATAAGTTGAATGATAAAGGTGATGAGTAAAAAATGGTGATCAGGGTTGAAACAAACAAACTGATAATATTAAATTTTATTTAATTGTTTTTCCTGATTTTATAATAAATTATTATTAGAATTCTATTCCTTGAATATTTACCGGCGCCGGCGTCCTCCGAAGCACGGAGACTCGTCCTGTTGATTTTCCTCTTTTTATTCTTATGAGCGGTAGATGAATGTGAATAGTAAATGTCTGCTTGCAGGGATAAACAAGGACCTAGTTGGTTTAAGCTGTGTTTATTTATTCAAAGAGTCATATTAACTGGGTTTTGAATTATTTTTCAACTTTTTGAATACTTTTGTCATAAAAAAATTTTCGGTTTAAGACATATCGCTGTTCCGGTAAAACAATGACGCAACTGTATACTAAATCCGTATCCAGTTGCGTCATTGTTTTACCGGAACGGCGATATGAACCATTGGAACGCAGGGACATTTGAACGCGAACAATTAGATATAATTGCACCCCCCCTTATTATATTTAAATATAATAATAAATCAGTGGCTGATTTCGGAACAGGCGCACGAGGCGCGCGCCTAGGGCCTCATAAATCAAGGATGCCCCAAGTTTTTTTTTGGACCACCGATAGTGCATACCAGAGTAAAACACGTGACTGTAGAATGCACAATGTAGGGCGTAGGGGATAGTGAAAATATTTAGAGGGGGGCTCAAAATTGAACTGCGCCTAGGGCCACCCAAATGCTAAATCCGCCACTGTAATACTAAATTATTCATTATTAAGACCAATGGACTGGTCCTCTGCCCTGCTTTGTTCCAATTTAGATCAATAAAGACTAGGTTGACTAGAGGCCATCCAAACACGCAGTTTAACAAGTTTAAAAGGTTTTAAGTGACTTAACGGCGTTGGATCCGAGGTGGAAGGGTGTTATCTTGTCAAAACTGATTCTTCCGCGCCACCGCTTCGGTCCGCTCCGCTCCGGACGCTCGAAGGACCACGCGAAGTGGTTGCGTTGGTATTAAATAATGGTAGTGGTAATTTGAACCGTTGATTTTTGAATTGAGTTATGGCCAAAACCTTCATTACTGGAGAAGCCTATGGTCCAGGAGTGGACTAGGGTAGGCTGGAAGAAGACAAGTGGAAATTAATGAACGGCCCCTAATTTGGTCATAAGTCGGGGGTGGGTGCAATTTCTCGCATTCAACCGGCCGCGTTCAAATGTCCGACTCCGTAAAATTTTTCATTCAGAAATCAGCAATATTCATAATTATAAAGATTTTGAATGGGTTTAAAAATCAAAATTTTTGCTTTCATTCAGAAGTTGATTTTGAAAGACTTGATGGCGTTTGCGCCAGTACGAAGTGTGTTTTTTAAACGAGAAAATGTCATTGGCGTAATCGAATTTCACGTACGTATTCATTTAAGCATTTTATGTGGGAGTTTAAATCGAAATTTTTTCTTTGACATTGGGCGGCGATTTGGTGACGTTGACCCTAATCCCAGATGTGTTTTTCAAACTACCTAAATACGGCATATTAAATAATAAAATTGATAATGAACTTTAAATCAGTTTTTGATAAAAGTTAAAGGTTAACGTATTGTTACTTTTTGACCCCAAATTTTCAATTTTCCATTGGTTCATATTTGATCTGGGTTAACTTAATTTTAATCCGAGCCCCCATTAAGCGGCTGAGTTTACCACTGCCCAACATTTTATTATTTGTGTTCGGATTAATATTATTCATTTATGCGGATAGCGAGTGTTCGGATTACCGAAACTGCACTGTATTTTAATGATTATTATAAGGGTTTAAAATCAAAATATTTGCTCCCTTCTAAAACTCGATTTTGAGGGATTTGGTGACGTTTGCGCCAGTACCAGGTGTGTTTTTCAAACTCTTATTATTAATATTCTTATTATTATTAAATGTTGGTTGGTTTGTGGTTGCATAAATTCATCAGTTGATCCGAAATGGCATCCAAAACCGCATATAAATTTTGATGTTCAAAACGAATAAGAGATTCGAGATTAGATATTAAAATCAAAAGAGGTGTCAAAGTGAACACCAAAATTACTGAGAATAAATCTTGTTTAGATCTAAAGCTCTGTTACCTTACACATTACACAACTACAATTGTGCAATTGTACAAACCTGCAAAAGAAAAATAATCAGTTTTAAATTCAAATTTACCGCCAAAAACAGTTACTTCCTAATTTGTGTCCTTTTTTAAAAATCCTGGGGAATTTTGGAATTGTTAATACGAGGTTAGGGGGATAAGATTCGCCTCTGCCCTGCGAGGTTTTGCAGAAGACGGCTGCAAAATTTGTGGCGTCGAAGGTTTTTGCGTTTTTTGATTCTTTGGAACGCGTTTCGGTCTAGGGAAATCTTTCGATCGATTGAATAGTGTTTTTCCTAGTTCGGGATCTTCGAATTATTTGGTAATTGTGATAGAAACAGTGAAGCAAAAGCAGACCATATTTGTGAAAACGTGGGCTGGATACACAAATTTTGAGATTTCGAAGTAAAATCTGTGGTCATCCGATATCGAATTTCGTTTGCTCTTGTTCATTCGACGGTTTATACGCTGGATGATTCCTTCAAATAGGGTAAAGCAAGGTAATTTGGTGATATAGTTAATTTGGTGATACTTTTTCAAAAATTCACCAACAGCTTACCGATTATCAAAATAATTTAAAATTTTTATCATATACTTCATATAGTTTCATCTGACTATTCAAGAGATTACAGGCTCTTATCTTATGTAGTTACCTGCCAAAAAAACTTTTAATGTAATATGGTGTTATTTTTCATATTTACTTCAGTGTTATACGTGCTAGGTAGTAAATGTGTTCTAAATCAATTAATAAATAAGCTAATATAGTGTTTTTACATTATACTTTTAGAGTAAAGCCTACTTTTCAAAATGGCATAAATAAAATTACATGTTATTGTTTATTAATTAAATTAACCCTTACGTTGTAACGGTGTTTTCTTACCTTGTGCGAATGCAATTTTACTGATTTAAGATTATGTTATTTAAATTATTTTTTTACGGCGTTAATATAAATTTTTTATATATACAATATTGTCAAAAAAGGCGGTCAATAGAGAGTACTTTTTGAAAATAATTTTATTTTGGCATTTCAGGCTATCACCAAATTACCTGTCCTTCAAATTACCAAATTTCAAAGTATTACTAGTAATCAACAATATAGTACATACACTTCTGAAAATATGGTGAGAGCAAACCAAAATGGTTTTACAGGAAGGTATGTCAATTTAGAAAGCTGCAGCACAAGTAAATATTCTTTGGACCTCGTTTAAAACGCATTATTTAATCGTGTTAACAAGAATTTTTTTGATTTTTCGATTTTTAATACGATTTTCTAAATTTCTATTACTTTTTCCTTGTCGCAACGCAAATTATATTTTTTTAAACCCTAGTTCACTTTTTAGGCATTTTATTTCCATTTGCGAGGCGCTTGAGTTTTTGGCCGCCCCTAATTTTATCCGCCCCTGTGTTTGCACATTGTGCACAAAGGCTCTGACTACAATTACCATCAGCAACATCAGTTCACCGAATACCAAAGTCAAACAGAAAGCAGAGATATTCAAAGGCAAAATTATTAACAACACTACAGGATCTTCAGAAATCAGGATGTTCTACGGCTCATGAAGATCAGAAGCGAAAAAAATTCAATAAAGGTTTAAAGAAAAATGATGACTGGGAATGTGGTGTCTGTGATAAAAGTTATGATGAGGATGTACAAGAAAATAATGGTGCCAAATGGATTCAATGCTCCTTCTGTTCTATTCCATACCACATCACTTGTCAATCACAGGCAAATGAAGACGAAATCTTTATGTGCGATGGTTGTTCTCTTTCAGATTTCGAGTAATTATGTTATGTTTAAAGTATTTTAAGTTTTAAATTAAGTTTTATAGCTAATTTTAGTTTTTTTAGTTGTCACCAAATTAAATGTCCTATATGACCAAATTAAATATCCTATCACCAACTTACCTACCTTTTTTTAAAAAGAAATATGTTCGTTTTTAATTAAGAAAATGGAATTCAAATAAAACAAAAAACCTCTCAATGGGCAGGTATAAAGTGATTCTATTATTATACCAGCAAAAATCGGGAAAAACTTTCAAATTAATCAAACTGTATCCATGTAAACAAAATTATCACCAATATACCTTACCTTACCCTAACAAGAATTACGAAGATAAGTAATACAAAATTTGAGGTTAGGTACCTATGAAAAACTGTTAAATTTGGATGTTCCACTATACTAATTCACATAAGAAGCACCAATATCGTTCGTGGACCACTACGATTGTACAATTTCACAAGTTTTTGGTGAAATTTAAACGAAGTAGATGAGCATGAAGTAAAATTTAAGACGTTCGAATGCTCGATAAAGGCGGGTTGCAGAAGATCAACTACCGGGTTAACTTCCGAAGGCGTGGCTGGTATTCCAGGAGTTCCCAAACAAATAACATTGCGGTTCATCAATTCTTTTTTATTAAAACATTATAAGTTTTGTACATCTATTGATTGTGCCCCACAGATAACAATCGATTTTATCAAAACGCCATTTATTGATATTGACATTAAATGTAATGGTGGTTTGATGCAATCACACAAATTTTCACATACGGCTATAGTACGACAATTTTGTAGTCAACAAAACAAGATCAAATACTCATCTTTGCGTTCAAATATTAATTAAACGATATAAAATATCCCGAGTCTCTTAATTGTAATTTGAATCCGCAGTCTTCCCTGAGTTTAAGCAGTCTCGATAAGTGTTCTCCGACAACAACTTATCTTAGTTTTCGATTGAGGGGCTTTGTAGTTGGTTTAGAACACCACAATATATTTTTTAATTCATGGATACAACTTCGTTTGAGCTTTAATCTTCAGTATATAGCCAATCACAGTACTGCCAATTAAGTGGTATATTTTAAAATATTAGGTACCAATTAATGGATAAATAAGATAAAATCCAATCTACTGTATTTTTCAGTTTGTTTTAATTTAATTGTTATTAATTATTTTCAGGAAAAGAAAAACTTATAAAATGTTTTGGTTTTTAATTGGAATTTTGGTAGTTGCATTGATTTATCTGGTCATGATAAGATCTTTACAACATTGGAGACGCCTTGGAGTAATCCAAGATACCATGAGGAACCTCTTGATAGAATCAATGTCTGGATTTTTTATCAGAAAACCAATTAGCGAAGTATTCCATAAGTTTCACAACAAATTTCCCAATACAAGGTAAATAATAGAATCGTCCAAATTTTAGAATTTGAAACTCTGCAACACAACGGAGCAGGACTTTTGGGCGCCGGACATTTGGGTGCCAGGACATTTGGTTTGCAGCGCTCCAGAGCCATTTTGGCTCATTTTGGCCCCCGTGAGGTAAAATTTCACGGGGGTCAATATTCCCGGTTACATCGGCGACCAAACGTCCTGGCGCCCAAATGTCACGTACCGGCAACACAAGACTCCAAAAACAAAAGTTCACATCCTTAATCCCCAATAAATTTTGAGTAGTTTATCTTTAGATACACTGGGATATATCAATTTTTCACGCCGAGTATATTATTGAGAGATCCAGAATTAATAAAACAAATAACTGTGAAAGACTTCGATTATTTTACCGATCACACAAATATCTTAAACGACAGTGAAATTTGGAATAAAAATTTGGTTACTTTGAAAGGTTTTTTTAATAATTTTTAAATTTGGAGAAGTTTCATTGTCCATTTCCAGGAAATGTATGGCGAGACATGAGAGCAACTTTAAGCCCTGCATTTACCAGCAAAAAATTAAAAACAATCTACCCTCTGATGATCGCATGCGGTAAACAATTTGCAAATTATTTTGAACAACAGAAGAAAACTGTGGTAACCATTGAAATTAGAGAAGTCTTTACGAAGTTTACAAACGATATAATAGCTACATCAGCTTTTGGGATTACTGTAAATTCGCTTAAAAATCCTAACAATGAATTTTATCTGATGGGAAAAATAGCAACCGACAACAATGTTTTTAAAAATTTAAAAATGGTTATTTTGGTTTTTTTGCCAAAAATTGCTGCTGTAAGTATTTTTATCACAGTTTTAAAACTATGTTCATATTTTGGGTTTAGCTTTTAGGTATAAAATTTTTTGATCCTAAGGTTGTTGATTTCTTTCGAAAAATAATTAAGGAAAATATTAAATCTCGAGAAAATGATGGAATTGTAAGATCCGACATGATCCAATTGCTTTTGCAAGCAAAGTACGAGAGGGCTGATAATGACGAAGGGGATGAAGCTGATAAGGATGGGTTGGCAGTCACAGCACAACACGAGAAAATAAAGAAAGCCAAATTAACTGATGAAGATATTGTGGCACAGGCATTTTTATTTTTCTTTGCTGGATTTGAAACAGTTTCATCTGTAATGACTTTTATGGCATACGAACTTGCCATTAATCCAGAAATTCAGCAAAGGTTGTATCAGGAAATTCAGTCTAATTTGGAGGAACCAACATATGAAGGTTTATTGAAGTTAAAGTATTTAGACATGGTAACATCTGGTATGTTTTCCCAATCTACTAATTAAAATTGTTTAAACCGTTTTTTGTAGAAACACTTCGAAAATATCCTGGATCACCAGTAGGCGAAAGACAATGTGTAAGACCTTATACGATTCAACCACTAACAGAAGATGAAACGCCGGTCGATATAAAAGTTGGCGAAACAATAATTTTTGCTACTATTGGATTGCACAGAGACCCAAAACTATTTCCCAATCCTGATCGCTTCGATCCGGAAAGATTTAGTGCCGAAAATAAATCTAGCATAATTTCCGGATCATATCTACCCTTTGGATTTGGACCTCGACTTTGTATTGGAAGCAGATTTGCACTCATGGAAATAAAAGTGCTGTTTTACCTTCTTCTATCAAAGTTTGAAATTGTGGTGGTAGAAAGAACACCGATACCGTTAAGATATTCTAACAGTCAGTTTTCAATGACCATTGAAGCTGGATCTTGCTTGGGATTAAAAAAAAGAACCTAATAGGCCGTTATGCTAAATCATTCCATCATTATGGCTGTATACTTCCAGCTTGTTTAGATGCACGATTGAAAGTTGAACAAATTCACATGGATTATCCCAATGAATATATTCAATGGCATGACTACAGGAAAATGAATGATTAAA
The DNA here is from genome assembly GCA_958510855.1 of Rhagonycha lutea. NCBI lineage: Eukaryota > Metazoa > Arthropoda > Insecta > Coleoptera > Cantharidae > Rhagonycha > Rhagonycha lutea. Next base: position 24,406,537 of record OY294038.1, read on the forward strand.
ATTCTACAATTAATTAATATTTTACAAAAATTGTGGTTACTATTTATAATTTTGCAAAGTGTAAAGATTGAAATAAAGGCCTTTCTTATTAAGCAATTCAGCGTGGGTGCCCATTTCTGTAATCCTTCCATCATTTATCACGCAAATTAAATCAGCATTCTGAATGGTTGTCAATCTATGAGCGATAGAAATGCACGTCCGACCAAACTGTGCATTATCCAAAGCTTCCTGCACGACCACTTCACTTTCGGCGTCCAACGCAGAGGTTGCTTCATCCAAAAGCAAAACTCTTGGGTTCCTCACCAACGCTCTCGCTATTGCGACCCTCTGCTTTTGGCCGCCAGAGAGTTGAGTCCCCTTTTCACCCAAAATAGTTTCATAACCCTAATAATACAGTAATAGAGTTAGATTATTTTACTTACCAAAGGAAGAGATGTTATGAAGGTATGGATGTTTGCCTGCTTGGCAGCGCTGATGATTTCTTCCCTGTTAACCAATCGACTATTATCACCATACGCAATGTTATCGGAAATGGTTTTCATGAAAAGGGTAGGTTCCTGCGACACAATTCCGAAGTGTGAGCGCAAAGCAAGCAAATTCATTTGTTCGATTCCTCGCTCGTCAACTTCGACCGATCCCGATGTTGGATCGTAAAACCGTTCCAACAATTGAACAATGGTTGATTTCCCACAACCACTGGGTCCGACCAACGCCACCATTTTACCTTGCAGAACTGACAGGTTCAATCCGTTTAAAACACTCACGGTTTGACGATTTGGATAGGAAAAGTAAACGTCTTTGTAACGTATATTTCCATTATCCTAAAAGACAGGTTAGTTCAAAATAATTTGGATGGAAAACCAACCTACCCATTTCTCGTCAACGTTTTGGGAACCGTCCACGATTCGAGATGTTCGGTTTATCAACTGGAAGATCCTATTAACGGCAATCAAAGCTTCAGAAAAGTTTGGAATGAATGCAAGAGCATTAACTAACGACATAGAACCGGCAACAATAGTTTCACATACACTACAAAAAAAAATCTAAATCGCAAATTGGTTTGGTATATCAATTCTTACATAAAGATATGACCATAGATGATATGTTCATCTTTTACCAGCATGGCTCCGTAATACAACGCCGCTGAATTAGAAAAACAGATAAAACTTCTGGATAAGCCATATATGAGACCTCTGAAGTGAGTGTTCCGCATTGCCGTACTTTGGTAAGGGTATAATTCGTCCATGTACAAATCATGAAAAACTTGTTTGCATCCCAATGATGTTACAGTTCGGATTCCGTTGATGGCTTCAACTGCAATCTAAATTTTGGAATGAGCAAAGTTAACAAATCAGGTTTCTTCCTACCTTTGTAGATTTTTGGAGAGATTCGTAGTTCCCTTTGCTTTCATTTGCCAGAGACCTTTGTTCTAAAGAAATGGAGATTATGAGGACCGGTGCAAAACATATCGCAACAAAAGCAAGTTTCCATTGGTAGTAGAAAGCTAGAGCAATTGCAATTATGATGGTGGTTGCTGAATTTAGTATGGCACCAATCCGTTGACCAGTTGCTCCTTGTACGCTTGCCGCTTCACTGGATAATCGAGCACATAAAGCTCCAACTCCGTTATCCTTGTCATCAAACCAATCCATCTCCTGACTTAATATGGCTTTGAACATGAAATTTCTCAATCTCATCGTTAATTTTTCTCCGGCGATCCCAAATGTATAAATCTGAAGATGGCACTTAGGAACATATAATTAAATTTTTTTCATAATTACCTGTACTAAAGTAGCAATTCCAACGATTATACCAAGGATTAGAACATAGAGAGATAATTTGTTCACTTCAATTTGTGCTTCTTCGTTGTTTTGAATCCCAAAAACCTAAAGCAAAACGGAACCATTTGGCTACTAGGAGGAAACTAACTAACAGTGTGTGTTACTTACTCCAATTACGTTTCCAAATAGTACAGAATAGAGAGGCATTGCAGCACCAGTGATGATGGAAGTCAGACAACCAATAGTGATTATCCACCACTCGGGTGAATTATATTTCATGATAGTCCATAACGAAGATTTCGTTTTATTGGTCTCAGTTTTTTGGGCGAACTGAAATAACAAAATTTACTCTACTCTAATTTTCCGAAAATGTTCTTACATCTCCATCGTTAACCAACAGAGGTATGTTATCTGCAAACCCATCGATACTATCTCGCCTCAAGAAATCTTCCTTGTCAGTAACATCTGAAACGAAATTTGTTCGTAAAATATTGTAACCTGCTAAGTCCACGTTCGTACCAATAGGTTGAATCACATAATTGTCATGGTCTTCAGCTACGGTGCATTGAGCCATAACCAACTTATAATACGCCCCTTTTGACTGTACCAGAGCTTCGTGGGAACCTTCCTCCTGTACTTGGCCATCAGCAATTACAATGATTCGGTCTGCTTTTCTAACCGTCGACAATCTGTGAGCAACTATGACTGTAGTACATCCATGACTAGCCTAAAAATGGAATTCCAAAAATTTGGAGTTAACACTACGATGAAGCTTACAGCATCCAAAGCAGCTTGTACATCGGCTTCACTTTTGGTATCCAATGCTGAAGTGGCTTCATCCAATAACAAAATCGCAGGTTCTCGGACTAGCGCTCTGGCGATTGCGATTCTCTGCTTTTGGCCACCGGATAACTGAGCTCCTCGTTCCCCAATCATGGTCGAATATCCTTGCGGAAGAGCTGTGATGAACGTGTGAGCATTAGCTTTTTTAGCAGCTTCTTCTATTTCATCTTGAGTTGCATCCAAGTAACCGTACCTTATATTTTCAGATATCGTTGCTTCGAATAGTACTGGTTCTTGGCCAACAACTCCTATGTAGCTCCTCATCCAGTTCAGATCCAAATCTGTTATTTTGTTATCGTCTATGTAGATCTAACAAAAGGGGGGGGAATAATAACAGAAATAGAAATCGGAGAAACTTACAGATCCAGCATTTGGGTCATAAAACCGTTGCAGCAGCTGAATGCATGTGGATTTTCCACAACCAGATGATCCTACTAAAGCAACAGTTTCATCAGGTTGTATTGTTAAATTAAATCCACGTAAGACCTATAAAAATTTAGAAATTTACGGCACTAAAATATATGCTCCGATTTCAACTATGCTCCGTGACCCATGCAAGACTTTTAATTCGAATTCAAAGGTGTGAGAGAGAAGTTTATCAAAAAATTTAAAAAACGCGCCCGAAAAAATAATTTCTCAGGCTTATCATCGTTTCACTTACATTGACGTGTCTTCTTGAAGGATAATTAAAGTGAACGTCCCTAAAATGAATTTTTCCACAAATTCTTCTCGGTTTTTTACCTTTTCCTCCTGACAGATTAATAATCGGTTGGCTAGCTATAACTTGGAAGATTTTAGCTGCTGCACCTTGCGACATTCCAAGTATTTCGATAAATGGACCAGTCATTCCACAGTACCACTGAGCAGATAAAACACTACATATAACCTATAGGTAACAAAGGAAATTAAGTGTTTCAGAAATACGAAGTATAACACAAATTATTACCGTGACCAAGTTAGCCGCATCGTAGGTTATTTCATCTGCAGGATATCCTCTTTGCTTGAGGACCAACCTCACACCATACCAAAAAGCTAAGGATAAACCGGCGTAGCTAAAGATCATAATAATGCCAGTGCTCACTGCGTTGAAAAACGACCTCGTGATGTTGTTGTTTTTCGCTGATATCAAGAAATTGTTGTATCTTTCTTCTTCTTTTGCTTGACCTCCAAATGCGACAACGGTTCTAATGGCAGTCAAAACTTCCTCCGCGATGGTACCAGCATCTCCATATGCCGCAATTTCTTGTCTTGCAAACTTAGAAGATATCTAGAGAAGAAAATTTGGTGAACTTTAACCCACTTTCTTTTCCAAGATTAGTACCTACAAATGAAATACATCCAATGCAGATCATGGAAATCGGAATTGACACCATGGACATTAAAGCCAATAGCCACCCTTGCACCAAAGCTTGAATCAAGCATGATATGAAAACAGATCCGTAGAAAATTACTACGCCGAATTTTTCGCCTAATCCTTCTTCAAGTTTCTTCAAATCGCTAAAAATCTAAAATGGTAAAATAAACCAAAAAGATCTGCGTGGACTTACTCAGCAATTCTACTCGAAAAGTCTCCGGTCTGGTTTTGGTCATACCAAGAAATGTCTTGGTTTAGGATCGCCGAAAAAAATAATTTCCTAATCTTGAAGCTCTGGAAAAACTTTTTAATTTTGATGGTTACAATAATATTATTTTTTACTACCTGTCTCAGTGCGCTGTAGTTGAGAAGAACCGTTGAAATATAAGTCGCAATGAAAATTACCACCCCCAGTAGGCAATTGACTGCCACATACCAATGCATCGTAGATAATAATTTTTTTTCTGCAGCTTCCATCACTTCTGGAAACGTTTCGTTAATTTTTGATGTATGTACGTACGTAACGATCGCCCCTGTCGCTGTACCAAACATGAGAGCTAGCAGGGAGATTGCAGCTCCAGCCAGAAGGGAGAAGCAAATGGCGATAAAAATTAGAAATTTGTCCAAGAGAGTAGAATATTGAAACTAAAATAAATAAAAGAAAGTTTACGGTGGACGGAGACTTCATTGGTGCTTACTAATTTATAGTATGGGATGCTGAGGAGTTCTGCATTTTCCGGGACATCTTCGTTTTGTTCCTCGGCGTTGTTTCTGGAACATAATTCGTTTAAGACATTTTTGAACTTTATTGCTGGCCAGGACCGCCGCTAGGGGTACTTTAGCCCGTATGCAAAATTTAATTTGGCAGCCCTTTTTTTCCGTTTTTTAAATACAATTTTGAATTTCCTAAATTTCTACTACTTATTCCATGCCGTAAAGTAAATGACCTTTTCTTAACCCCTATTTTTGGGATTTTGGCCGCTCGCGCCCGTGTGTTTTGCACTCTGTGAACAATAGGGCGCGGCGGCCCTGTTGCTGGTTAATTATGGAACGTTAATTTTTCATCGCTTTCTTACTATTTCTGCCATCTTGGTATAAAGAATAAAATAATTTAATTGAATAACAAGTTTACCTATTTGGAGTGGATTTTGGTAACATTCTCTTCTTCATTTCATCCATGATTAACTACGCTATAAATTAACAATATTGGAGAATATTTTAATTCATTGATTCTAAGTAGTACAATAATAACTACGTAGCTATTTCTGTGTTTATAATTTTTGTTGGCATAATAACCGATTAGCGTTGTCCATTATTTTTCCCTCAAACACAAAGAATTGAATGTTAGCTGTAGTAATCAAAATTCATTCTATAAAATATAATTGTAAAATATAAATAAATAAACCTAAATATAAATGCAATCTAATCAAATTTTAGAATATTTACAAATTATTGTTATATCTAAATTATTTTTTTTCGTACAAAAATGTGTAGGTATAATTCGATTACTACTTATAATTTTGTTACGCAGCATCAACTAGAACTCTTTCAAATTTTTAAAAATCTATAAATAAAAATAGAAAATATTCTACTTCTCCGTCGTCTTTTGCCCACTGAGGCCTCCTCTAACTTCCTCCAAGCCACTCAACTTTTTTCCATTAGGGGGTTTCAGGTATATTTAAATCTCCATGCTTACCAGGCGGCTTGGTGATTTTGCCTGTAGTCCTGGTATCTTTTTGTTAATGCTGGAAATTCATCAACCCAGGGAGACCATCGCGCCGGCTCGGCTTAACGTATCCTCCGAAGAACGGAGACTAATCCTTTTGATTTTTCTCTTTTTATTTTATTCTTGTGAGCGGTAGATGAATTTGAATAGTAAATGTCTGCTTGCAGGGACAAATAAGGGCCTAGTTGGTTTAAATTGTGTTTATTAATTTATTTAAAGGGTCATATTAACTGAGGTGTTGAATTATTTTTCTTTAATGTTTTTGAATGGGTTTAAAATCAAAATATTTGCTTTCATTCAGAAGTTGATTTTAAAAAACTTGATGGCGTTTGCGCCAATACGAGGTGTGTTTTTCAAACGAGAAAATGTCATTGGCGCAATCGGATTTCACGTACTATGTATTCAATTAAGCATTTTATGTGGGATTTTAAGTCCAAGTTTTGACTTTGACTTTGGGGCGATTAATCCCAGATGTGTTTTTAAACTCTGCGTACCTAAATACGGCATATTATTGAATAATAAAATTGATAATGAACTTTAGGTCAGTTTTTGATAAAAGTTAAAGGTTAACGTATTGTTACTTTGTGACCCTAAAATTTTAAAATTGAAAGTCACTCACATGTGCGTTTTTGGATTTGATAAAAGTTATTATTTTAAGGATTTTATAAGCGTTAAATTCAAAATATTTGCTTCCTTCTTAAAGTCGATTTAGGGCCGGTTTTACAATAGAAGCTTAAGCTCAGCTCAACTTTGAACCAGCCTTGAGCTTCAAATTTTACAAATTATGGGTTTTACAATGTGCGCTTAGTACTTGAGCCGAGCTCAACTTGAAGCTTTACTGAACCGTCGTCATTTTCAAGCTTAAACCTGGTTTAACAGATTTTATGTCATTTGATTTGGTCTGCATAGGTGCGGTTCAGCTGAGCATCGGCTTAGTTGAGCCGATGCTAAACCTCCAATTGTAAAACCGACCATTAGAGGGACTTGGTGACATTGGCGCCACTACCAGGTATGTTTTTCAAACTCTACGTACCGGAATAAATAAATCATATTAAATTATATTGATAGAAGACGAAATTTTTGTTGGTTTGTGGTCGCATAAATTCATCAGTTGATCCGAAATGGCATCCAAAAACGAATATATTTTCTTTTAATTAATGGATACAGCTTCGTTTGGGCTTTAATCTTCAGCATGGACTTAGAAGGTTAGGATCGGTCAAGGTAGATAGATTTACAAGGCATGATCTACATTTGTACGAAAACTTGTCTTCTGCGCATTCAAGAAATGGCGACCAAAATGGCTTTGACGTTTCTTATTGCTTATTTTTAGAAATTTTGTTGTTTTAAATAAATAAAAAAGATATTTTAAACTAAAACGTTACTCTTTTCGTTCGTTTTACAAAGAAATCATGTCACATCTCGGATCCATCATCATTTTTCTGGTTACATACCACTGAAGATAGCCAATAACCTTGCAACGACGTCATATCGTATTACTTTGTTAAGATAGCTTTTTAGACTAACGTAAGCTTAAGCCGCGAGAATTAAAATACCTAAAGCTGCCAAGTTTACCACTGCTCGAGAGGGAACTATAGATTTAAAGGTCATAGGTTTGAATCCCGATGGCTACCGCGATCGATAAATATCTGTACCGTAAAAAGGATATTTCCGTAAATAAATAGACTAATAGCCGAGATTATAACGCTCTGAAAAATTTATCTTTAGTTTAAATATTTAATAAACTTGTTGTGGTGTAAGCTGTGCTTTGAAATTAACTTGACATTTAATTTCCAAGTTAATTTCAAAGAACACCTTACACCACAACAAGTTTATTAAATATTTAAATTTAACCTGACATTTAATTTCCAAGTTAATTTCAAAGCACAGCTACACCACAACAAGTTTATTAAATATTTAAACTAGAGATAAATTTATCAGAGCGTTTATTATAATCTTGGCTATAAAATAAAATATAGACCTAAAACTATTTTTAGGAAATCTTAAATTTTTTGTTTTGATTGTTGGTCAGTATAATCAGAGTATATAATAATCTGGTATAATTAAGATGAATCTCAGAAAAATATTAAAAGAATTCTGAAGATGTTCCGAAACATGGTGTCTTTTAGAAGAAGAAAAAGAATGGATTAATTTAAGAGATTCCCACTGTCCCTCCACCCTGTGAGGCCAAGTCAAACACCACATCCGACACTCGTGAAGGTGAAACCTGCTGAACCACCTAGTTCTGATAATAAAAAATTAGACTCGACTAAGAAGTTTTCAGAAATAAAAAACAAGGTTGATGAAAACAAAAAAGATTCAGATGAAAGATTTAAATATCAGTCACAAATTGAATTTTAGCCACATCTGAATAATATTGAAAAATCGATGGAAGAACTTGCGAAACGGAAACAGGAGTTAAAAGTGCAAAAGTGGAAGAAGAAAAGTGTCCTATAGGCGACACTAAGAACAAGGTGCTGGAACTAGAAAAAGAAATTGAAAATTAGAAAAAGTAAGGAGGTTTTTCCCCGGGTTAGTGAAAAACACTTTATCCAAGGGCGTGTACCTAGTCTACAGTGCTTAGGTCACAGTGCGTAAAACTAAAATTTGAATTTTTAAAAGTCATTTTGAGACTTACTTAAAAATTAAAGTTAAAATGTGAAGAATTGTGTGCGAGACCGGGGGTAAGGTAGCTGTAAGGAAGCAGCATGTCGAATTTTTAAAATTGATAACGACGCAAATTTGAATCTTTCAAAGTCACTTTGGGGCTAACTTAAAAATTATAGTTAAAATGTGAAGAAGTGCTTGCGAGACCGAGGGATCTTCTTCTTGTAGTCCTTCTCCTATCAGAGGTTGGACATCATCATGGCTATCTTCACCTTGTTGACTGCTGCTCTGAACAATTCCGTGCTGCTGCAGCCAAACCACTCGCGCAGGTTCTTCAGCCACGATATTCGACGCCTACCAACGCTTCTCTTTCCCTTTATCTTTCCTTGCATAATGAGTCGCAAGAGGGCATATTTTGGGCCACACATAACATGTCCCAGGTATTCGAGTTTTCTCTTCTTAATAGATGTTATAATTTCACAGTCTTTGTTCATTCTCCTCAACACCTCGACATTAGTAACTCTATCTGTCCAGGGTATGCGCCACATTCTGCGGTAGCACCACATCTCGAATGCTTCCAATCTTTTTATTAGAAGTTGCTTGAGGGTCCATGCTGTAACATAATAATGTGCATGGCTATTTATACTTTATAGCATAAGAGTGTAAAGCAGTTAGTCATGTATTTCCCGTCTCTGTGAGCGGATGCTCGTAGCAGCGAAGTATTCTCGTTCGCAGTTCTAGTCCGATATCCCGGTTGTAAAGAAATCCCTTCATTTTCACGAACGCCGATCTTGCTATCTCTATTCTTGTCCTTATCTCAGTTGCCTGGTCTCCCGTCTGTTCCAGCCTGGTTCCCAGGTACTTGTAAGAGTCAACTCTTTCAATTACAACGTTGTTCACATAGAGTAGTTGTAGTTGTTGGTTAAGTGATTATCATGCATTTAGTTTTCTTCACATTTATTTGAATTCCATACTCCTTGCATTTCTGAGTAACTCTTTCAAGAATATATTGCGAGGAGAGAAGAGAAGAGGGGTCTGATGGTATGGAATACCCCAGGCGCAAGGAAGCGGCATGTCGAATTTTTAAAATTGATAACGACGCAAATTTGAATCTTTAAAAGTCACTTTGGTGCTAACTTAAAAATTAAAGTTAAAATTTGAGAAGTGCGTGCGAGACCGGGGGGTATGGAATACCCCCCCCCCCAGTTATAAGGAAGCATGATAACGAATTTTCAAAATTGATAACGACGCAAATTTGAATCTTTAATGCCCGTTTTCACCAACATTTATTTAAGAATTTCATAGTAAGGAACTCCTTAGTTAGGCATTCCACAAATTTGATTGGTCAAATTTGACATAGTATTGACATAAGAAACTATTATGTCAAATTTAACCAATAAAATTTAAGGAATACCTACTAAGGAATTCTAGACTAGGAAATTCTTAAATAAAATGTTGGTGAAAACGGGCATTAAAGTCATGTTGTGGCTTACTTAAAAATGAAAGTGAAAATGTGAATAAAAGCGTCCGAGTCTGGGGGTATGGGTATGGAATACCCCCAGTGATAAGGAATCAGCATAACGAATTTTCAAAATTGAGAACGGTGGCTTAATGATCCTCCCCGTGTCACAAAATATGACTAAATGGGCATGAAACCGGGGAGCCAGGGGGTATGGATCCACACACTGACACTGTGTTATAATGACGTCATTACTGGGGTAGAATTACTGACGTACATTATGACGTGACTTTCAAGACGAAAATTTGACGTCGTTAAGAGACATTGCTTTGACGTCATTTTTTTGCCATTGAAATGACGGCGATGTCATGGACCGAATAACTGACGTACATTATGACGTAATGTAAGCTTATACGAGAGCTCGAGGTAAGCAATTTTATCTTTTCCAACTTGTGTGAATCGACATGTTTCGGGCTTATGTGTTCAATTTTGAGTAATAATATCATTGCCTACTGTGTCTATGTTTTGCACAGCCACATACATTAGGGGGGGGGACTCTGGTTGGGTTAACCCTCTCATTAGGGGTTGCGATTCAGAGGGTAGTTTTTGTTACAATACTTGCGTACTTGAAAACTTGCATCTAATATCTAATGAATTGTCTTCACGACCTAATGATTTTGGGGAGCAATTGCTGTCTGACCCCCTGCTCTTGATTTTGTACAATAACATCCATGAAAATGTAGGCGACCTTACAAGTTTAGTTCAAAAAAACTGTATTTCCCCCCCTGTCCTGTCGCAAGCGGTTTAATTTGCACTAATCCCCCCCATTTGGTCCGTTCAAACAAAAGATTTTTTTTAGTAACGAATTTTTGCACTTCGTTACATGGTACTACTTTCTCATTTAATTTCAATATTAAGTACGGCTCATACATTTTATTTAAATGCAATCGTTTGCAATTGCCAATCGGCATAAATGCCGGGGACCAAATAGTCAAGCGGACCTATTTATATTGTTGCAACAGTTTTCTGAGTGCGGAATTGATGTGTGTTTAAACATATTTTTGGTTTAACGACTTCCGTTTTCGTGCCAGTTTTGTTTGTAATAAGCATTGTAATGTTTTTGGGGGCACTGAAAACATTTGGCTGTAAATTGGGTAGAGTGAATTTTATCTTTAGTGACTGCGGCATTGCGCGACAAATATGGAGGAAGAACGTGTGACACCCAATTCCACCAATTGACACCAACATAGAACAGAAATGACGAATATTCGTATCTGCACATTAGCCACTCCCAACCACTAAGGAAAAAACAAGCTCTAACTCAATATGACAATCTACTACGTAGTTTTGGTGCGCAAGTTGTACGACCATTTTGGATTTCTTAGAGTTGGCAACATCATATTCATATTGTTGTTGTTTTTGGATGATCACTTGAGGAATTCCTTGATTATCTGAATGGTCCAGCGTTGCGTAGCATCTCCAACACCATCGCTCACTGGTCCAGCTACAGATCTACAAGCAGTGTTTTCCTGTGTAAATTGACACGTTACAGATTTTCATCTTTTAAGCCGCACGTTGTACAGCGATTGGATGCAAACACCTGTCACCATTATAGTACTGTAAGTTTATCCGAGCTCGAGGTAAGCAATTTTAACTTATCCAATTCGTATGAACCGACGTGCTTTTTGGGCTTTTGTGTTCAATTTTGAGTAACCGTTGGAGTGGACTGGTTTTGTTTATATTTAGACTGGGTGCACGTTTTGATTGTTTATATCATTGGCTACTAATGCCCGTATTAATAGTCGAGGATTGATCTAATCCTCAATCCGAGATTAACCAATCCTAGATTCATCAATCCTCGTTGCCGTCACGGATTCGGGTAGTTTCGGTTAATCCTAGATTAATCTTCATTTGGTAATATTTTTAGTGACATTTGAATGTTACCTACTTTATGTTAGTAGTACTATTTTATTTGATTTAAAATGCCGCGCAAATTTAGGATTACAAACATAGAATTAAATAAATGTAATTAATCCTGTATCGGTTTTTGTAACCTTACGGTTACAATGCACTTTAATTTGCTTTATCTCCTTTACAACACGCTATCAAACAATTTTGTCCATTATTAGTATTATAAAAATACAATATTCTGCAACCACTAGAACCATCTACAGAACCATCTCAAATTCAATAGGAAACTTAAAAAAGTTGAAAATTACCACATGTTTTAAGCTGAATGTATCGCTGCCACCAATTGTAGTGCATATTTCTCGTATTTTTTGAATAAATAATAGGTTGTTATATTATGGAACATATTTTTGTTATGTAAAATAGGTATATGAATATTTGGGAAACACAATTACTTACTAATTTTTTGTTTTCACTATCTAATTTGTTTTTTATAAGGGCAATTACTTAATTAAATTAATTTAAACAAAGTCACTTTCAAAATAATTTTAAATAATTTTGAACATGTAACATAATAGTTATTTGATGTATTTAAAAGCATATTCTTCAATAACGCATTTTTTGGTTCATTATTAGTGTCTTTGCCCGATATAGGGTTAAGCGGCAATGAGAAATGCAAACTTGACCATAAGCCGTAAAAATGTAAGTCGGTACCTTTATTTAAGAAGAGGTCGTCGGAGCATAGCGTTCACGCGAGTTGACTATGAAATATGACTTGACGCTAATGACCCGGTTCGAATCCGAGTGAAGTAAGAACTTTATTCTGACCGTCTCTTCCCTCGGAAGGCAATGGCAAACCACCGGGGTGTAATCTGCCATGAAAGCCTTTAACAAGCATTGTTAAAGGTCACGACGCTTCTGTCAAGAAGCAATACGACGGAGAAGACCTTTATTTAAAGGAAAGGAAGCTATAAACATGTCAATGCATTGTATATTGCTAAAAAGGTGTACTCAGGGTACTTTACCCTATGCAGTGCAATAATAATAAATGTCCACGCATGCATTTTCTTCATAATTTCATTTATTATGTAAAGTGTGTAAGTTACTTTTGGCTTCAAAGTGAACGAAGAAGTACGTCAAATAAGTTCCAATTATTTTGTCATATATTTGTGGTGCGATTTTTAAACTTTTAATAAAAGATTATCAAGTAAGTATAACATTATTCTTATTATCATTAATTTTATTATACCGGGTGACCGGCCGCCGATGTGAACATAGGAAAATAGCAAGGGAAATTGTTTGTTTTTAATTCCTGCTTCCTATTATAACGGATTAGATCGAAAAGAGTATCAATTTGAAGAGGTTTATTTTCCGCGTCTAAAGATACCCAGCACCTGATGGTTTGTTCTTTGATAATTGATAAAAACTCAAAATAAAATGACAAACAAAATAGCACTTTTAAATAGATATATCCGTGGCGTTTGGGAGAAAACTGATAAGTGTAAAAGTAACTTCTTTTTCAGGTTTGTATCAAATAAAAATAATAGGAATGTGACTTATCATTGTTCTACCAAATTATTACGCTCATATCTGGTAGTGCTAGAGTTATCATTATTATAACGAGCAAATATATGAAAATATAGCACAAATTATCCACGAAATTGAACTTATCAGAAAATTTCCATATTTGCACTTATCAGTCAACCATCCAAAATCAGGTTTGATTTTTAATATATTTTAATTCTACATTTTTAACATTATTAAAGAACAAAATAACCAAATAATCTAGGATTAGTCGAAACTACTCGAATCCATGACTCGAGAACACGTCAACGAGGATGCCAGTATTAATAGTCGAGGATTGATCTAATCCTCAATCCGAGATTAACCAATCCTAGATTCATCAATCCTCGTTGCCGTATTCTATAGTCACGGATTCGGGTAGTTTCGATTAATCTCTCATTTGGTAATATTTTTAGTGACATTTGAATGTTACCTACTTTATGTTAGTAGTATTATTATATTTGATTTAAAATACCGCGCAAATTTAGGATTTTGGTAACCTTTCATTTACAAAATCTTCTAAATAATCAAAGAATTCATCTCTAAACACATGTTCATTCATTTTAACACAAAATACGAATGAAAAAAATACGAAAATATGAAATATCAAAAAGCATGTGTAAACAAAATATAATCCGAGATCAGAGGTTCAATCTAGCTACGACTAGGATTAATCTCGAATCTCGGATTAGCACGAACATTGCAAAATAAAACTCTTTCAATTGATACCTTTTTCATTCCTATCCGTTCTGATGGGAAGCAGGAATTAAAAAAAAATTAATTTCCTATGTTCACATCCATCGGCGGCCGGTCACCCGGTATAAAACCATATTATATTACTGATAAGCTTAAATGAAAGCGAAACAATATTGTCATTGTTTATATAATATTGACATCAATTGATTTCAATTTCCTATAACTTATTAATTATTAAAAGTCATCTACATTTTGTATGTTACAGATAAAATAATGTCCAAAAGCAAGCCCGAAAACACCATGGTTCACTGACGAAGTAAAACAACTCAGCCAAGAAAAGAAACAATCTTACCCTATAAACATAAATCATCAGGCACACTCGAAGACCTTAGGGAAAAACGGATTAGAAACAAAGTTTTCCAGAGAATAAGAAAAATAAAAGAGGAATATTGGGAAGAGTTCACTGCGGACATGGAACATGATCTTACAGGGTCACAGCGAAAGATATGGAAAATGATTCGAAATAGAAAGGCTGATATCAGCGAACGCCTGAGCTTCCACAAAATTAGTGCCGAAGAGTGGACAAGCATTTCACATCGACGTACCAACAGAACGTCACCGAAACACTGGATGATGTGATGGACTCTAAAGCCGATATAATACAAATTAAAAAATTAAAAATTTTTAAAAAAAACCTTTTATTTAAAATTAAAAAGGTGCACTAAAAAATAAAAAATAATTTTAATAAGAATAAACAAAACTTCTTGAAAACATCGATATAAAAGCGTGGGGCTATTTATTTAGAGGTAAGCGAGGTAAGTAAGCAATTGCTAGCCCCACGCTTTTATATTGATGTTTTCAAGAAGTTTTGTTTATTCTTATTAAAATTATTTTTTATTTTTTAGTGCACCTTTTTAATTTTAAATAAAAGGTTTTTTTTAAAAATTTTTAATTTTTTATTTTTAATTTTTTAGTCATGTTTGACTAAGTGGGAGGCGGTCGCAGCATAGTGCTAACGCGAGTTGACTATGAACGCTAAATACCCGGTTCGAATCCGAGTGAAGTAAGAACTTTATTCTGACCGTCTCCCCTCGGAAGGCAATGGCAAACCACCGAGAGTAATATGCCAATAAGAATCCTTAAAATGTTAATGATCTAATTAAGTCCAAAATTGATCTGTGGATACTCAAACCGCCACCCCATTAACATTTCCCTGGTACAGCCTTCTTGGTTAAGTCGGGGGGATCGCCGTACATCCGAAATCGGATAGGCACCTAAAGAAGAAGACTCATGTTTTTTACAGCTCCTGCTTCATCCTATCAGAATTCCTCTGGTATGTGTTTTTGATGTTTGATGCTTCACCCTGTATACATCATTAAAACAAAAAATTTCACCCTGAATGCGGTCCTTAAAAATGCGAATGCGATTTAGTAATGTAACTTTTCACCCTGTATGGTAAAACTGTACAATGCGCAGCCACGAATACGCTTTATTATTTTCAGTATTTTCCATTCTTATCGGAGAACTTCAGCTTTGCCTCCTTCTACAAATGATTAACTTCTTGCTAGTAATTTGGGGGGGGAGGGTCTTGTTTTTCTATTTTCCCTCTTTATTTGAATTTTGGGGTGAAATTTGTGTCAAACGTTAAAGCATCGTTAGAGTCTAACTGAGCTTCCATTTTTTCGTTTGAGCCTCAACCGTCGCAGAGTTATTCGCGAAATATTGGGGGGGGGGGGGTAGACGTGTTTTTCTATTTTCGTTATATTTTTGAAGTTTTTGGTGAAATTGGTGTCAGATGTTAGATCGTACAATTTTTGTTTCGATTACAAAAAGTAATCCTAAACCAATAATGAATGTTCATTTAGGCTCTAACGTATGATGCCAATTTCACCCAAAAATTCGACTTACAGATGGGGAAACGCGTCTACGTCCTTGTAAGTAATGATTCAATGATTCAAGTAAGAATTCATTCTATCAGAATTCTTATGGTATGTGTTTTTGATGTTTGATGCTTCACCCTGT
The DNA here is from genome assembly GCA_958510855.1 of Rhagonycha lutea. Taxonomy (NCBI): domain Eukaryota; kingdom Metazoa; phylum Arthropoda; class Insecta; order Coleoptera; family Cantharidae; genus Rhagonycha; species Rhagonycha lutea. The sequence continues at coordinate 24,422,493 of OY294038.1, forward strand.
ATACATCATTAAAACAAAATATTTCACCCTGAATGCGGCCCTTAAAAATGCGAATGCGATTTAGTAATGTAACTTTTCACCCTGTATGGTAAAACTGTACAATGCGCAGCCACGCATGCGCTTTATTATTTTCAGTTTTTTCCCGATTTTTCGCTTATTTCGCGGAATTTTGGGACACAAAATTAATATATGAAAATTCGCTGCAAGAGAAAGCTATGTTCCAAATTTCAGCTCTCTAGGACTTCGGGAAGTTGGTTAAAAATAGCCTCGAAAAAGTCCAAGGGACGGACGACGGACACCGGTCACACCAAGTTAAATAAAAGCTTTTAATAAAAAAAGAAGACATAACGAAGATAATCCGAAATTTAAAAAAAGTGGCTGGAATGGATGGAATTATTAATAACGAATTACTAAAATATGGTGGTGAAGCACTAGAAAATGAATTAACTCAGCTCATAAAAATTGTGTATTCAAGTCGAGAAATCCCTAAAGAACATAAATCATCCTTTACGATCCCAATATTCAAGAAGGGTGACAAGAGAAACCAGGAGAACTACAGAGGGATAACCCTCCTTAGTTCGGTACTGAAACTAATCATAAAGGTAATGTTGCACAAACTAAATGACCACCTGCAAAATAATGAAGAAAAATGCGGCTTTCGCAGAAACAGATCCACGACAGATGCAATCTTTATATTGCGCCAGATATGCGAGAAGTCCATAGAATACAACACCCCGGCTTTTATGTGCTTTGTTGACCTTACAAAGGCGTTTGACAGAGTGACACTGGTGGATGTTATAAGGATATTAAAGAAAAAGAAAATACCGCGGTCTCTCATCAATGTGATCCAAAATATGTACAAAAACACAGAAACTCGGATCAAGGTGGAAACCGGAACGACCAGCCCAATACCAACTCCTAGCGGAATAAGACAAGGTGACTCACTCAGCCCAATGCTGTTCAACATCATTATGGACGAGATAATTAACAGCGTCAAAACTAAGAGAGGATACAGCATGGGCCAAAAATAAATCAACATAATCTGCTACGCTGACGATGCGGTCTTGATCGCGGATAGCGAGGACGACCTTCAGACTATTACACTAATTTGTCACCACAGCGAAATCATATAATGTGGAGATATCTATAAAAATGACCAAATGCCTAACAATATCTAAGGAGCCAATACGATGTAAATTGGAAATAGAAGGAAAAAATAATAGAGCAGGAGATGATGTTCAAATATCTCGGAATAGAAATATCGAGAGCGAGAGACATATTTCGTGAGGTGCAACAACAGGCAACAAGAGGAGCAGTGATGTCGGGGTGTCTTCGTGACGTGTTTTGGAGAAATAAATATATGTCAATCAATAGCAAGATTAGGATCTACAAGACAGCGGTAAGACCTGTGATAACATATTATGCAGCTGAGACAAGAGCGGAAACATCTAAAACAAAAAATGAGAACAACTGAAATGAGAACGGAACAATAACTGGCAGAACACTTTTGGACAGAGTTCCAAGTCGAGATATCCGATCCGACAACAATGCGACATACAAGATGTAAAATTTACAAAGAATTATTTATTTTTATTAAATTAAAGTTATTTTAGATAAAAAGTCAACAATATCACAAAATATTAGTCATATTAATTACGAATTTGAAAATTTAAATTTTAGCTCCAATTCTACTTCACTTCGGGTGCTTTCGGCTTGTAATTCGTGTATGTTCGAAATCGTCACTTTATATTGTTAGACTACATCCGCGTGCTAGACTCTTGTGAAAAACATAATACGAAATATCAAAAAGCATGCGCAAACAAAATATAATCCGAGATCAGGGGTTCAATCCGGCTACGACTAGGATTAATCTCGAATCTCGGATTAGCACGACTATTGCATGCGTTTAAGGTCAATCCGAGAATTAATCCTGAATCTCGGATTAATCCTCGACTATTAATACGGGCATAAGTCTATATTTTGCACAGCCATACACATTGCACTTATTGGAACTGTGATAGCATTTCTCAAGTTTTGTGTGTCAATTAAAGCACTTGTTTTACTATTTGCGTGTTTTTTTTAGTTTCCCCAAGCTACCGGTATTTTTTTCAGAAATTCACAAACCACGCCTTCCGATTTAATAAGGAGCTGGGTCCATTAACATCGTGGCAAACAAACTGGAGAGGTTATCTACGGATTGTGACGGACTCTGTTTGGGTAAACCCTCCCATTAGGGGTTGCGATTCAGAGGGTAGTTTTTGTTATACAATTATTACAAGCATCGTTAAAGTAAAACAAATGTATCCCCCCAAAATGCGAAGAAATGGGCTTGAAACCAGGGGGTATGGAATACCCCCCAGCATAAGGAAGTAACAATATGACTTTAAAATTGATCAAAATGCAAATTTAATTCTTGAGAATACATCTTTTGCTTACTTACGGCTGGGGGGTATTCCATAGCATCATTTTTTCCAATTGTTTACTAATAAAGGTACCCTCCAGGTCAGAGGAAGACTTTTTCAGGAACATAAGATACATAATGCTTAATTTTATATCATTTTTAAGTGTTTTTTCTATTTTCTAGGATGGAGCGAGGATCTTGGGAAGTATGGACAGTGGCGTAAATGCGCAATGCTTTGGGCTCCCTTAAACTGCATTATATCAAGACCAATTTTTTTTAACTCTTGCTCCCGAGCCCAAAATTTGAAGTTACGCCGTTGAGTGTCCAAATCCCTCTTGAATTTATTAAGTCTGAGAGGATGATGTATTCTTTTGAGATGAAGAACTTTTTGTATGAATTTTATTGTTGTAGATTTAAAATTTAAAAAATTGTATGCGACGTCTCTGGCTTTGGAAAAGCCTAAATGAGGTCGGAAGTGGATGAGAAGAGAGACTTGCCTGCGACTTCCCAAGTCGTGTTAATTTTAGTGAGTATAAAATTTTGTAAAAATTAACCAGGGAGAGGTGTTAAAAATAAAATTTTTGTGGTTTGTTTTGCTGTATTTATTTTAGAATTAAAGGGGAAGAAATTTTTGGATGTTGAAATTGTGAATTGATTTGACGTAAAGGGAAAATTCTATACGAGGTACAAGGTCGTGCGATAGCCGCCGTGAAAATAAATTTTGACGATTGGATCAGCTTGGTTATAATGGATAATCCGGCCACTTGTGAATTTAATTTTGGAAAACGTATTTTTTTTGTGTGGAAACTTTACAATAGGATTATTCTACTTCTGGTTTCAAATTGACGAGTTTTTTCATCTCAATTTTAAAACTTTAACCACTAATTAAAATAAAACTTTGAACCTCACCTTTAACTCCACTGTGTTATTTAAGGCTTAAACATCCCGACTTGGAACAGCAAAGCATCCTTATTTGTTTCAAACTTACCTGCCCATTTCATCTTCTGGTAAGTGAGGCAGCTATCACCATGATGCAGAAGAGTGTAAATTGTAAACTCAACGCTCAATCATTTGGGATGGATGATGGATTAACAAGATTCTCCCTACACATCTACTAACTGTCTATCGATTGTAAAAAAGTTGCCAAAATGTCAAAAATTACAATTTAGATTCAGGAATGTGACCATTTTGGCCGAAAAACAATGAATTTTAAAAAATTTGAACTTGTGACGACAGTCAGAGATTGTCTGAGATTATAGAAGGATAGAGAAAATAAAAGTGCAATAAACTTGGGATTTAGTGTTTTTGTTTTATTATAAATCAGTAGCTTTAACTAACGTAAAAGTGCCCAACCCCTGTGAAATTATCGTAGTATTACAGAAAGCAACATTGTTCTTAATTTACAGTGTATTTCCTATTCTAGAACTGTCATCCTAACAATTAAATATACTTTTTTTAACTACATTATTATACTTTTTTTGGTGAACATCTTTTCATTTCCCCGTTTCATCTTGCACCTCAAGCAAACATAAAAAGATTACAAAAACAACCAAACAAATAAAAATTAAATTAAATTTTTCGCGGGGTGCAAGAGGAAAAGAAGAACCAGTAAAAAGAGGCACAAATCGATCCAACGGTAAATATCTAAGTACACTCATAACAAATCTCAAAAGGTTGTTTGTATTTTTTATAAAATCCGACGGCGCGAATCGCCTGCACCTAAATTCGTCGACCAAATTAAAAAATATTTACAATTTCGCGGTCTCAAATTTCTCTATTTATTTATTATATATATATAAAAACCAAAACCAACAAGAGAGAGCCGCCGAATTTGAATGCAGGCGCGCCACACTGTTAGCTTGGTTTTGTATTTCTGGTATTAAATTATTAATTTTATTATTAGCAAAACGACGAATCGTTCGGTCCACACGCGCGGCACACATACGGCACACACTTACGCATTATTTACAATTTAAAAGAAAAAAAAAGCACTCGAGCGTGCCAAATAAACACTCGCGAATAAATTTATTGCAGGTTCTTGCGAAAAACCACCTGCACTTGTGCTCCTGTTTGTTGGGAAGAGAACGCAGCACGCACAAAATTGACTACTTAACCGTAAAGAGATTTCGTTTCTTGCGCTTTTCTAGCGAAAGTAATAAACTAAAATCGCCTGTTTGTATGAGGAAATAAAAATGAGTGACCGGAAACGGGAAAAGGGGGGGCAGCGCGGCGGCGTGTAAATATTGCAGCGATTACATTTTTCGTCCGTCGACACACGAAAGGTTAATTAACCCTTAAGCGGCGTAACGTCATCAAGCAATGCGGTGTTCTGACGAGATCGGTCGAGCGTAGGAAACACACGCACTTCACTCCACTAAAATTGGCCACAACGCAATCAAGGGGAGGGAGAAAGAGGCACGCGCACGCGCTCGTAAAAATCCACTTGGTTATCACAAGATTAGCTTAAACTGTTCGAATAAAGTAAACTAACGTAACGGTGCAGTCTTAACAACTAAATATTTGTTCTCCCGCTTCGAGAAAGTGAGGGGAAATGAATAAAAATTAAATCTGCAATAAATATTCGGCACCTGTTCGGCTTCTTGTTCTTACAAAAAACAAAGCACTAAGGTGATGAGTGAATGATTGATTAAATTTGCTACTAAAATTGTTGTTCCTTTGTTGAATGGTGGTGGTTGTTGTTTAGACTGGCTCGACTGATACGTCTGGCCCGCTAACGGGCAGTCACAGTTTCAGTTCGTTAGCTATCTTACTGGCAATATTCTTAAATCCAATACTTGTGCCTGCAACAAGACAAACCAAATTAACGTAACCAACACTCAATTTGATCATTCTAAATATTTCAAGAGGGTCAAGTTCACAAAAAATTGATTCAAGCTCACGAAAACCTTATTTTAAATAAGGGAGAAAGGGATCAAAATCGTGCCTTTTTTATTGTTTTTTATCCAAGGCGGGAATAAAATTTAGTTCGATTATGCCAAACTAAATTACTTAGGGAGTTGTTCCATCCGAAATCATCCAATGCTGGTTGCTCCGCCATTTAAAAAAAATTATAGGTTTTAATTTATCACTTCCACATATAAACCATTAACAAGGTCGAGAATAAAATTCTTTTTGGACTTCCCGTTTGTCCTTGGTGGCCATTTTTCAATATTTTATATAACAGATGGTTAGATTAAATCATAAAGTTCACATGCAAATTATTAAAAAATGAAATCAAAGAGTGATTTCTAATAGCTTAATTTTATACAACAGGTTACTCCACCCCAAGGGAGTTGACAGAGTAAAATTCATTCCCTAAAGATTTGCTCTTCTCTTCTAACCTAAGCATGAATATCGTAAATTTTTGAAAATAACCGAAGTTTGAAGCTCTGTATCTCTGGTGGGTGACCTCCAAAAAATATTAAACTTGCAGAAAATAAAGTTCATTTGGTAAACTACTAATAATTGTAATAATTTGAATCATTAGACTTTTTAAATTCTCAAAAAATGTGCTACCACCTTTTTGTTTAAACTTTTTCCACTATTTTTGCAATGTTCACAAATTTAACACTAATATAAATTATACCCCCCCCCCACAAAAATCGCCGCCCTTTGTAATTACATTTTTTCACTATTTTTGCGGTATTCACAGATTTAACATTAATAAATTTACAAAGTTTCAAAAACTTTAGACAAAATGTTAAAATTTAACCCCCTCAAAAACTATCCCCTTTTGGCTTAGAATTTTTTCACTATTTTTTTAGTATTCACAAGTTTAACAATAATAATATTTACCAAGTTTCAAAAAATTGTAACAAAATTCCATCGCTTGCCCCCCTTAAAGTCACCCCTAAGCGTTTAGAATTTTTCCACCATTTTTACAGTGTTTACAAATTTAACAGTAATGTTAAAAACAAAGTTTTAAAAATGCTAAACAAAATTATTGTCATTGTGTTTCGCCCCTAAAAAATCACCCCTTTCCGTTAAGAACTATTTTCACTATTTCTGCAGTGTTCACAGGTATAACAGTGATATAATTACTAATTTACCGCCCCTGCTCCTCAAAAATCGCCCCTTGCAGTATGCAGAGATTTAACATTAATCAATTTAGTTTCAAAAACGAAATTTTCACTGTTTACCCTCCCCCCTAAAAACCATCACGCTTTTCTTTAGAATTTTTTGACTATTATTGCAGTGTTCGCGAGTATAACAGTGATAATTTACCTAGTTTCAATAATTATAACAAAATTCGTGTTGCTGACCCCCCTCAAAAATCACTTGTAATTAAAATTTTCCCAACTTCTGCAGTAGTAAAAATAATTTGAAAAAAATTCTGAAGCCTCATCAGTTGACCTCTACATAAATAAAAAAGTGAAACTCGTTCATTTAGCGCCTCCCTTTACACCAGTCCGTACTTCCCCAGTGTGGCGCGTCTCCCCTTTTAGAAATCGCTGCCTTGGCGAATAAATTTTTTTCACTATTTTTGTAGTATTCGAGGGTTTAATGATAATAAATTTACGTAATTTCAAAATTTTTACGGTTTATACAAAAGTATCCCCTTTTCGGGCAGAAGTTTTTCACTATTTTGACACTGTCACAAGTTTTAAGACTTATTCACATCGAGATCCTGATCTAGTCTTACTTAGGTATAATCTATACTGTGTTTCCCCAACATATGCACCTAGGTTCCTCCCCTAGGATTAATTAACCAATTTTCAAAAATGTTAAATAAGTACAATTTTTTTTGTTGCCCCCCTCAAAAATCACCCCTTGTGATTAAAATTTTTGCAGTATCGATTGTGGCAGTATCCACAGACTTAACATTAATAAATTGACAGTTTAAAAACGAAATTTTTACTCTTTTAACCCCCCAAAAAAGCTCCCCTTTTTTGTTTAGAATTTTTGTGACTATTTTGTTCATAAATTTAACACTATCAAGTTTCAAAAATTTTAAATAAAATACATTAAAAAAAAAAAAACGTTTTTCTCAACAAGAAAATTTCGCGCATTCCTTTACATCAGTCCGCACCTCCCCAAGGAGGTGCGCCTCCCAGTTTGGAAATCGTTGCACTAGATTAAATTTAAAAAAAAAATTTGCTTGTCTTAGAATATTTTAGTTCAATGGTAGGTACTATTTTTTTTGTGTTAGCAGCCTGTGAAACTTTCAACGTGTGAACTGGTGCATTGTCGTGCAGAAGCCAAAAGTTTTATTTCAATTTGCCCTTTTTGTTTCTTGGATAGCTTCCTTTATTTTGCCGGTGCGATGATCATATTCTAAAGACTCTTGCCCTGATTTGAAAACCCGTACCCACTTGTAAATTGCTTTTAGTGAACTTGAAGATTCTTTGTATATATTTTGAACTTTTACCCCTTATTTATTAAAAACTTGATCAGAGAGCGGAGTGTGAGTTTTCTCACATGTCAAAACTGCTATTAAAAAATGAATTAAAAATGTAATGATCGTTAGGATCGAGTTAATTTTTAAAAACTGGCCTTCTATTTGATTTTCCTACAAGCCACATTCGGGATTTTTTACAACTCCTTTCCTTTTACTGTTTTTACCGAACTTATTGATCTTCCCCCGTATTTTAAATTTATTTTACGTTTAATTAGTATCTAATGCATTCCCAAAAAGCACAAACAAGGTATAAACGATCTAGGTTGTACTCTATTTTGAATCCCAAATTAGCAAGTCTCCAACCCCCCCCCCCCTTAATTTTCCAAATATCTCGAAAACTATTAGGGTACAAACAAAAATAAAAAATGCATAAACAGACACAAACTATTTAAACTACTTTGAATTCCAATTTCGAAATGGGTAGGGCTGCGATGTGCCCCCCCCCTCAGTAATTTATTAAAATATTTCAATTAATAGTTTACCAAAAAACTTTGTTTTCTGAAAGTTTAATATTTTTTGGAGGTTTTCCACCAAAGATACATCAAAGCTTCGAACTTGGTTGTATTCAAAAATTTACGATATTCAAGCTTAGGTCAGAAGAGAAGGGTAAATCTTTGGGAGATGAATTTTACTGTGTGACCTCCCTCGGAGCATATTAACACTTGGTATAAATTTGAGCCCTTAGAATTCACTGTTTGATAAAATAAAATTGAGAAAATGGCATTTTAAAAAATTTGCATGTCAACTTTGTGAGTTACATAATATGAAAATTCGACCAAAACAGAAAAATGGGAGGTCCGAAAAAATGTATTCTTGATCTTGTTAATGGTTTATTTAATATAACAATAATATATTAAACCATAAAATTTTTCTAAGATGATCAAGCTACCACTTTGTTTCTTTCTAGATGATTTCCAATAAAATGACCCTAGTAATTAGGGACATATACCAGCCCTCTTTTAGCCATTCTTGAAACTACCCTCAATCGTACTGTGACGTCATATTTTTTAATTCCGCTCGCCGTGCGTCAATAAAATTGAGACCTTACAAGAAAAAGCATTTCCAAGTCAGAAATTAAGACAAATTTTTTAGTTGGATAATTTCTTCTATACTATCACTTGCATTTTTGTGCTTATGTATTTCTTATGCTTGAACCGCACGTGGGATAAATTCAAGTTCTATGCGGTATAAATTCTATTAAACAGTAATATAATAATACCAGTCCCAAATAATTGTTAGAAACACAGAGTAAAAATTTTTTAAGTGTATATGGACTATAGTCCATAGGACTACGGGGATATTTTTATGAAGGGATGAAATACACACTTCGTTTAAGTAGACAACAATATTAAATTTCAAGACAGAAGAATCGTGGAAAAAATTCTAAAGGTCATGGCGATGGTGTTTTAGTGGGGTAAAACCTTTTGAATAATAAAAAAGAAAATTCACCACCATTTGCCAATAAAATTGCATTATTTTTGGTGTATTTACAATTAATTATTAAGAGTTCCAGAATTTTGTAACAAAATATGTTTTTTGTTCTCTCTACGAAAGAGTTCTCTCCTCTAGAGTAGCCAGGAGTGCGTAATTTTTCTTTTTACTATTTTTGATGAATTCCCACATGCAATATTGGTATAGTTGGAAAGTTTCAGAATTTTTAAACAAAATGTGAATTTCATCCCTTCATAAAAATAACCCTCCCCCCTCAAGTGCCTACAATTTTTTATTAATTTTCTGTGTTCCTAAAAATGTTTGGGACTGTTATATTGATTACAAAATTTATGCCCTAATAGAACTCGAATTCTTTTTTTTTGCCACTTTTAGGAGCAAATGCACATTTTTTAACGTCAATTGATTTCTCATTAAATTCTACACTTAAATAATATTTTTACAATTTTAATTGTGATATTAGAGCAGAAAAAAATTAAAGAAACGAAGGAAAGGTCCCACATTGTAATCACAGACTTTCCCCATTCTTCCTACACGTGTAAATTATAATTACGACTTCATCAAGTTCAAATTTTAAAACTCACTGTTCAGTCATTTTCGAGAAAATCGATTTTAAATCATTTTTTAACGCTGAATCAACGACACTCCCATTAGCTTACTAATTCTATGGATTAACAACATTCCCAGTGGGTTTAGAAGTAGAAAATGGGAATCTCGTTAATCAATTCATGAGCGTCATTTCCAATATCGTTAAATAAAAATTTCTCTTGGAAAATGTGCGGCATAAAACCAATTTTTCTCTAATAATTCGGAAACAGTACAAAATATCAAAAATGTTTAAAATAAAATATTTTTTAGTTGAAACTATTAGAAACAAACACCAGAGGGTGCAGGACAGTCATCAAAAATTAATTATCAAAGAGTAAAATTAAGGCAGTATATTTGGCGGGGGGGGGGTCAAACCCCCATAGCATAAATAACGTATGTTGCTCGGAGCAAATGTAGATGATGGATTACAAAGAGGGTCATATTATACTATTTTTCCCATTTTCGTCGAGTTTATCTTGCTTTTTACTTCTTCATTTAGGCCACCCCCCTCTTTTCCTCCTGTTGTCAGGTAACACTTCTCTTTTCTTCCCGTTGCTAAGCAACCCATCGTTTTTCATTCAGTTACTAGGTGACCCCACGCCTTTTATGTTGGAGAATAAGTGACTGTCCAAAAAAATGCAAAAGATTTTATTTCACGATTATGAAACGGCAGGGAATCCCCAAAAATGTTATTAACCATTCTTTTTCTAATGAATATTGCATCAAGGTAAAATTTCTAACTTTTTTTGAGAAAACAATAAATTGTGCCGTCGTTTAATTTAAAATGTCGGCTTTCTTTTTGTTCCTACAAAAAAATATTTGTAATAAAAAATGTTCGTCTTTCTACACTGAACACTTTTGAACTCTTCAACATTTTTGATATCTTTAACCATTTTCGAGTAATTAGAGAAAAATTGGTTTTCGGCTGCCATTTACTAAGATGGCGGGCGAAATATTTTGCACACGGCTTGCGCTTCAGCAGATTTTTGAACCCTATATATTTGTAATTCTTTTATACCCAAGCTATTTTGAGACTGTAGTGAGCAAGAGACTTTTAATTTTAGAGCGGTGAGTTCGGGCCCCACGTTGGCGCCACAAATATGTTTCTTAATTTTTTATAATTCTGCTTTAATAATAAAAATGAATGACGAATTTAATGGAAAATCGTTAGGCGTTAAAAAATATATAGGCACTGAAGAAAAAACAAATTTTTTCAATTTTTAATAACAATTTTTGACTTGAAAATGTCATAGCTTACAAGGTCGCTATGTTATTGACGTTGGCATCCGGAATTAAGAACTTCAATTCATTGTAGTTTCAATGTGTGGCGAAATCATAGCCACAAGGGTTCGAGTATGACCTTCTAGTTTTTCTATAATAACACAAAAACCGTTGAAAAATATGATAGCAAAAAAAATATTCATCTTTTTACGTTGAATATTTTTGGACTCTTCAAGATTTTTGATATCTTTCACCGCTTTTGAGTTATTAGAGAAAAACTGAGATGAGTTATACTGGAATTCTAGAAATGGAGAGAGAACTCAAAATTAAAATTTATAAAATATTAAGGCCAGAAGGGGGCAATTGACCCCTATTAACGATGTCCCTGTACTGCAGTGTACGCAAAAATATGATCATAGAAAACGAAAAGTAAAATGGCAGTGTGAGCAGGAAAATGAATAATGTATGAAATATAAAAAAAGTGCGTTCAGGTAAAAAACCAAAGTGAGAAAAGAATAAAGTAGCAGATGGGAGTAGAAAACAAAATAAATAGAAATAAATAAAAAAACACTGGAAAACTGAAAATAAGTGTGCGTTGGGAAAAAACACTGCAGTAAAGAAAACAACTTTATAATAATTAGTGCTTGAAAAGTATGGTAAATGAAAACAGAAAGTGAGTAGGCGGTGCTGCAAATAAAATTAATGAAAACAAAACATTGTTTTATCAGTGTGCACACTGGAGGTGGTGATGTAATGGTAGAAAGCGGCACTTAAAAAAAATAAAAGTGTGAAGTGAAAAATAAAATTGAAGTTATGGAATTGAAAGCAGTGAAAAAACACTTTGGTGTTTCTCGTATTCTGTCTGCGGTTTTTTTGAGAAAAAAACAAAAAAAACAGTTTTAGGTTGATTATTTCTTCACATTCAGGACTTCCATTATGGTTTTACTTAATGCTGGGCGCCAATGAAACGATTTTATTTAAAATCCGTACCTCATCTTACGCGCGAGCGGTGAGGGAGGATGGTTAAAATTAACATAAAAAAACCTTGTAAATGGTGATAAAATATAGTTAACCTAACTAATAAGAGGGAAAACGATTTGAATTTAAAAACAAACAAAAAGATGAAAAAATGAACGTGACCTGATGTTATAATCAATAAAATGCTCACCAGAAATTCTTTTAAATCTGACACCGTTGAGTGAAAGACGTGGTAGCTTACAAACTTCGATCTCCCATTGCACTAGACTATCGGTATTGGGATCGCCGTGAACGCACAAAAGCAAAAACCTCTCTCTTTGTTCGTAGTCACAATTATTAGCGTCTAATACTTTACGAATTTCCGCCATAATTTCGGCAGGATCCCTACTGGATGTCGTTTTCATCGACCACGTAAACCTTAAGGAGCGCGGCTTTACGTGCTCGTCGTTAGCAGTACCGCCGCCCACTCTGCAAAACAACCAAAATAACAAAAATGTACACCATAAAATTCATTCACAATTTTTAAATTCGTGACTTGACTGCCTATGTTTTGAATGACACATGGCGCTCCAACCCACACCTCTCGGGGGTAAGATGGGCGGGCATTTCATTTTTTAAGTTACGAAAAACGCAATTATTAGAAAAATAATTTAAAAAAAAACTACTCGTTTATCATAACCTCCGATTATACGGCATCAGATACGCCAAACCTTACGGGAGTTTCGGAAAAGCCTGGGGTGCAATTTAAAAAATTACAAACAGACGGCCTACAATTTAACAGCGTGCCATCTGTCGACAATTTTTTGAACTACAGAAAGAGTTTCTAAAAACTCCCGTAAGATGGGCGTAACTGGTACCATATAATCGAAGTTACAACGTACGCCCTTACGCATCGTGTCAACTTACCCTACGACAGGTGAGGTGCCAAGTTTACTACTAGCGGTCTGACCAGGTTCTAAAGCTCTGAAATGAAACAAAACAAAATTCGATAAAATGAAACACAAATATTAAAACAGAAGAAATAAGCAATGAAAACGGTCATAACACCAAAAATTGCTTTGTTAATAAAAATAACATAAATTAAAAGTGGCCGGAAAATTTCGGTGTCTTTACAGGCTGCTTCAATTTTTTGAATTCGTGCAAAAGAAAACAAATAAATGGTCATTTTTTGTTATCACATTCTGCGGCATTACCGATATTACCAGTTATAGCCGCAACCAGGGGGGGGGGCTGAAAAAACACTTTCATGTTGGGCGCGGTGCCCTCAAAGGCCCGAAGCATTTGCTACTGTGTTAGGGGCCGCCCATTAATTACGTAATTAATCCAACGCTCCATTAATCCAACACTGGATATCATGATGTTCGCTAATGACGCGCATTCATGGATTAACGAGATTCGGGTTTGAATTAACCTCTCCCAACAATTTCAAATGTTGTCAAAATTATTTTATTAAATTTAACGAAAAAATTAGAAGAGCATTGATATAGGTATACTTACTACTTACATATGACCAAAAATATATTGCTGGTTTCAAAAAAAACCCGAAAAAGTCGTAAAAATAACTGACTGATGAATTTTTCGCAATTACTTCTTATTAATTATTATTATTATTAATTATTTTAATTAATTAAAAAATTTATTTTTAGGTAAAATTGATTTTCAACAATAATTGAGTTGGTTTCAAGTTTTAGGGATTGGATGTGCAGCGCAATAGTCGTTTCTCGCGCTAGGACTTCGTAAATAACTTGCAGATGGCTACATTTTCGTTAAAAATTTACATATTTACGAAACTAGAGCACGAAAAACAAATTTTTGCGACTTTTTTGACCCCGTCCATGCAATAAAAACGTTCCTTATGCAACAGGTTCTGGTAGTAGAGGGGCTATGCCGAATCTAACCCACTTTGAACGGAATTTTATTAATTTGGATGATGATTCGCGTATTATTTTAAGAACCTAGGTTATGTGAGCTTATATCTGTGGGTCTAAGCTATGGGAGCCCTACAATAAGCAGGTAATTGCCACTGTTGTTTTATTAACGGCGCAAAACTTGATAACAAAAAATGATAATTAATACATAATCAGCTAATTGTATTAAAAATATTGAGTTATAATAAAGTGAGCCTGTAAAAACAAAGGAATTTATCCACTCTCTACTGAGCCTACACCAAAATCTACCCTCTTCCCTAATAAAAACTCAAAACTTTGTTAAACTATGTTTTATTTTTTTACAAGCGCATAACTTGGGAATAAATTTTTTCTATGGTACAATAAAAAATTTGTTTCGCATACAATGGTGGACATATTTAAAATCATTTTGTTTGAACAAATTGATAAACTAAGCAACATCGAAATGCTGAATCAGAAATAATTTTAATCTAAAAATAAACAAAAAATTTGTTAAAAAAATAAAGGAGCTAAAAAAAATTTGGCGGGTTGCAAAATAGCGAAGAATTTTAAATCTTATTCTGAAAATTTATAATAATTTACTTTTGTACATAAATCGTAATAATTTGTTTATATTGCACACAAGAAAATAAGACCAAAGAGTTTGGAAAATTCTTCATTCTTTTGCAACTTAAACCGAGTCTGCCTGGCTGAGGTTAATAAAATTTTGTATCTAAATTTAACTAACAGTTTTTCAGTCTCTTGAAGGTCACTCAACTAACAATAAAATTAACTCTTTAAGGGCACAAAATTGCACAAGTTTCACAAAACAGTTTTTTACGACGATGCGCCGTGTTTCAAACTCCAAATTGCTGCTTTTTCTCTGTTTGAAAAATGCGTTAACCAAACCTGGGTTTAGAAAATTGGCTTTCGTATTATTTTGTAATTTACAAATTTGCGGTCGTGGAAGATGCGGCGTGGCGGCTGGGAATCGGTCGTCTTGTGTGTTGCGATGTGGTGGTACGTCCTCCCGGCCTCAGTGGTCGGCCCTGAACCAGAAACAATCTTGAGCAAATAGCATGGCCGGTTGGGACGTACCACGCACACGCACACACAAAACCCCATACAAAAAACAAAACGCAGACGCCTCACTTAATTTTTTTTTTGGAAAAAATGAACAAGCAACACTTAATTCCTTAAGGAAAGTTCACCCACCTCGAGAAGACACAAAATTAGGTCGAAACTAAGAAGTTATTGTGATCCAATTATTGTGAAGAAGTTGATCTCATATATTGAAGTATTTGTAGTTCAAATTTTAATTAAAAAATCTTCATAAATGGCAGAGTCGAGAGCTTCCCTAAATTTTTGTTTACATGTAGGCGATATCTCAAAAATACGTACTGCGATTGTGCTAAAATGTGGTATAAATTTTTTTCCAAAAACCTATTTATGATAGCAATAAAACATTTCAAAATGCGACAGTAGTGAGATATCGCGTACACCGTAAAAAAATCAATAATTTCGAAAAACTCTCGGGATATTTTTAAGATTGTTTAATAAAATCTGACCTACAAGTACCCCAAATTATTATATTAGATCAACTTATTCTTGACAACAATTAAGTCTCAAAATAATATTTAACTTTTAGTTCAGTTTTGGTCTTCCCAGGTAGAGCAACCCCTTATAGAAAAGCGCGAAAAAATGGAAAGCGAGGTGACTGCATTCTTTTTTTCTAACTATTATTATTATTACTAAATATGACTGGTTATTTAAAACACAAATAATGTAAATTTAATGGTAAAGCATCCTTTTGAATAACATTCAAAGTTATTTTTATTTTATGTGGTTTTCTTAAGATAACTTGGACTATTAATCAAAGGAACCTTGAATATTTCTACAATTGGAGGTTTACGCGACAATGTAGGTACTCGTTTTAATGCAAAACCCGAAAAAAGTAAGTTAGCAAAAAAGAAATAAGCATAATACAATACATTATTGCTGTTTGTTGTTGTGTTAGGTTAAACTTTTGGATATAAACAAATAAACATTTTGGCACCATAAAAATAACAAAATCATTCACTAAAATGATTATTATTTGTTTAGATACAAAAATCTGATCTATCATAACAACTGAGTCAGTACTAATTTAATATAGATATGGAAGCGTTGGACCAAGCGTCAGTAAAAAAAGGGGAAAAATTAAAACGAACACAAGAGTACAGAGAAATACAACAAAAAGTGGCAAACGTTTTAAAAATAGAAGAAAAAAAACTGAAAGTTAAAATAACTGAAATGAAGCAGTGAGAACGTAACTTATTGAGGGGGAAAGAGGTGGGAGGATGTAAAAAAAAAATCCGCCTATAATGAACTAATTTCTCAAACTCTTGAAGTCTATTATAAGCGGATTATTGGAAATATTATAAATCTTTTACTTCCACACAGTTGAAGTAGTTATCAGAAAAAAACTGGATCTAAGTCATACTGGACCTCTTGGGATTACAACTATAATTTCAATTGGGGAGGGGACATTAAATAAATCAACAAAGAAAAACACTAAAAAGTGAGAAAATTATTGTTTTCTAGCTATAAGTATCTAGCATAGAGTTCCATGTACTATAGGGCATAATGTGTAAATATGGATGTGAAACCGGGGGGTACCCTCCAGAACAAGAGGATCCATGAAAAATTATTTTTTTTAATCACATCTTTTAAGAGATTTTCTTCACTTTCTATGATGGACTAGGCCCCCCACAGCTACTCCAGTGTAAAGAGTGACCAATGAAAGTTAGGGGAAAAACAGGATACCACAAGAAGTGTGAAAATGAGAGAAAGTAATAAAATTGAGGAAAAGGTAAAAAAAAAACTAAAGAGAAACTTTAAAAATGAAGGAGTAGAAAACAAAAAATTTTCCACAACCTTCAATTTCGGTGTTTTATTTGAGAGCGAACACGAAGAAATGCATGTCTTGGTGTGAAAATATAACCCAAAGATGCGATGTTTTTATTAATTAGTGAGAATGACGCGCATGAATGGATAAAGGAAATTCAAATTGTTCATATAAATGAGTGATATTCTCAGATCGAATTTTCTCCGAAAATGGAGCGAATTTAATCAAATGCCCAAATACAAATTTCCACATCTTCGTTCTCAATGAACAATCAATGACAAATTTAAACTTTACTAAATAAAAACAAAACAGAAAAATAAAATTAGAAAAAAAAAATGTAGGAAAAAAATTAAAGATGATATGGAACAAAATATTAAAAAACCATTTTTTATATGTACAATACCCCCTCCCCAACTTCTTAAATTCACCAAAGTACTGTTCACATGAAGATTAGTTATATTGCAAGCTTCTACCCTACTAAGCCAGTGCAATTAGTGATCTTCCATCGTAATTATTCTGGTAGTTTCAATTTTCTAATATAATAAATTGGTCTCCAAATGTTAAACCCAAGCTATTGACCTTGGCGCGCCGTCATCTTGAAAAATTCAACCGAGATCACGACAAAATTAAAATTGTTTTCCCATCATGGGAAATTCATTCCAATGCAAATTTTTGTTATCCTTTTGTATTTACAATTTATTTCTATCGCTAATAAGTCGCAAAAATACGTATAATTTGCAAAAACAAGAAAAATGTATGACTAGGTTTGGTTTTTAGTGAATATCTCGCTTCCAGTGCAATTCTGAGAAAAATTTAACATCAGCAATTTTGTAGAACATAAAATTTCATAAAATATATGCAGTTTCTTAAAATCTCCATTAACACGATATATTCAAAATAATATAATTTTTTTGAATTGAACAAATATAATATGATCAAATCAAATATGCTTCGTCTACCATTGGAGGGTATTCCATACCCCCCAAACCCCCCGGTCGCACAATCCGTTATATTGTATTTTGTGAGATGATTTTATTACATTAGAATGTTCGAATAATTACATTTTCAACTTATGGTATTGGAACCGGGGGGTCTTTATTCCAAGGTAAACAATGTATTTCTTATGGGAAAATGATGGGTTGCCTACTCGTAATGCAAAATAAAATTACCTGCAATTTTCGTTCTTCAAAATCGATTTTCTCCAAATTGGATGAATTAAGGAAATTTAAATTTTCACCTTATGTATAACTAATTATGACCAAACCAAAAGGTATATTAAAAATGGTGTAAATTGGTGAGAGCCAGTGTTGGCTCGCCCCTTGTTAATTGTAAAATGTTTACTATGCGAATCTGTTAGTCCTGGGCGGTATTCCATACCCCAGACCCCCCGGTTCCAATATTATAACTTGAAAATGTAACTATTCGAACAGTACCAATGTAATAAATTCAATCTCACAAAATACAGTATATGGATTGTAAGACCGGGGGGTTTGGGGGGTATGGAATACCCCCCAATGCAATGGTAGACGGAGTCATAGGGTTTGGAGTTGCTAAACACTCTAAAATTTGGATTATCTCTTCCTCTTGCGTGATTTTAATCTTTTTAAATTACCAATTTCGATAGTTGAATTAGTACTCTCAAAATTTGAGATTTGAAGCTAAACTATTTGGATTTCGCCATGATTATGGAATGTACGGAGCGACTCACTGGAGTCAAAAATGCGTTTCAGAAACTCACAATCTTAAATGAAATCGCAATTAAATACGATGTCAAATAAAGCCAATCTAACCTTAATCTCCTGGAACGCGAACGGTATCTACCGGAAAGTGCACGAGCTGGCGGTCCTAGCGAATGACATAAAACCCGACATAATTTTAGTACAAGAAACGAAACTTAACAAAAGACGTCCACCAAAACTGACCGACTACATAACGTACAACCAGCCGAAGACAGCCGGAGGGGGTCTTTTAACTTACGTTAAAAATACTCTCAACCCGGCAATGACAAACATTACCACCGACGAGGCTGAGACCCAAACCATACAATTAAATGACCTAACAATTACAAATTATTACTTAAACCCGCTCAACCGACACAACTTCAACGACATCAACAAAATTATACAAAATTCTAGTAAGGCAATTATTGCGGGCGATTTCAATTCTATCCACTTTAGTTGGAGCCAGGGGACCCCGAACGAAAACGGTCGTAGCCTCCTCGACTACATCGCAACGCACCCGCTCCCACTTTTACTTCAATATCCAGACGGCCCCACCCACATCCCCGGTTGCACCGCTCATTCTCCTTCAACGATCGACTTGGCGATTACTCACAACTTAGCTGTCGCAAACACATCTGTGTTGCAAAAGCTAAGTTCTGATCACCTTCCAGTCCTCATCGAAATTGAATCCATCACTTTACCATTTGCTCCACCAAGACCCCGTACCATAACCGACTGGACCGCTTTCGGACGGGAGCTTCTGGACAAGGAAATCATCCGCAATATTGCCACAAACGAAGACATCGACGACGCAATTATCAAATTCACAAAGACATTAATTAAAACATACAACCGTAACACAAAGGATACCCCTAAACCTGACTACAACACTAAAATTACCCCGGAAATCAAAACAAAAATCAAAAATAAAAACAAATTAAGGAAAATCTACCAACGACACCATTACCCACAACTTAAAGACCAAATAAACAAACTGACAAACGACATAAGTAATGACATAAGTAAAATCAAACAAGACAACTGGGACAAAACTTTAAGTAACATTACCCCATCAAACCTTAAAAAAGTTTGGCGGCTAGCCAAAACCTTTAAAAACGACGAACCCAACAGACAATTTCCCGTCCTCCACACTAATCAAGGCCAAATAATATTTGACCTCGACAAAGCAAACACCATCGCTGAAGTTTACCTCTCCCATCACAATTTAACAAACAGAACAATAAATCCTGACATCGACAACCAAGTACTCACCTCAATTAACACAATTAATAATTCCCAAACACCCACCCCAGTTTCCGATTTAACCTGTCCCAATGAAATTAAACAAATTATTAAAAAATTCAAAAACAAAGCTCCCGGCCGGGACAAAATCAGCACCTACATGTTAAAAAAGCTCCCCAAAAAATTCCTTGTCCAAATTTATTATATCCTTAACGCCTGCCTAAAAAACCAGTATTTCCCAAAAGCCTGGAAATCCGCTATAGTCATTCCCATCCCTAAACCAGGCAAACCTAAACACCTCCCTTCAAGCTACCGTCCCATCAGTTTACTCCCAACTTTATCCAAAATACTTGAAAAAATCTTACTTAACAGAATTCAAGCGTTCGAAACCCAAAATAACCTTCTAATAAAAGAACAGTTTGGGTTTCGTACAAACCACTCCACCACCCTTCAACTTGCCATTCTAATCAACGATATCACCATCAACTTCAATAAAGATAAATCTACAACCACTGTCCTTCTAGATATGGAAAAGGCTTTCGACACCGTTTGGCACGACGGCCTTTTACATAAGCTATTAGTCTTGAAATTCCCAACTCATATCATAAAATTGTTAGCCAGCTTCCTTTCAAACCGATCCTTCCAGGTCAAAATCAACAACTCACTATCAAATCCACAACCCATACCGGCCGGTGTCCCTCAAGGCGCCATCCTCTCCCCAACATTATTTAACTACTACATAAACGACATACCAAAAACGGACGACACCACACTCACTCTCTACGCGGACGACACCGGCGTATCCGCAGCCGCAAAAACCAAGGACGAGACCATCGAAAAAGTACAAATACACGCCGACAAGTTACTTGACTACTACGATGACTGGCGGCTGCAGGTTAACGCCGCAAAAACTACCACGACCACATTTTCACAAAAACGTGACAGAATGACAAACAAACTTAACATGAACGGAGTAGAAATTAAATCGACGCCGACGTCCAAATACTTGGGGGTTATCCTAGACAAACGACTGACATTTAAAGATCACTTTTTAGAAACCGCGAAGAAAGCCACTCGTGCAATGCACGCCCTTTTCCCGCTTCTTTCCTGTAGAAATAAACTCCATCCAAATATCCGCCTTCAGATTTATAAAACCATCATTTTACCTATACTCCTTTATGCTTCCCCGGTGTGGAGCAAAGCTGCTCGCACCAACATCCTTATCCTACAACGTACCCAGAACAAGTGCCTCCGAGTGATCACCGGATCCCACAAATACACCGATTTATACGATCTACACGAATTAGCAAACATGCCCCGACTTCCCACACAAATTCATCATGCCGCAGTCAAATTTTTCGATCACACGGTCAAGCGGAACCAAACTACAGCCCACATTAACACAATTCACAAAAATAATTTGCCCTTCAGGCGTATCAAACATAAACTCATTCACAACATAATGTTGTAAACTACAAACACGCCACTTACACGCTAATCATGTCGCCTGGTTTTTACACTCGTTTTCCAGGAAGTAGCCCACGTATGAGGACGCCAAACATCTAAAACGACCATATGGACGCTGATATGCTACGCAGGAGCAGCGAAAATTTTATGTATATAAAAACCGTCTTCTGTAGCAACTTGGTTGCTGCAGGAGACAATGTGTTTGTAATATGTCAAAAAATAATAGAGTCTGTTGAATTGAATTGAATTGAATTAGGAAAATTTCCTAATCATCAGTTACTTCTCCCCCCCCCCCACAGGTACTCGCAAATAATTCTTTTGAGTAATAAGCAAAATACGAAAGTGTATTTTTGAACTTGGAGGATTCCTCTTCAGATACAGTAGTAAAAATGCGTACAAGTTTGCAAAAACAAGTAAAATGCACGACTATGTTTGGTGGTTTTTCATGTACAGTACCAAATTTTCAATGCATTTTGATGTTATTCCAGTCCGTCTCAACCCAGATTTTTAATTTGTAATTGGAAAAACATTAAATTTTTTAATTTCTTATTTTGTAAGGTCTAACGACACCATTGGGAGATTTTCCACCGCATTTTAAGAGGTATTTTGGGAATTCAGCTGCCACGCCCCCATTTTGTAATATTTTGACTTGAAAATTTTTTTAAATGTTTTTCAAGACTTGTACAATAATGTGTCAAAACCCAAATGATCTAAATACATTCATTTTCTCAGAAAAAATTCACAAAGTTGGACTTTTTTTTTGCCCCTTAAACCGTGGTTATTAGTAGATTAGAACCTCGGTACCTATAATAAAAAATCATAAAAGATTCACGTTTTTTTAAGAAATTTTACGGTCTACAAAATTGGTGTTAGTAAATTTTTCTGAAAATTGCACTAAAAACGAGATACTCACGAAAACCCAAACCTAGTCAAATATTTTATTTGTTTTTGAAAACTTATACTCATTTTTACCTAGGTACTCATTAGAGATAGAAGGAAATTGTAAGAAATTTTATGCTCTACAAAATTTGTAAAGGCCACTATAACAAAAATTTGTTTTGGAAAGGAGATATACTGGAAACAATAGCTTTTGTCGTGATTTCGGCTGGTTAGGAGACCAATAATAATTTATATAAAGTTTGTTTGTTTGTTGTTTGAACAAACCTATAACATATTAAAAAACTGTAACTATCAGAATAATTATGATCGAACCCCTTTTTTTGCGTTATTTCTATTGGCCTACCTACACATGCAATGTAATACAACCAATTTCTAAGTGAACAGCAATTTAAATCATTATCCGCGTCAATTTCACGCTATTCTGGAGACTGGAAGAAAAACAAGAGCAGTGTAGGGATAAAGAAGAGAAAATTTTGTCAACTTATACTTTATCTCAAGTTACATTTCAAATTTTGTAATTTAAATCGAATATATTGGTCATTTTGAATCAAATTCGATTAAACACAAAATTGGTGTAAATTTTTGGAAAGAAAAAAGTTATGTGCGCTTACAGAAAAAATCAGTTAAAAGTAAAAACAATGCAAAATGTGTAACAGAAGCTCACAAAAACAACCAAAACCAAACGAAAATAAGCAGACCGGCCATGTCTTAACAAAAAAAAAGTTGTTCGGAAACCACATCTGCATGATTCCAGAACAACTTCTTTTTTAAGGGAAAAAATTCAAAACCAAGTAAAAATACATACCTTTTCGAAAATTTTGAACTAATTTTGGAAAAGAATGAAGTTCGTGCAGCATGCGGCGAATCGCCTGGCGATCCTTGACCGTACGTCGCCCTGGGTCTCGTTTGTCCAGAATGGAAGGTGCTACGCGATGAAGTGTTCCTTGGAAACGCTGGCTGTCTGGTTGGTGCCGGCGACGCGCTCGTTCGACTGCTAAATAAAGTAAAATTAGCCGCACACATCAAAATTTTGCAAAAAAAAAAAACGATCGCAAAACAAAATTGGCTACAAAAAAAAGTTGAAGAATACTCGTCGAAAAAAAACTAAAAGCAGGTCTACCAAGCCGTCCACATACCTAGAACGCAGTGGATCAGCAGTAGGTTCTCCGGTGCTACTACTAACTGAAGCGGACTTGACGTGACCCTTGCTGGGTTTCAGGGAGTCCCCTGCGCACCCCAACACCCCCCTAAAGCACGTGCCATTAAAGCAAATTAGTTTTTTTGATTGTGATATAAACATCGGGCAATTTGCCGCGACCAGTAAGTTGGTTAATTGATTTAGAAAAAAAGGAAGTTTATTTTACCCAGGAATTTCGGCGACCATGTTGGTTTTTTCGTTACTCGCAGTTTTGGTTTCGTAACTGATGGTGGAACGACGACCGACGGAGCCTCCGGAAGTTAGTGGTTGTTTAGTGGCCACGGTGTTGCTCTTAATCACTATGCGTGGTTTTCCAGGGCTTTGTATACCTAAGATTAGAAAAGTTTTAAAATAAAAACAATGAGAAGTGGTGGGGTCAATTCTTACTGTTTTCGGTTGCAGGTTTTGGTTGGGCGCTCGCTGGACGCGCGTTAAGTCTTGCGTTGTTTTCCTTAATCGTCGCGCTATCAATCGTATTTTGGCGCTTGAAGCCCGACTGGTGATTGTTAGTTTGGGGAATTGGAACTTGTTGCTGGGGACCTGGACGAAGAGTTTCACCTGAAAGTAGACACCCATCAAAATTTAAAAATTTATTTGATCAGCGGAAAGCCGCATCAGGAGAGTTAGGTAAATGAAGGGTGGTCGTTTTACTCTACCTCCACTAGACGCTCTTCTATTTGGTTTCGCGTTGGTGGCCGAAATTGATCTATGAACACCTCTATGAGATGGACTTTGGGCAGTGGGTTGAGGGACACCAACCGCTTGTTGTCCCGAAATATTACGCAGCGATAAACTACTACCACTACGACTACCATCACTTTCGGGCTAAAGAGAAACAAATTTAAGTAAAAACAAATAGACAAGTAAAAATGTACTTACGTCTGTACTCTTTCTACCTAGTAACAAATAAGTTGCAAATACGTCGTCGTATTTTGCAGAATCTAAAGAATTTTCTATGTCTGTTCTATTGTAGCCCAAGCATACGAGCGCTTCGATTCTCTTGTGATCATTCATGTCAGATTCGGGTTCCACATAAGGTTTCAATTCGTCACTTTCGTAACTAAAAAAATCGAAAATTAAAAAAAAAGGTCAAAACTGTAATAAAAGTTAAGGTTGATATTCGAAAAACACAGATTTCATGCCGTCTCTAGATAAAACATCAAGTGAGATGCACTAACATCAAGTACAAGACGACGACAACATCAATAGTTAAATAAAAAGATTTGAACTGACCCCACATACCCCATATTCATCCATTTGTCTTTCATAATGGTCTCCAAGCTCGCCCTCTTGGCGGGATTTAAAACGAGAAACTTTTTAAGTAAATTTTCACAGTCGGTGCTCATATAAAATGGAATACGGTATTTTCCGCGCAGAACACGCTCTCGTAACTCCCTAAGCGTCGAACCATCAAAGGGTAAACTACCAGACACTAAAGTATACAAAATTACACCTAACGACCACACGTCCACTTCGGGTCCATCGTATTTCTTCCCCTAAAAAACACAGCAGATTAATAAAGCGGAAAGGCAGGAAAGGGAAAATGAAGTAAACCTGAAAGAGTTCGGGCGCGGCATAAGGCGGACTGCCGCAAAAAGTATCCAACTTATTGCCGGGCGTAAATTCGTTTGAAAAGCCAAAATCTGCAATCTTAATGTTCATCTCGCTGTCCAATAGTAAGTTTTCAGCCTTTAGATCTCTGTGTATAATTTTCTTTTGATGGCAGTATTGCACTGCAGAGACAATTTGTCGAAATTTGGCTCGCGCCTCCTTTTCTTTCATTCTACCATGTAACACTAAATAATCAAACACTTCGCCTCCCGATGCGTATTCCATTACCAGGTACAAAGTTTTATCGGTTTCAATTACTTGAAATAGTTTCACTATGTTCGGATGATCTAACATCTTCATTATTCTAACCTAAAATTTTTTTTGGATTAGTATTTAAACAACTGGAAGTTGGTTTACTCAAAAAAACAAATATACAAAAAAAGAGGTATCATTAATTTGTTGTTTGGGCGTTAATTGGCGCCCAAACGTGGGGCATTATTTCATTGCAAATCTCTAAATGAGTAGGAAAATAAAAAATAATTAACTAACGCCTAATTATGTGGCAAAAGAAGGGTTGGAATTATCACCCCAAATAAGCAGATATCACAGATATAAATCAGAGTTAGTAGATCTATTGACCGTTTGTCAGATTAAAATAATCCAATACTATCTCTGAATCAATTTTTTCAATCTTTGGTTTCTTAAAATTCTACTTGTGATTTATCACATTCTAACAATAAGTCCTTCAAATAAAATTTACGATTTTATTGTTTATAAAATTTTATCTACTTATTAATTTAACATTACAATTAAATTTCATGCAAAGTAAAATAATATTATATCGAATTTATTCAGAAATAAATTTGGTCACTAATAAAATACAAAATAGCGCTTTTAAAAAAAATTTATTTGCCTTGTTTGAATTTTATTGTAATTGTGTTTACTTGAAAACTAATAATTATTTACAAGTTACTTTGACATACTACAATAAATTTTGTTAACAATGAACGCAAACACAAGTTATTCTTATCTTGTTGGAAATTGTTGGTTTTCAAGCAAAAACAATTGCAATAAAATTCAAACAAGTAAATTTTTTTTAATTGCGCTATTTTGCATATTATTACCTATACTTTTATAGTGTAAGCCTTATTTTCGTTTGTACGAAAGTTTGTGGTTTTTGAGATTTTCAAGAAAAACATCAACGACACTGATGCACATGATTGGATTAACGAGATTCTGAGTACCACCAATGATATTATAAGAGCTCTAAAGATGGATATAACTCTACAAATTTATATGTATACTTTTTTCTCCGGTAAATATCTCTCAACCCAAATAGATCTCAACCAGATTGAAAATCTTTGGCAACTATACTCTGTTTACCCAACAGATGCACCATCAAGGCTCCTCCCCAAAAATTTAAGCCAATGAGCGCATCAACCAGTTTTACACACTAAAAATTTCTACATAAAAGTTCAAATGATTGTATAACATTAAAAATTAATTTATACTAGGTTAAAAAACTATGACGTTAGTGTTGTAAACGTGAGTTTCAAAATTCGAGCAATAGAAAACTATTCGAATATCCCGCGCATTTTTAGGGAGGAGCTTTGGTGCATCTGTTGGGTAAACAGAGAAGTTCGGAAAAACAGTTATAAAATTAAGTTGATTTATTTGAAAAAATCATGAAAGTATGGAATTGGTTTGATAACAACGTAATTCAAAATCTCATTGCATCTATGCCTCAAAGATGTCAGGAGATGATTAAGAAGGGTGGTATTGCACAAAATATTAATCATTATATTATTTAAATCAGGCAAGCGTTAATTTTTTTAGACTCGCTTTATTTATGTCGCGGTATAAAATATGAAAGTACAGTAGAACCTGTCAAATTCGACACTGTCTAGCCCGACACTTCTTAGAATTTCACTGTGAAAATCGACAGAAGTTGGCGGAAGCTTACCTCATCTTATGTGCAGGTGCTGCTATCTGTTTTACTGATGATTTCTTATCACATTGTAATAACAATGATCGAGTTACGAAGGATAGATTGGTGTGCATATAAGTATAACCCTTGAGAAATGTAATTTTGGGTTTCATAAAACTTTTAACAGTGTTAAAGTTAACTAACCAATAGAAAACGTCCGTTAGTTTTAACAAGTCGTTAAAAGTTTTATACGAGTCGATTTATACTCGCCATTTAAGATTTAACATTTATCACCTAACATTTAGCTATAAAATATTTAGCTTATAAACTTTTATCTCGATCAAAAACCGTAAAAGAATAGATTGTGTTATTTGTAGTGAAATTATTAATTTCCATTAGCAAACTACTAATGCTAATTTTTTTTAATACTTCCCAACAACAATAATAATAATATTACATGGTATCTGTAAATGTAAATTTAATAAAGATAATTGAAAACAAAATAAATAAACAATAATAATTATTTTAGACGGACTTACTTAGTAACGCAATACTAAAGATAATACTTTACAAATGTTAAATCTACAAATGTGTGGATCATAAAACCACAAGAGTACAAGCACTTCCGCTTTGCTTCTTGACAAAATGAGCTAAATTAGGTTTACACGTTAAAATGATCAAATGTTGAGTATTAATCGACCTTAAAATCAACTTTTTAAAACGTAAGATGATAAATCTGAAGAGCAATGTCCAGTGCTCCCAGTGAATATTTGTGTTTTATGTCATTTATTTCCAGGACGTTACAAAAATTTAAATAATTGCTAGCATTGCAGAATCTTTCAACTTTTTTTTATGTAAAAACGCTAAAAGAAATTGATTTACTGATTTGAACATCGCGTAATTCGAAAACTACGGTTGGAAGGGGGGGGGAGATTCCCATGTTCCAATTTTCAAATAACATGGTTTTCCAATAAATAAATCAACTTCTTTTAGTGTGTTTACATAAAAAAGTGTTGAAAGATTTTGTAATGCGAGCAATTATTTAAATTTTTGTAATGTCCTGGAAATAAATGACATAAAACACAAATATTCACTTGGAGCACTGGACTTTGCTCTTAAGCGATACATCTTAAATGGTGACTGGTGAGTATAAATCGACCAAAGGGTGCGGTCTCCTTGAAACAACGTTAACCACATAGTGCCATCAACTAAAATTGTGAACCAATTACAAGGGGCTAGCTGATACTAATCACCCAAGGTCGAAGTGTTCTAAAAATGTTCGCATTCGCGAAGAAGCATATCCTAAGTTATTATACCATGCCAACCACCTATCACCAACGAGAACAGAGCCATTTGATTGGTTGACAATTTTAGTTAATGGCGCTCGGTGATTAACGTTTGTTCAGTGAGACAGCGCCCTTATACTACATAAAACCAGAGTTTTGGCACCAGATAAGATTCAAACCTACGATGTTATGATGTCAGACAGCTTTGTTATTCGCAAAGTCAGTGAAGGCACACTAATTTAGTTATATCAATTTGTCGCATCTGTTATGCTGTAACCATAGCAACGCTATACTACTAAAAGCAAACAGTGATAGGTCGTGGATCCTGAACTACGCGGCAGACATTGTAACGTGATGCAGGCCAAGATCCTGATTGGCCTAATTGGCAAAATACCGTATAATCAAAAATATAGGAGAAGGGGAAGAAAATTTTGCGTATAGCATCGAATGAAGAAGTATACAGGATTTGGGGGGGGGGTGATGTGCCCAGTCTAAACTTTATTTTCTTTCTGAACTCAACAGAATACGTACGAATTAATAGTGGCTCTCAAGCTGGATGCTTCACAGGGCCATCCCGTGTGTTTAGGAGGCAAAATTTTCAAATTTTGTGTGCCTTTACTGCACTCAAAATACATTAGACTACTAATATCAAAGATAATAATATACAAGCTGTAAACATGGAAAATGCTATACAAATTTATATGTATACTTTTTTACCCGGTAAATAGATGGCATTAGTAATTTTCTCCCCTATTTGCAGATGGCGCTACTAATTTGGGGATACTATTTTTTAAATATTGTGAGTTATTTGTTGAATTTTTAAACACTCAAAATAAGGAAAATTAAAAACAAAGATTAAAATATTCTAGAACGGGGAGAGGGGTGCGTAATTTATTATCGTCTAAAAATTTGGAAGTGTCATCGAATAATTCCAATTCAAGATCAGGTAAGGCAGGTCAATAAATGCTACAAGGTTGGAATCTCTTTCTAATACAGAAAACAAATACAGAATTTCCAAGCTCACTATAATTAGCATCAAGGGAGGAATTTACATGTGGAAATTTTGACTCAAAGAGCCCAACCTTAAATTTCAAAAAACTAAAAAAATCGACACTCACCTCCCTAAAAAGTTTTTGTAACGATCCAGGATTTAGTTGCGTTTTGTCTATAATTTTGATGGCCACCTCTTTTCCCGTCGGCACATGTTTCGCAAGTTTGACCTTGGCAAAGTTACCTTTGCCAATGGTCTTGAGCAACTTGTATTTCCCTATTGTCGGTTCTTCTCCTGCACGAGTTCGATTTCTAGTTGACGCCGTTCCTATCCGCGCCGATTCGACAGATGTGTCATTAGCTCCCTGTTAAAAAATAAACAAAAGAAAATTAATTTCAGTTTTTAAAAAACGAAAACAATGGCGAAACAATTCCTTTCATTTTGTTTCTAAAAAACAAAAAAATGTGGTTTATTCGTATTCCGTGCTCGTTAATGAAGTGCGCAGGACCGTATCAAAAAAATTAAATTTGTATTTTTGTATTTTTACTTCTTTTGCAATGTAATGATCTAGTTAAGTGTGCTAAGGTTGAGTTACCCAATCATTGGTGCGTATTTATCGCGTTGGTATAAATTTATATCATCGAGGGGGGCAAACTTTTGCTCATAAAGTGTGAAGCAGCAGTTCACGTTCTAATTCGCGCTTGATTAATAATAACATAGTCAATAACCCGTCCGTTAGGGTTTAATTATTACTAAATTTGATGTAATATTTAATATACAGGACGTTCGACCACGCCAAGTATAACAATGAAAAAATTATCGTTATTATTTATCATTGTTAAATAAACCTTTGATTCGGAGATTATCTCAACGAGGTGGCTACTCGAAAATTGTAATTACCTTCAGGTCTTGATTTTTATTCCTAATTTTTACTGTTTTTTTGCGCTGCAATTGGGAACGATCTTGGGCATCCGATAAGGCTCTACTCAAAATGGGTTTGGCGTCCTTTAATTGGACGCCGGTGGTGCTGCTGCGCGTTTTGTTGCCGCGTTCGAAAGGGGTTTCGACTGAGACGTTTTCGGCTTGCATGTCACTGACTCCTGGTTTTAGTAAATCTTCCACTTCCAAGAAACTCTTCAGCGGTTCCTGTATGTGATCGGTGTCGAAATGCTGCGATTTTTCCTTTTTGTTATTTTCCTTTTCTTCCTTTTTATTGGAAACTTTCTTGTCTTTTTTTAGCATTTCGTCAAACCGCTCTAAATTTTGTTTCCTGACCGCTTCCGCCTCACACATGGAGATGTAATTTTGGACTTGTTGGAGAGAGTTTAACGTGTCGGTCTGTGGAAGCTGACTGTTGTTATTGTTGTTGGATGGAAATTTGAGGTTTAGTTCGAGCGTTGGTTTTTGGAAACGCTTCTTTGTTTCTGGACTGAGAGGCTGAGATGGTTGGATGGTGTAAATGTTGACGTCGTCTTTCTTTTTTGACTTTTTGTCCACTTTTGGTGAGCCGTCGTGGGACTTGCTTTGTCGGAAGATTATTTTCGTGTCTGGTACTAATTTGTAGCTCGTCAGCTGAGACATATTTTCGGCTTTATTCAATTCGTGGGTCGCATTGCTTTTCTTGCTGGTCAGTATCGGGCTACCAACTGGACTATTAATCATAACTTTCCTGGATTCGCTCACAGGACTGCTCAAAATTTCTTTGAGTTTCACATTTCTCATGCTTATAGGCGATTGGGGTGTTTGCTCCATGTTTGGAGATTTTGGTTTAGGTAAGTCCTTGTCCGGATATGTTTTGGAGTCGTCTAAACTGGTATGATTACCTAGCAAAGGTCTCAAGACGTTTCCATGGATGTCCCTGTACCTTGCACTCAGACCTAAGCTCCTTCTGGGTGGTGGAGGCGGTGGTTTACGAGTGAACTCGTCCTTGTACCTATCCATGTATTTTCCAGCGTAGGTAATTTTATCTCTTTCGGATTTTAATCGCTGTAAACCAACATCGTGGTTACTGTGATTGGAACTGTTAGAGGTCGAATCTGGTTCGGGAGTCTTCCTATTTAGATGGGCGTCGTCGCTCATTTTTTTGTTCACAATTGCTGCACAAAAAATCAATTTTTAAAAATGTCCTTTAAATTGTATGAACCCAGCACACAGAAGCCCATAAAACACGAATTGCATATCCAATTTAGGCCACAACACATCAAAAAAACGAAAAATTAGCAATGGATTTCACATTACACAAGCAGGTGCGGTGACTACACAGTTTGAGTAAATTTGCCCTTATCAGAAAGATATGAACGCTTATCACTAATAAAATATATCAACACAAGTATCTAAAATAATTGGTGTATATGCGTCCAAAATGGTGGACAAATGCAATAATCGCCAAGCACAATAGAAGTAAGAAAATAATTGTCGTTTTGTCACCAACCGACGTTACTTATGTAGAAATCAAGGACGACATAAATTTTTGATTATTTGTCCGACTTTTCCACCTCTAAAATGTAATCCAACTGGAAAAAAACCGACTGCACGATACGTCACACACCAGAAAAGTACAAACAATTAGCACAATTTTCGCTCCGTTTCGCACGTAGTGTCGTCATCGTAACCAAAATTACACAAAAAATATCGGTAAAAGAGCAGAACACGAATGCAATATTTTTAAAATTAACGTTGCGACTTTAATAATCCGATTAAATAATAATAAAATCACATGCCACCTCTAACTTCGTTAGTTACCAAGGACGAAATACGAGGAAACCTTTGGTTTCGCGTTTTGTGGCTTGCAAGAGGAAAAAATTATTATATTGCAAATTATATCATCAAAATCTTGATCCGTGTCGATTTACACTGAACAATACAAGGTTTAGTAAAATAGGAGGAACGTAACGAACCAGTGGCGTCACAAAAAAAAAAGACGTACATAATTATTTTAATGTACGAGGGTCGATCAAAAAAGTATACATACCAAATTTTCCATTTTGTGGTAAAAATTTAAATAAAATAACACTAAAATTTAATTCAACAACAATGAAATTTAATTTTAATAAGTTAAATGAGAGAAAAGTCTACCTTTTTTTCTGGCGAGAGTTTACCAACGTAAAGTGAAAATTTCAAAAACTCAAAATTCAAAAGCCAGGTTGGTCCAGCCTTTAAGTGTCGGCCTCGAGATACATGATTAAGCAAAACAACCGTAAAATTACCCAAAAAATGCCAAGTAACGCTGGTATAAGAAAATTTGTTGAAGGATAAACTAAGGGACAGTATCCACTATCTTCCAATAATTTCAGCTCCTCCCCAAAAAAATTAATGGCACCCTGTTTGTACGCGCCACGCAAATAAATATAAGCCGAAGTCAATTAACATTCGTGATAGGTCGACAAGACAATGTGTTTATTAAGTTTGTCACATCTAACGCGGCACCACCATAATTAATGAAGCGCAGAACTTTAATTATTCAAATAAACAGCCGAAAAACCAAACAAAATTAAAATAATATCATTTTATTATGTTAATAGTTCGGAAAAAGCTACGCGCACGCAACAAAAATTTACCCAAAGACAATAATAATTAAATTTAAAAAAAAGTAGGTCACAAGTAATTAATTACCTCATTATGACGTAAAAGTGTAACAATCGAAATGTGCGTTTGAAAACGATCCCGAAAATGTTTCTAGAGCGAAATATCTCTTCAGAGGAAATTGTAAAATAAGTACAAAAGTGGAAAGCTAACAATGGAAATTTGTGTTCCAATAAATACATAACATAATCGATAAGCTTGTAATAATATTATATCCTTCGGAAAAATAATTCTGCGATTTGGATTCGAACCCAGATTTACTACCAAGTACGTCGTCAAATTAAATTGAAAAAATTGATATTTGACCAGATTAGAAAGTCAATTTTGAAAATTTTTAATTAAAATGGATAGTGGGAATGACGTGCATTCAATCGGAATAACAAGACTTAATCAAAACAAGAAGAATCTCGATAATACATTCGTGCGCGTCGTCCATTTCAACAGGTGCAAATTGTTCCAATAATTCCAATAGGTCCAATAATTATTGAAATGTTATTTATATGGAGATCATAAAATTAAAATTTTCACAATTGATTTTCCTTTGAAATACAGACGACGCACATGAATGGATTAACGAAATTCCTACTAAATTAGGCCAACAGTGGCGATTTTGTATATCAATTCTTGTGCTTCATTTCCATTGCTCATTTAATAATTATTAAATTTTTCAAAATTGGCTGAAACGGAGTGTTACAATTTGCACCTGCTCGTACCCCCCCCCCCCAGAAAACTTATGAAGGTTTTCGCCCATAATAATTTTTTATGGGAAAAGATAAATTTATTAGAAAAGCTTTTCTAATTAACAAGCAAAATTTTAAAATTTCCAAATCTTGACAAAAACAATAAAACTTTTTCTCTCTAAACGATCGAACTTTAAAATGAACGTCATTAATTCGTTTAATGTGTACCTACCCTTATAGGGTACGTTCCACTTAAAGCCCACGACGACCATGGTCAATTAATAGTCAGTCCAATCAAATAACCCCGTTCGATCTTTAGTACAATCAAAGAACCACGGGACCACGCCGCGGTCATCGTGGGCTTTAAGTGGAACGCACCCATAGCAGTGGTTTCCAAACTTGATGTTACTAAGCCCCCCCCCCCCCCATTGAAAAAGCATTAATACAATTAATTAATAAAAGAAAAACTTTTTTAACAACAAAATTCACGCCTCTCTTGCAGCAGTCTCAATTTGGAAATCAGCGCCTTAGCGCAAAATCTTTTAATTTTGAATTTACCATTTTTTTTAAATTTTATTCTTCAAAAATGGCATTGCAGTAATATTCCTGAGAAATTACAATTTACAAAGATATTAACGATATTTCTAGCAACTACGATTGGATATGACAAAATCTCATACATCCTGAAGGAGGGGAAGACTCCAATGATAGTTACCATGGTAACCCGGCCGATTGGTTATCAATTGGGGATAATATAAATTATCCACGTTTAAATTTCTAATTATGAATGACCTTTTAAGGTAGGTACAGTTTGTTACTCAGCATTGACTCAGCATCAGATACTCAGGGACGTGCCCAAGGGAAGATGGGAGATCTTGCCCCCAATATTTTAGAAAGTTGGAAAAAAGTTGGCAAAATTACTCAAAATTTGGTCAAGTTGGCAATGTTAAATAGCCACAATTTGCAGTGTTTTCATTGGTCACCTATTTTAGTCTGGCAATGAAAGCAAAGAACACGGCAGCCACTTTGTTGGGAACATGCGCACTGAAAATCGCTGCAGTGTCGCTTCTTGTTCCCATCGTAAATATTTATTGATAAGAGCACAGGTGGTTTGGTGGTGTAGTGAATAGAAAGTTGAGCTTTGGGTCGTCAAGTCTTAAGGCTTCACATCGAGGTTCTTGTCTTGCCTTGCTTAGGTAGAATCTAGCAAGAACCAATCAAATTGAAGTATTTCCTCTTCTCCTTTGATAAGTTTAAAAAATACCACAATCCCATTGGTACTTGTTAGCTTCTACCTAAGCAAGGCAAGACAAGAACCTCGATGTTTATCCCGAATGTAATAACAATTACATGATTGATATTATTATTGTTACTAGATTGTCCAGACTGTGAGGCCTAAAGGCCGCACTGAAAATATTTTTAGGTTAGTTAACAATACGTTAGAAACCGTAAAGTTTGGTTTCCACAATATAGCAAATTTTAAGAAAAAGTGGCCCCTTATAGTACGAAAATGATTTACTTAAATTATATTCTAGATACAACATTTTTGTATTAAAAAATAATGACACTAGAACTCTGATAAAATCTTGACTTTTGCTTGTCCAATTAAAATTTTCCATTTTCTTATCTAAAAAAGAACCTTTCCATTGAAAGTGTACTTCAACGACATCAAATTAAAAGTTTTTTTACCTCATTTTTACATTTGCAGTTAACTTAATTACAGAAAAAAATGTAATGCACTTAAGGGTGGATAAGTCGAAAGGCGATTTATGGAAGCCAATGAACTTCCAATACAAAAGATAGCACCCACCTCCCCACTTGTACATTTACCTCAATTTTTTAGGTCATTTCTAATCAACCCGTTAAAGTTTCATGAAATCAGACATAAATCGAATAAAATTGAGGTCGCTATTATGTCAATACTAAAAAGCCCTACCAGAAAATGGGGCGATTGGGGGGTTTAACACCCGGTAAGCTTTCACAGTTACAGTTTTAAATCGAAGAACTATGTAAAAAAAAGTGGAGCAATTTTTTAATAGAATGTTCAATTTTAAGCGACCCCGAAATTGGAACAAAAAAGGCGCAGGGGTCACCTCTTTATGCTCATTGTAGTTTTTGCGCTGCAACAGAGAGGGAACTTGGATTTTCATTCAACGAACAAATTCCACCAGTAGCAGCGCACTCTTTTTATATGTTTCAAGGTCATTCATAATTAGATACCATCAACTTGAGACGAAATTTTTAATTTATAATAAATAATAAAGTTGAAGAGGTTCAGGTCTCCTCCAATTGAACAAAATTAATATATTTTGATGGTGGTACAACACACAACCACGACTATCGATGCCCCCCCCCCCCCTTACAATCTGTCATATCGAAATGTAGTTGCTGCGAATTTAGGCAATTTCTTTTATTAGAATGACGGTTCCAAATGTCAATATCAGAAATATTACTGCAGCACTGCCATCGAATGAACAAAATAAAAAAAAAATAAATGTTAAATTCAAAACAAAATAAATCGTCGGTCGTTAATTCGTTTTCAACGTCGTCGGCGTCAAATTTAATTTGCCAATGCTTTTATTGACATTTCTCTTCCATGCAGCCATGCCCTATTAAAATACAACTGATTAGAACAGTGACTCACAATTCGGAAGAATCCAAAGCAGAACAAACAAAAAAATAACCTTGAAAGTGCAAAAACAAACTTTCCTTGTGCAACGACGAGGTCCTCTGAAAATGAGTCCCGAATAGATCAAAATTTTCGTGGTCGCGCGTCCTCGCAAATTTTACGCACCTAAGACACCGTTCACACGTTTCGACCATAGGTTTAGTGGCTTCAACTTTTTTCGCATCGCGTTTACACCGGACACAATCTTTGTTGGGATCGTGTACAGCTTCCGGCTTCGTGCCGCAATCATTTAGAACCACCTGTTTGGCTTCCACGTTCACACATCTTTCCTGATCCGAAACGTCGGTGAGTACCACGTATGCCCCAAAATTGTTATAACGAAAAAATAACGATTGAATTGTCCCCATTGGTAACAAATGTTTAACTTTATCGTAAAAGAAATACAACGCGACTGACTCGTTTCTGAATGATTGATGCATGCAAATAACTAAGTTATAAACAATAATAATTATGGCTCACGTCGGTTTATCGCTAATACTAAACATTAAACAATGCAGCAGAAATTGTTATTAAATAAATACAATTATTAATCGTCGGTGCGAACATAAATATTTGTTGTAAAAAGAGCGTTTGCTGACGATTTAGGGGCGTTTCCAAACGTAATATGATAAAAAAAATATCATGATAACGAAATGTATAGGATAACTCGAAAATTTTGCGACGTTAAATTTTAAGAAACAAAAATTGGGTGAAAGTCACGCCCACCGTCGACTGGCTTCCTTTCCGTTTACGATGATCCGGATGATAGCATCATTTTTGTTATAATGAATTATTCAACGTTTAAAGGAACAAACAAAGATGATGACATTTTGATTCATAAATTCGTCGAAACCGATAGATATCTTCGGGCGATTTCAATAAGTGAAATTTTCTGTGAGGTTATACCTTTTTGTTTTTAGCGCCCACGACAAAGGGTAGACCGTCGACGATCGCGACGACCATACCATTCCTGGCGACTTGCACCTTCCGCGGTTCTCCTGCGGTATGTCGATGTTGATGCTGCGGATGGTGGTGATTATTTTGCGACTGCCTTTCGGTTTTAGTTGCTACGCTGGTGGGCTGCCGGACCATAGATTTGGAGCGTCGTAAAAAACGCATCATTTGATTTCTCACGGAAACGTGAGGTCGCTGCGGTAAATGGTTTTGTTTTATTGCGGCCGCAGCGTCCACCTTATTGCCACCCACACACGAAACTTCGTACATTTTGGTTTCTAAGTTTGTGTTCCGATCAAACAACGGTCAACTGTTCGAAGCGTTCATGTTTTTTTATTAACCGAATGGGCACTAAAAAAACAATTGAAAATTAATACTCGTGACGAGGCGCGATCGAATAGCCACACTGCCCCTCGCGGCCACGACGAATCAAAACGTTAATAAATTATTTATGACATACGCAAGCAAAAAAGCAGATATGTTGTAAATACGTCAGTTAACAATAATAAACTTAACCTTTTAGGGTCTATTTTTGATTTGATTACTTTCAATCTCGATTAAAAATAACCATTGTGTAGGCACCACCTCTATTAATGAACACTAAAAAATATTCACTACTTATCGAATCGCGTGACGACCGTACGACACTTCTGCAGGGAACATTATGACAGACATGTGGGTCGAATTCTCAATTTTTATCCGTTATAGGTTATCAATTTTATCGTCATTTGCGTTCCTTAAACTGTTGGTGGAAAATTTTGAAGCAGAATCAGAAAAAAATCAGTTGTACATTTTTTTTCTGAATGACCCTCATAATGTAGTTGATTGTTTCCTAATTCGAGCTGCAAGGACGAAATAAAAAACAAAAGAAGTACAATTTATAGAAAGTCTAATTGTAAGTTAATCGGCGATTCTCAAACTTTTTCGAACCAATTATCTTTCATTGGTTGGTAATACCCCCCCCCCCACTCCGTAAGTGGTAATAAATTTTCCTAATTCGAGCAAGGACGGAAAAGACGCCGGTGATTCTCAAACTTTATTGGGGTCATTCAAGTAACTAATCAATTATTTATTGATATATCCTAGCAACAATGAAGTGAAAACGAGGAAAAGAAAATCAGTGATTGACAAACTTTTACCCAACGAATAAAAAATTTTGTTTACAATAAAAAATCAAAAATAGTTTTAATAATAACCATAGTTCTTGTAAACACCAATATTAGATTCATTATTCTAACAAGGGGTCACGAGTATGTCGCCAATCGAGATCCCAATTTTTTTGGTGATTCTAGTTGCTAAAAAAATTATCACTTTTTCGAATTTTAGTCGATTGATGGCTATTGGTTCTTGAGTTATGAATTTTTAAAAATACTATGGTGAGTTAACTGCTATTATTATTAGCTATTATTACAAAAAACCATGGTGGTTTAGCGGTTAATAATTTGTAATGGTAATTCGTAGGTCATTAATTTTTTAATTCTGATAATAAATTACATAATTTAAAGAAAAAAAATTTGCCTGGACTGGGATTAGAACCCAGGACCTATGCGTTACAACGTCCATAATGCTAAGCTTATGGTAAAATCTGCACTTTCAAAAATTCATAACTCAAGAACTAAGAGGCAATCTACCAAAATTCGAAAAAGTGATAATTTTTTTAGCTACAGAATCACCAAAAAAATTGGGATCTCGATTGGCGATATACTCACTGTAGTGACCCCTTGTAAGTATAAACAAACAAGGTAATTTTTAAATTTAAACGAGGGCGTTTAAAAAAATTAATTTACGTATTTTTTAGTCATATTAACTGATGAAGTGCGCTTTCACTGGAAGCTGCGAAAACAAACACGAAACTTTTTAAATAAAATGTCCCAGGACAGGTCATGATTACAACTTGAACAGGTGAAAATGGTAAGACTAAAGTTCACGCAGTTTCGAGAAACACAATTTTGAAAAATTTAATTTAATTATATATAGGTTTGTTCCAACCAGCCGAGAAACAGTACATTACGGTCACGCTCATACAAAATAGGTAAACATCAAAGCATCAGGATCATGACTGTACAATGTAAGGTTTCATGGCTGGTTGGAACAAACCTTATATTACACCGTTTGAGAAGGACGCTAAGGAACGGATTAACGAGATTACCACTGGCCTACTATTCCAATTATAATCTCGTTAATCCACTCATGCGCGTTATTTCAATATGTTAACTTTCTGGTTTGATTATTTTATATTAATTGCAGGCCCGTAGCCAGGATTTCATTTCAGGTGGGGGGCACTTGTAAAAAACCTTTTGTAAAATGTAAAATTTTCGGTTGTTTCCCTTCCATTTTCTTTGTCTTTTCAACATTTCGGGGGGGCACGTGCCCCCAAGTGCCCCCCCTGGCTACGGGCCTGATTAATTGTGATCAAGTTGAAACAAAAAAGATCAAGGCGTGGAATGTACACTGCGATTTTCTTAAGAATATTACAAATACAAATATTTAACAGTTTGACCTTGACAAACAAGTTAGTGGTCTAAATTTCTACGTTTTCGCACTGTTTAAATTTACTTTTAAACTGTCAAGCCTCAATATGAATTGCTATCTATCAATCACTGATCATTTAGCAAAGACACAATGTTAAATCTAATCGATTAGTATATAGTATTCTTACTGACGGAGTATAATTGACCTAAAAAATGGAAGAGGTCATCGTAGAAAAATTGAAACAAATTCAAGAAACGTAATAAAACGTCACAATATTAAAATTGACAGTGTAGTACAATGAAAATACTGCGTGTCGAT
Source organism: Rhagonycha lutea (assembly GCA_958510855.1). NCBI lineage: Eukaryota > Metazoa > Arthropoda > Insecta > Coleoptera > Cantharidae > Rhagonycha > Rhagonycha lutea. Next base: position 24,462,258 of record OY294038.1, read on the forward strand.
TGCCCTCCCCCCCTAAAATATTTAGACAGTTTTATTTAGGCTTTTATAAATTATAAAAAAAATATTTGATTGATTTGCAAATATTGCATATTACAGTTATTGGAAACAAAAAAGCAAATGACGTAGGAATTTAAAAAATAAAGGGTACATTTTCATTCAATATAAATTTTCGCGAAAAGGCGGATCATTTAGTCTTACAATTTGCCCCTGTGATCACTTAATTGACATGCTATTGTTTCATTACTCTAACATTGCAGATCCCCGACTGTGCGCCCTGCAGACCGCACTACATTTCTCGATTGGTAAACGAACTAATCCTGATTGCGTCACGTTTTCTAATAATTATCAATACAATTCAGTTAATATGACCCACAATTTTGAATGTTGATTTGTTGCATAAAAGGAACTGTCCGGTTCAATTCCGGGTAAACTAAGAACTTTATTCTGGCCGTTGGCAGGAAACCAACGAAATAAAGAAACATGAATCAAGGTAATCTACCAAAAGAACCCTCCATGAAATAAATTATGCAAACAGAGGAAAATCATACTTTGCAGCCCGATAAGTTTAGAACAATGCGAATACTTTAAAGTAAGTCCCGCCCGAAAAAAGTACAATCAATCTAAACTTTAAAATTATGAGTTAATATTTTGTATAATTTGGATTAAATATAAAGAAAAAATAATTTATATTAAAAAATATCTTTGTTCAATTCCGTACAAAATGGCAGTTTTAAAAAACGCTACTTTTGTGCCCTAGGTCGGAAAAGTAAAACAATTCCCAGCATAAAATTTTGTTTTATAAAATAAACCAAATTATTGAATATGATTTTAAAACCTTACAGTTTAGATTGATTAAACAAAAAATTGAGTACACTTCTGAGGGCAGAAATCACTTTGCGTCTTTGAAAAGTAAACTAGTATTTATTAAAAATAATAAAACAATTCAACACGCAGTCAGACCAGTAATCCCAGTTAATTCTTAAATAAAAGTTTGAGAATCACTGCACTCGTAAACGACATGCAAATATTTAAACAAAGACAGCAGCTGCGAAACATAGAAAATGCGGAACTTGTTTATTTATAGAAAATCGCAAAACAATGTACTTATATACAGGGTATTTCAAAATAATTTGAGGTAAAAGTACTTTTTGTTGTGAAAAGGCATCGAATCCATGTCCGATAGATAAGGAATACGAATGGTCAAATTAAGTATGGTCAAAAATCATCCTGCATTTCGCTTAAAAATAAAAATTAATCCAAATTCAAACAACAAAATAGAAAGTGGGATGTTTGTCCTGTTCCACTTGTAGCAAACAAACATTTTATAAGAAACCTTTTCTGAATCTACCGCTTTATTGTAATCAAATTTTGTACGTTTTCAATTAACAAAGTGAAACCCGCTTGTATTCGCATCCACTGAACTTTTTACTTAAATTATCTCAAATTACACCCTTTGAAGTTCCGATTTATTCTCATCTCGCGCAACGGAGTAGCGAAAGGACAATTTTCATGAAAATTTAAATTTTATCGATTGCAAAACTGGAAAATTGAAAAAATTGGACGAATATGGAAGTCATCGGGTCTGAAAGCAGTTCTGGAGTAAAGAGGGGATAGTTTAATTATTATAAATTTTGCGATTTGTTTTTGACGTAGGTACATCATTTGTCAATCATAAACAAAAGGGGGGGTGGAGATTACATAAATAAGATTGTTTTAAAAACAATGTGATTTACGTCAACCAACGCGTTCATCAATGTGCAAGTATGAAATCACCGAGTACATGAATCATTTAAGTGTTAAAAAAAAATGAAGGGGTCCAAAGAAAATGAATCAATTTAAAAATTTTCGCGCCTTTAGTTTACGAAGTCCTATTTTTAACCATGTATTCATTCAAAAGGTGGTACACCTAATACCCCGATGGGTCCTCAACTGAATTAATTAGAAATGAAGCGATTTTGAATCACCTGGCTGGACGCCTGGGTCAAAATCCTGCAGGCTAGTTCATGGCTTATCTCATTAATGCCGCACCCATGATTTATAATTCAAGCGTACAGGGTGGGACACATTTGAAAATTTCTTTTGGATTCAAATAAATGTGAACGTGAACCAAGTTATTGGGCAAAAAATTGATTTAATTGCGCAAAAATTTAGAAAATTGTTTCAAAAGTTTTAATATTCTTGTGTCACGCCATCCAGAGAAATGCTGCGTTTGTTCTTCTTGTCAAGTAAAGAAACAAGAAATGAATTGTCTACATGGAAATATAAATTTGGAAAAATTAAATGTCAGGCCACCGCCCAATCAGATCCGAAATTGACTATTTGTGTGTCAGTGATCGGTGCCCTTATAAGGGAGGCTATTCTTCCAATCCCTTTTTGAAAAATAAAATACAAAATTTCTTCTACACGTACGTTTTGCAAACAAGAAAAATATTTGAAGGAAAACAAGTTGTGCCCACACAAGATTGAAATTTACAATCGCGAGCTCTTCCTCTTTGTTTTTGAATGTTGTAAACGTAAAAAAAAATAAAATTTATCGTAATCTTTGCGAATCAGGCAGTGTGGCCGTGTTCGAAGGTTTCGTAATAACTAAATAAAACAATTTATATTATAAATTCCGTGCCTCGTTACGAAGTATTAAAAATAGCGCACTAACAAAAACTTGCACGCACTAAAAACCCTGAAGATGATCCAGATTTCACTACTCGTCAAAGATGCTGCGAGATGCACGAGAAAAAGGGACGCCCGAACAAAACCACCGACTTCGAGTGTCGACTTCAAACTGAGTTAACTACCAACTATTTAACGAACGAGGTAAACGTAAACATAAAACAGACACATAGTACATACGGTAAGCAAAGCTCAGAAATAAGTCGAGTGGAATTTGTATGTGTGGTGGTGATGATGATGCTCTCACACTTCGCGTATCTTTCGGTTTCATGGTCAAAGGCAACACGATTATTTTTTATTAGAACTTTTTTTAGCCAAAGCCGAACTTGTAAAACCTCCCCCAACTACGCTTCGCACAAAAAAATCGAAAGAGATAGAAGGAACAACAGCAAAATTTATAACAGTCGAGTAATTAGTTTAATTATTGCGATGACGTCATTTACCAATCATTTAATAAGTAATCAGTTCCTGGTGCGAATTAACTCTTTGTTTCCAACTGCAGGCAAATCTCAAACGTAGAACAAAGGTCGTTCTTGGCCATAAGAGAAGTTTTTTCCAAATGCAATTTTTTTGCGAAACAATTAGGAGAGCAATTAAATAGTGAAAGTGGATCAAAATACATAACATGCAAGAAGAGAAAGTGGAAGTTGGTTTGTTTTGTCCATCGCAGTACGTTCAACTTGTCACTGTTCCAATATTTGCCCAATTGGCGAATAAACTATACTGAGCAGGTGATTAAAGGTTTCTAATGTTTGCCGAGAGATAGAACCTCGGGGTTATTACTCTCAAAATCCCATTTCAAAATGGATGAATGAAAAAACCAGCTTGCCCAACTTTCAAATCCACGAGATCCTCGAAAAGTTCCATTACGACCGTAACTGCAATATTTTATGCAAGAGATTCTTAGTGAATGACTGGTACGACCTTCGCAACTTCGGACACCATTTGGTATGCACGATCATCAGTAAACGAAGCTTTAATCATCAATTAATTATCAATTTTGTAATTTGAATATGTATACAATAACACCAAACGCGTTATTTACGCAAATAACCTACGCCATAATTAAATGATAACAGAAACAAAATCGAAAGGCGATTTATTGCTATGCAAAATTTAACATTTGACAGGGCGGCGCCCTTATGAAGCTACGCGATTTGGTTGTGCCCTTAAGCCGGCACTGCCGACCCTCACTTTCGTTTATTATTCGGCGTTTGCAGAAAATTGGAATATTTATTAAAACAAAAATCATCATTATTTTTAAATTGACCTTACGTAAGCGATAAAAATTGTAATTTTCTATCAAATTTGCACAATCACTCTGAAATGAGTGCAAGTTTCGTAAAAATTACTCCGTAATTACTGTAAAATAATTAAGTGGTTTTTGTGTTTAAAAAATATATCGAACATTTTTATATTGCCGTGTATGAAATTGTATCGTCTGAAGAATGGGAAATTAATAATTAAAGTGCATCTCAGCTTATCATTGCAATAAAAAACTAACAATTGCGCGGTGATCATTCAATTATCTCGATCGAGTTGGAAAAATATTAAACAAATTGCAACCAGAAGCAAGTGAATCGCGAAGTCAAAACAACTTTTTGAAATGAATCGGGACCAGGGGGTTAATTTTGTGGCTTAAAGACATAAAATTGATTAAATCAATTGTGATACGTTGATGCGGAACATTTTGTGAACTTCTATTCGCTACGTGCGTGGGTGAAGCGGGGATACGAAAACCGATAAAAGCGTTCGGAGTGGCCGTAACAGAAACTAAATAGAATTATTTATCTATTATTATTTATGGGCATACGACAAGACCCCACCCACCCCTCAGTTTATGCCTCGCAGAAGTTTATAAATATGAGCTTTATTTAACTTACGGCACTAATTAAATTAGAAAAAGAGATTTACGACAGTTGAACTCGTAAAAAATATACCCCGGTGCCAGCAAATAACCTAAATATGGATATTAGAAATACCGGAAACTCTGCTTACAGTCCACTCCTTAAAAACATCCCTGAAGCCCGAGAACCACCCCAACCGGGATATTAGAAAATGTAGATCTTGTAAACAGGCCAACTCAGTAAAAATTTGCAAATTTAAGCCGAAAAAACCCTAAACCGTGATATTAACTCTACGATGGTGTTGGCACTACTTCTGCTGCTGATGGTTCACCATGCCCCGTCACTAGACCTAGTTAAAGTACACGGACAGCTTATCAGAATGCTTCAATAAGGTCGAATTTTGCGCAAAATTCGATTTCTGGTTAACTAATCGATATATGGCATTTCTCCATAATATCTAAAACGCTTCATTTTAATGTTATCTATTAAATTCCGCTGGGGTTTCATTAACCTTCATCCGCTCGCGTACGTCAGAACACGGGCATGGTCTAGTGGAGGAGACAGTAATTAGAGAATACAAGCACTTCCCATCTCTCCCATAATGCTCTGGAAGGAAATGGAAGAGGAAATTCACAAAAGCAAATTTCAACTCCAAAATACGCGAACGGAAGAAGGTTAATAAAATTAATATCTTCTGTACTTACAAGTTTCTCGTGCTACTACCCAACCTAGATATAGATTGGTATCAGTCAAAAAAGTTCTGTAGGTCAAAGTTTCAAGATCTCAAGAGAAGTCTATTTTATTTCAACTCAATATCATCTCCATTTAGAAATTTTAAATTGAGGTGAGGGACCTAGTGAACTTTAATTTAGTCCATCGTCATAGTCGGAGCTGGGGGAGAGCTTCACTACAATGAAAACCTTAATTGTATTTATTACACACTATTTATGGACATTGTTAAAAAAATCAGATTTCATCACCCAATTTCGCGAAAAACCGACATGGAGGAAGTGGTCAGCTTAAGCCGTGGTGGGGTAAGTTGGGACAGACTGTAAGAAAATTACTTCGGTGTGATAACTTCCTGGACTTATTACTTTAAAATAATCTTCTCAGCCGCACTGTTCGCTTAACAAATGTCATGAACATCATGGGTTTCCGCATCCATAGGGGACCTACTGTTTAACGCTCCAAACTGCGAACGATTATAAAATTTTAAAAACAGTTCTCATGGTAAATTACCTCTATGCGACTTTCAAGGAGGGGCGAACAAAGCAATAACCACAAACTGCTACCATTTTCTTACAATAAAATAAATTTTCCATTATTTTTCATTTTAATTATTACATTATGCTAATTTTGTTTTACGTAAGTTTCTATTTATTACAAGTGCGAAAATCGTTTGTGTAAATATGTAAAATTCAAAAATATTCAGTGTTAACACGATGTTTATAGGTATCCAGTAATCGCACTATTTATAGACTCTAAAAATTGATTGAAAAACATTTACTAGTTAAAAGTAATAAACTCGATATTCTCTAGCTTGTGTAATTTTTACGGCTACTTATTCCATGTGTGGGGTAAGTTAGCACTATTTTTTTCTTTTCAAAGTTCCCACAGAATTTTACCTTGGTTAGGTAAAATATTTATAAATTTGAAATAAAATAGCAAAAAAATCAAAAGTGTGTCAACTAACCCCTGTCTCTGCATATTTTGAAATTTAAACTTTGGTCCTGGATATAACCAAAATATTTGATATAACCAAAAACTCTTCGCCTGTTCTTGAAAGAGAACCCCCACCACCAGTCACTGCTACACCCTTGTTAATACTGTGTACAGGCCCGGACTGGTCAGGTCGGCGATCGCCCCCAGCCCAAAGGGGCCCCGAAGAGGCCTCAAAGAAGTGGATTATACTTGGGGTAATTGATTTTCAAAAATCTCCGCTTTTAGTACGGAGGCCCCTCTTCAGTCTCTAGCTGAGGGCCCCCAAAGGAGCCAGTCCGGGCCTGACTGTGTAGGCCACACGAAAACTCTCTGGAGATCGACCAAACTCCAAACAAGAACTAGGAAGCAATCGCAAGATAACCAAACACAGATAAAACTTAAAAACGGGTTTGAAGTCATCATTGAAAAAATGCAGTTGTTTTATCATAATCTATTTAAAATTGAACTTGCAGCAATTACGGATTCAGAATTTTGCAATCATTCTTTCCGCGAACAACACCAAAGTTTTTCACTTTCAGTGTTGCAAGAGATTCAGCTAAATCTCTCTAGATCCGTGCATAAATGTTGACGTAATTTTTTTTTCACGCGCTGCTATAATGTAGGGCGCCAAGCGTTTAAGAAAGTCAACAGTGAAAAAAAAACCCAAACATGCAATAAAAAAGATCGTGATAGCATCGCGGTGGTTCGAGTCCCGGTAGGCTCCTTGTTTATTCAAAAAATCAAATTTTTTCTATTACTTAAACCATGCCTATAAAATTTAACTAACTTGTGTATTATTATTATTTTTAATAATAATGAAGCAACGTGATAAGATAACAAAACAAGATAAACATATAAATTTAATAATAGTCGAGAAAAAATCATTCAAAGTGATCCCACTTTATAGCCTGTAATCAGTGACAGCGTCGAAAGAATCAACAAACAACGGTGGACTATTATAATTTAAATTTAAACAAAAAATTGTAATATTAAGTAGTCAACAATATTTTTAGCAGGTCAGGACTAATGAAAAGTTACTGTTGCAAAAAAAGAACTTTGAAAAATCAAACCCGGGAATGAAATTAGCAGCAATCAGTAGGTCCCATATTAGGCGCATTATGGATTGCTCTCGCTTTTAAGCTATCCAAGTCTCCCTAACGACTATATTTTACCAGTTGTGGTTTATTTTCCCCTAAAATTTTCCTAGCCCACCCTCGCATATCATTTTTTGGTTACGTTAAGATATGAAATGAGAGGTATTTTTAACAATTATTTTAAAAATAAAAATAAGTAAACATTGTTAAGGATAATTCCGCACGTATATAATTCTATTTTTATTACAATAAAAATTTTATTATTATGATTTACACGAACTTCTCGTTTCTTGTCTTATCAATTTTAATAAAGCGAATGCCATCTCACAGCAAGTTATCAAACTAACGCATCAACAATTCCATTATCTACACTTTTCTATACTTCCACGCTTCGTCTATTCAAATATTTCCTTCTCTTCCGAGCTAATTCCTTTTTCTTTCACCCGACGGAAATTCGTCGAGAATCAAGATGATAAACTTTACCGTATTATTTCGTGAATACTAACAAATTAAGTTTATTAAACATTAAAATCCAATTTTCTCGGGTAGCTCCAAAAAAATCAATGGAATAATCATTACACTCACATCAAATAATAATTTATGACGTAATAATAACGTAACAACAACCAGGCAACTCAAACAGCCCAAAAACCCGCCACCAATTAAATGTGACAGTGTAAAGCGACCTTTACGCGACATGGTACACGCACCAAAAATAAACGTTGTCCAATTTTAGAACTATTAATTTTAAATTATCATGTATATAAATAAAAAAGAAAATAAAAATAAACAAAAAACGAACGTATAGCACACGATATTGTTTTGTTTCCTCCACATATAAATAGTCGGTCGAAATTCTACCATCAACAACCACAATATATCGTCGAAAGTCAAGTATTTGAATAAACGCTTCCACCACTTAATCCAATTACCAAGAAAAAGCGAAGAAAATTCTTGTTCCGGAAAATAAGAGTCGCTGGATTGTTTGCTCAGAGTTTTCCAAGACCGATCCGGGTCGTTATGATAGGAACGAAGAACGGCGCAAATACAGGGGTAACTGAGTTTACAATTTTGGTTTAACTTGTCATGAGGATATATGCACGAGCTGCAGCTTTTTTTAGATAGTTAAATTTGGGAGCTGTCATATGACACGACGTGACATCCGACACTAAAGAAAATTTTATATTATACGCTGATGATGGATCATAAATAAGAAAAGCAGGAAGTGATTTACCAAACTATAAAAAAATTACGTTATTACAACGTTAAATAGACGTATATAATTATGCGTTGCATAAACGTTATTTTATGGTGTAATAATGAAAAATTCGTCGAAAAAAAAAGGGGGGGTGACTCGGTTACAAACTAATTGAAACAAGACTTTTATTTCGCATTCCAGAGGAAAGTTTTTTTTTATTACAATACAAGGAAGTATAAACAGGACCCCAAAGGAAACCGAGAAGCGATGGGTTTACATTATTCATTTCAATGATCAAGTTGGCTGAATTCATGTGACAGGGATGCGAATTGAATCTAAACACCTGACCGATTCCGGCCTGAATAAAACGAGTTTAGACGTTCAATTCGCAATGAATTTAAGTGACTCGATTATTTGAAATGAATAATGTGAACTCGGCTTGATAAATTTCGTAACTTAATTCACACACGAATGGGTTAAGAAATGACATAAGGTTTTGATTTGAAAGCCACCTGCGAGATGGAATTTTTTTGATCGCATGTTGACAGTCACAAAGAAAACTTCATTATTTAAGAATTCTTACTGGAAACCAATTAACGAACATGTTCGCTATCGATCAAACTCGAAACCAGTGGTCCTCAAAATTTGGTGGGTGAATTGTAATTTGAAAGTTATTTGGATTGGAGTTACTGTGCCAATTAGGTCGACGACCATTTATTTTCATGTTCTGGCAATAATAATTGTACAGGGTGTCCCAATGATAAATACAAAACTCTTAGATTTTTAATAAACATAAATTCAAGTAAAATCAAGTCCTTATTCTTTATTCTACTTTGAAATGGGGTTTGAAAAACTATTAATTTTTTGATTGACATACCGGGTGACCAACCGCCACACTGATGTGAACATAGGGTAACACTTGGTATTTTGTTCTTTAATTACTGTTAAAAACTCACTAATAAAATGTAAAATAGCGCAGTTAAAAAAAATGTAGTTACCTTGTTTGAATTTTATTGCAATAATTGTTTTTGCTTGAAACCAACAAATTTCACTAAAATGAAGTTTGCGTTCATTTTTAATCAAATTTATTGTAATCTATCAAAGTAACTTGTTGGCAATCATTGGATTTCAAGCAAAAACAATTGCAATAAAATTCAAACAAAGCAACTAAAAATTTTTTAAATGCGCTTAAGAAATTAAAGAACAAGATATCAACAGTTAGGTATATTTAGAAACGGAATACAAATCTCTTCAAATTGATACCATTTTCATTCTTATCCGTTCTGATGGGAAGCAGGAATTAAAGAAAAATTCCATGTTAATTTCCTATGTTCACATCGGCGACCGGTCACCCGGTATTATGATATTGACAGACTTTTTGGTATAAAGTAGATTATAATCCCATTTTGTTTAGAATCAACGGTTTTCGAATTATACAATAAATTAAGGAAATAAATGCTAAAAATTTTAAATTGTTCTTTTTTATTTTTTTGAAAATCTCATATCTATTAAGGACAGGAATATAATTAGAACGATCAAAAAATTGATTTTTTGTTTATATATTAAATCGATAGTGCAATATCTTAGGAAAATGTTCTCAAAATTTTATAACGAAATTCGAAATATTTTCAAAGTTACAGCCGTCCAGGTACGTCAATACGTGGTTAATACTCACCGCTCTAAGGGTCGGTTATAATCTAAGCGTTCTGGTGGCAATTATTATTGCCTCAAATAAAATTTTCTTCTTTAACACATTATATTACTGAGATGTAAAGTAATTTTTATTTGAAAAATATGTGTTACTTATTGCTAATAATTTTTATTCAAAGCAAGTAGTAAAATGTTATTTGAGGCTTAGCAAAATATTTGTTATTTGTTTAAAATAATTTTCTTTACATTTAGCAACTTAGTAGTTTTTATTCTTGAACAAATCAAAATTGTGCTATTAATAAACATTTGCTTGAAATCTATGGTAAGTTGGTAGGTATAGAAGTTCAAACATTTTCTGAAGATCGTAAATTAGTAAACACAACATGTGTAAACAATATCGTTTATTCTAAATGTTCTACTTTTATGCGTATTTATCCCTATTTTGGCCTTCACACTTTGCTATCGTAAAAATCCCATAATTTTTAACATAAAATTCAACAGTCACCAACTATATAAGCACCGCAAATTGGTCACAGTAGTAAAATATATGTATTTATGTTTTACCTAATTAATCTTTCTTTTCACAGTAGTAAAATATATTTATGTTTTACCTAATTAATCTTTTTTGAATTTTATTTGAAGAGGAGTTTGAGGCTGTGAAGCCAAAATTTTTAATTTAACACGTAAGTTATTATATCATAGGTTTTCACTTGCTCAATCTTTGAACTCGATTATCTTAAAGCTACATTTTCAAAGTTGGCGGGCGTTATAGCTCAAAAACTATTTGGCCGATCACTTTGAAATTTTGTATAAATATTGCTAGTAAAATTATCTTCTACATGAACCTAAATGTTTGAAAAAAAATGCAAAGGTAAGCACTTTTTTTGGTTGCTCAATCTTTGAACTCGAATATCTCACAACTACATTTTCAAAGTTGGCGGGCGTTATAGATCAAAAGTTATTTGACCGATCATTTTGAAATTTTGTATAAATATTGCTAGTATAATTATCTTCTACATGAACCTAAATGTTTGAAAAAAAAATGCAAATGTAAGCACTTTTTTGGTACAATTTTGTACTGATTTTTGGTTGAATTTTGATTTTCTGCTATTGCGCTCGATAATTTGTTTATTTTTCACCAGTTTTAGGTTCAAATAGAAACTACATATGTATTGAATGCATTTATTCTTTGATTTCTTACAAATTCAAAATCCACATCCAGCTAGACGTCCCGCCAAATTTTAAGTCACGCGGCAACAAGCCTACATATTTCCGTCATTTTGAAAAAAATAGATGAAAAAAAATTATATTCTCATTCTTCAATGTTACAATAACATTATGATAAATTTTCAAAATCCTCCGATAATTCTTTCTCACTCTAAAAAATTCCTAAAAGAGCAGCAATTATTTTTGTTCTAATTATATCTCTCCCCTTAAATGGAACATTTTTCAGAAATATAAATTCCCGTTTCGGATAGGAAATTTAACGGGCTACTACTTTGGTATAATAAACTTTTTTCATAAACTCATCAGTTGGACAGAAAAACTGAAATTAGAGAATAGAAGATAAAATTAAATGTTAATCATGAACATATCAACGGAAGAACCCGACTAAATACGGATTTTATCGAACGACAGTTTTGAATAAATAGGAAATTGCAATATCAGAAAGCAGTGCCTATTAAATATGTACTTTGGGGGGATTTCCTTTCGTACTTCCTTGCAGGGGTTAATAATTTAAAAGTTTTTCAAAACAAAGTTCAAATTTTTTAGCATTTCCTTGCATATTTTATTGTATAACTTGAAAACCGTTGATTGTAGAAAATTCTTTTATAATGTAGTTTGTAGGAAACTTCGGGCTCTTTAACAGTTACATGATCAATACAAAAACAAAGTAATAGTTTCAGTGCTATAGCCATTTCAAAGTAGAAACGGGTAGTTCATAAATTACGTACGCAAAAAGGGGGAGCAATTGTCTAGCGGGATGAAATGTGACGAGGACGGGGGGGAGGGAGGGTTTCCGAACTGGAAATCTTAAAAATCATTGGGGTCATCATCCTGGATTCCTCCAGGATTTGTGATGTAATACCAAGTAGGGGGTTAAAAGAAATGTGGTTCAGCGTGTCGAAAGGGGGGGGGGGTAACAATGCTGGAAATTTATTTTGACTCAAGCTCAAGATGTTTGTATTGACTATTAGGACATCCTGTATTTTTTTAGCACCAAATATTCGGAGTCACAATTAATTATGAATAGGATCCGGATTTGTAGGCATTTGCATGTTTTTTTTGCGTACAGGCACGTGAAATATTTTAAAACGGGAGCATGTTTTACGCCTTCCTGAATCGTTTTATATAGTTTTTATTTTGCCTATAAAGCATATTTTGAGTTTAAGTGCATATTTGGCGGTTTGTTGCCTATAAATGCTTATTTGCTTTATTGGTGTATATTTTGCATATTTAGCAAATCAAGTATAATAAACTTAAATAATATTAATTATTCTCTTTCTGATATTGCCGCTTTTTGTATTATTTAAAACAATAATTTTAATTAATATCTACTTTGTCAACTGTAGGTGATTCAGTGCAATAACTGTATATTTTATTAATATTACTGCTCTGATCATGTTACCAAGAAGGTGCATGTCCCCCCCCCATTTCGAATTTTGACTCCAAAATCGTCTCAATCGTTTGTGTCTGTTTGTGCAACTATTATTTTCGTTTGTACCCAAATAGTTTTCGAGATAATACAATTTAAAGTTGGGGGGGGGGGGAGACATGCTTTTTTGATATTTGAATGTCAGATTTAAAATAGTCTCAATCGATTATTACTTCGTTTGTGTCTGTTTTTCAGGGCATATTTGAGTGCTTATTTTGAAGTTTTTAGAGCATATTTGCCTGCATATTTTCAAGTTTTTTAGTGCCTACAAATCTGGACCCTAATTATGAATTACTTTCCAGCAAATCAAGCAGATTCAAGCAAAATTGAAGTTCGGTAGTGAGTTAATTTAGTAACAGCTGGTATGCGTGAGCTTGAATCCAGATTGAGGACCACATTTTTAACGCATCATCGCGCAGTATTGGTGACCCCGATAAAAACATTACATACCGTCTGTTTAAAAAAGAATAGGTAATTATCTAGAAAATGGCTCTTCGGTCTCTCAACAGCTGACTAACAACTCGATGCTGATTTACTTTCGAAGTTAATGATCATTAATTTTCAGTGTATCGGGGGGTATTAAATATCTTGGAAGTGATGCAAGTTTCAAGGTATCCAATTTGTTCGATAAAAGTTAGAATGTAAATATCAACTGTTTGACTTGAAAAGCTACCACCACCCGCCCATTCGGTCATTAAATTTAATTATCGAAATGTAAATCAATTTTATTCTTACCTACTGAAATAATTCACAAACTTTACAAGAAAACAGCATTCAAATATTAATGACCAGAATCGACATAAGCAGTAAGTTCCCGTTGTAACCAAGGAGGTAGCTCAGTTAGTTAGTCGCTCATATTGACATAGATGGAATCCATGTTTTCCCAGTCCAAAAACTAAATATTGACTGCTTTATGAAAACAAAGTTTTAACTAGCACAACCAACTTCCTCGATTCTGTATGAGTCCTGCACGTCAGTCGTCCAATGTAAAGGAGTTACGAGAAGAGCAATCACACAAATTAATGAAAAATTCCAACTTCATGCGCTGGATTGTGGCTTACAATAAATATGAAAATTTTGCAAATGAATTTAATTATTAAGCCGTGTCCAACTTATTTTCACACCAAAAACTTTTTCAATGTAAATTCGAGTGATGGATTAAATGGTGGTAAAGCCGGCTTCGCACGTTGCAGAATTTCTGCAAGACCACACTGTTGGTAGGAAAAGCACCTCTGGAGCACCGCACCCAGAAGTCCCTAGTGTGCGTTGTCCTAAATTGTGCATGACAGGACCAGTTCACACGACACGAAGACCAAGGTCGTGGCGTGTGAAAAAGTTTCCAAATTTATTAGGTAATGGACAAACTGAAAACAGTTTTCGTGGAAGTTGAATTATCAAGCAATCTACAATCGCCGCGCCGGTTGATATGTGGTTGTTGATGACGAACTTAAAAGTTAAATAAATACAAAGCGACTTACTTTATTTGTAGCTGATGGTGTGTGGTAAGTGAAAGTAGTGCGAGCCTTTGTGGTCTCTGAACTAAGTTTAGCGGGGGTTTTAGCACCACTTGAGGGGTCGGTACCACGAGTCACTTCCAGACTTTCGGGTACTGTTTGTAGAGTGGAGCGCATGGCTGCCGACATGGTCCCCACTCGTTAGCCACCCCTCTTCACATTACCTAAAAAATCAATCAAATTAATCGAAAAATTCATCACAATTATCTTAATGTACACCGAATTATATTATTACAATACGCGAAAATATTGACAGTTTTCATCAACATAACCTCACTTCTGTTAGGTTACGCCGTTACCATGGATAACACAGCCGCGCGAATATTTGAATAATTAGGAGTGCGAAAATATTTGCATCCCAACGAAACGCCTACTATACCGAAATCGGCAAATATCATTAAACGAAATTTTTATCAACAAATAGAAGTTGCATGTAAACTTATCAAAGGTCGAATTAATAAACTATTAGATAACACTAAAAATAACCGCGGTCGAATAAAATTGATAGTAAAATTAGAAAAAATGTGACGCAGGTTACTCAAACCCGATCAGTTCGTGTTTCAAATGCATTTTAGAAAAGGAGAGCGGCATCCCACTTCTGATGATTTCATAAAGTCCCGTACAGACAAATAAAATAGTCGGGAAAATCCAGTGAACCATCACTAGGACGGAATTTCTCGAGTTTCACAAATAAATTTGCGGGTGTTGACTACCAAATTAAAGTTAGACCTTTTGGAACTTCATTCCGCCTACTCGATTTGCACACTTTGTTGTGAAAAATATAATGCGGAGGCAGGGATATGCAAATAAGACTGATGGTAAATCACCAAATTAATCAATTATGAAAACGCTTGTGCGGTTTCTGTTTTAAAATCGATCGATAGGCACCTGCTTAAGCAAAAGAAATTTGCATTTAAATAAATAACTTTAGCATTGACATTCGCTTTGAAAACGCTTGAATTATTAATCACGTCAATAATAATAAAAATTTAAAATTCTTAGTACCTAACGATAAATTCCTTCTCATAATGAAACGCGATAATTGTTGTCAATTGTTAATAATTGTTCCAAACTTATTAACTTATCAAGGTCGTTCCAATTTGTTGTCTATTCATTATATTCGTAATTAAAAATTTTAATTAGAAAACTAACGTTAGATTCCAGTGGTCCTCAAAATGTAAAAATGTCATCAAGTTTTGCCCTTTCAGGGCGATGGCGACGACGCAAGAGAGGTAAACTGTTCGCAGCGCCATTAGCCACCGCCCACTTCCATTTCGCAGGTGTAACAAATGTTAGAGAGTATGGACCGCTTTAAAGCAAAAATTAGGAATAAGTCTTTGAATTAAGTGGCGTTTACATCGAGGTCTTTGTCTTGCTGGAAAGAATAAAAGAGAACATTTCAATTTAATAGGTTCTTGTCAGTTTCTACCCAAGCAAGACAAGATAAACCTCGATGTGAACGCCACTTTAGGCTGCCTGCAGCATTCGCACTTAAATTTTACTTACAAAATTGCTGAAGATGCATAGCTTATCTCATTTTTACCTAAACAAATATTTTATTGCATTAAAGCGTCATTCTATTAGTTCGAAAATCGTTCGTTTTTTATATAAAATCGCCAATTAACATAATCAAAATGTTAATCCGTTATCAAAACCAATTAAAAATTATATCATGATCTTCGGAAAATGCTGCTCTTTCCATTAAAATGAAGTTTTGAAACCGTCCTTAAAATCGCACCCTTAAGTGTACGAACCGCTTTAGAGAAAATTGATAGTGAAGCAAATTTTAATTAGAAAACAAACGTTAAATATCAGTGGTCTACAAAATGTAACAGTTATTTTTTCAGGGCGACGCCGACGACAAGGTAAAAGTTAGCTTTTACCACCACTACCTACGCCCACTTGATTTTGCTTTTGTAACTGAAACAAAAATTCGAGCGTATGGACCGCTTTAGAGAAAACCGATAGTCAAGCTATAAAACCATTGTAAGTGCCGTAATAAAAACCTCAAAAAAAGCAAACGGTTTAATAAACACAGTACCCATAAGTCAAGGATGCAAAGAACCGCAACTTTTTAAATGCAAATTTGCATTAGCAACCAATTCGTTGTTGCAAGATTATTCAAAAAAGATAATTACATAGTACGGGTGCACCGGTGGGAAATGTAACAATAAAACTTCTCTAACAATTACAATTTCACAACTTGAAACCAATTACTAACAACGATGAGATTATTTTGAACAACAGTGGATGTTCTTATTTATTTATTATTTTTTTTGCAAAATCGTCTTGTTGGTGCAACATCCGACCAATCTCTTCTGTTGTACTTCCTATCGATTAGGTTTAAAAAAGTTTACTTTAGTCTCGGCTCGAATTTTTAAGGTCACCACGACCTTTATATTTCAAAAAATATCGAGAAAATATTGATCGAGACTTAACCGAACTGTAACGTTTCGGCGGTCTTATTAAAACAAAAGGAAAGAAAACGTTGATGCGTGGAATGTGCAAATTGACTTGCGAGACAAGTTGGTATGTTTCGGTCAGAAATATTGGACTAACGGGTCGCCGTTTGAATAGTCAATTTATTAGACACCGCGGTTCCAAAATAAAGGTGCGTCTACAAAGAATTTACAACTTCATCATAATGAAAAATGTTTTACTCTACTTCGAATCCGTTAAAATCTCTCCCTTGTTACGTCCATCATTTCCCCATTTGGGTTGTTTTTCACGATTCCGAACTATAATTAAGTCTGCTGAAATCTTAACAATGTTTACACTTCGTGATTGTAGGCGTTCTCCTAGGATTCCTGTCTCTATTCCTAAATTTATGCTACCATTCTAAAACTTGCAAATTACTTTGAAAATGCGGGGGAAGTAAACTTCTTGAAAAAATTGGTCTCGTTCTCCTTATTTTAATCCACAAACCACATAAAAGAGCAATAAAAATACCATTAATAAAAATTTTCTTGTATAAACAGCGTGAAATTACATAAACAACTGATCGATAAATTCCGCAAATTTAAAAATCTCGAGATTTCGGTTCACCTACTTTTATGACATCTGATTGGTTTACGAGCACAGTAAATGCCATTTTGCCAATCAGAATCGTTGAGCGTGGTAAACCAAGCTTTACAGTGGAAATTCTAAAAAGAAATTCTTGAGACGCTTTTATTATCCGATAGCGATGCCGCAGGCAATGATTTGGATAATAAAAACACGAAAGAAAATTTTAATTTAGAACAGCAATCAGTCTTCAGGCACTTAAACTTTATTGTAACACTTGCCTGCTTATATGTAAACATAATTTATTTTACGAGCGGGGAAATGTTTAAGCTCCAGGATTCAGATGGGACAATTTAATAAGGTGAAAAGTTCACACATTCTAAATGTTCATTAAATTGTAGTATCCCCTAACAATTAAGTTCTTTTTTTGGAAAAGTTCACATTTAAAATGTTGCAAAAAGCTCTTAGTTGATATACGCTCCGTAATGTGGCGCCGTGTCTCTACGATGCCGATTGGTTCGAAAAGAAACAAAAACGCTGGTTTGCCAATCAGAAGTTCGGTGTTGCTGTCACGTTACTAGGTGTGTATAAACAGACATATCGTCTGTATAGTTCTAATACCTCGTATACCCAAACAGCAAGTTTTGAGATAAATGAAAAAAACCGTTTAATTCTTTGTAAACTAAAGAAATTTCAACCATTCTGTAATAATCTCAATTAATGCTGATTCTTAAACTAAATTTTTTTTGGGTTACGAGTAATGCTGAAATGGTGCAATGTAGCTTACAGCATACAAAAACTTCATCAACTGATTTTCACATTTTTGTGGCTTACGAGGTATTAGAACTACACAGACGATATATCGTATATGCAGATACTTCAACCTTCACTTCTTATATTTTAGTAATAGAAAACCGATAAGTAACCAACTTATAAAATCAATAATCCTCGCAATTTTGTTTCGATTTTTGACTACAAAAGATAGAAGTGAAAATCCCCTAACGTCAACAGTGGAGTGTCCAGGATGTCAGCTTAAAAGATAATGAACAGGAAGAGAATTATGAAAAATTAGTCGATACGCTTTTAAATCCGCGATTATTAATCTATAGAAATCGGAAAGGAGTGTGAAAGTAAATGAAAAACATTAATTTAATTTTAGAAGGAAAAAATCAGCAGATTTATAACTAAAGTTGTAACATTTAACCTTCATCCGCTCGCCTATTTTGGAGTAGGAATTTGCTTTTATGAATTTTCTCTCCCATTTCCTTCTTGAGTGATGAGTGTCATGGGAGAAGTGAGAAGGGTTTGTATTCTGTAATCACCATCTCCTCCACTAGACCATGCCCGTGTTCTGATTAAAAAAGCTGCACCAGCCAGAAACCACCCTAATTATCTTACTGAGGCCAATTTGCCGCATACGCGAGCGGATGAAGGTTAAAGGGTTAGGTCAGGAATTAAACATTCAAATATTTAGAAATTAAAGAACAATGAATTCGAGAAAAATAATTATACTTTTATCGACTAAATTCAACATAATCATAGGTTAGATCTCCCCCCCCCCGTCCATATAGCGTTATATACTATTAGTAGTACTATTATATCAAGTAGGCTATATTTGGATCCAAAAGCATGAACTGCCAGAACACCTGATACAGCACTAATATAGGGTATATTATGACGTTGTCGATACAGTAGCGTACCTAAGAGAGGGCGAACCGCCCCAGGTGTCACATTTTTAAAGGTGACGCGATCGACCTATGGTCGCATGTTACTCGGAGCAAATGTAGGCAAGGGATTCAATAAGTTCAATTATGAAATAGGGTAAAAAAAGGTTATTAAAAATTTTTTCGGGAAAGGCGTCAAAAATTCTAGGTAGAGTAAGCTCAGCGGAAGTTGTACGGGTTGCGGCTAATTATTGCGTGTCGAGGTAGAGGGAGAACGTGCCAGTGCTGTCGTGTAAACGGACCAAACTAATTCTCGTCACTGCAACATTAGCCACAATCCTTCCAACTTTGATACTAAAACACAGCTCTAAAAATATTCGAAAGCGATGTACAGCTAAATATCAGGAAAATGGGATTAATCCCATCCCCCCCTAGATTGTATTAAGCGTATTTTAACTACAACCAGAAAAAGTTTAACTAAAACAATGTAAATGGTTCAACTCAATACAACACTATCATGAGTTTGTTAATGCAATCATGAAATGAATGAAAAAAAAACAAGTGCCTCTCCCCTCAGGCCCCCAGTAAGACTAAAGACTAATTTCCACTATTCGCTGTGTGCATTCCTTCTGCTGCCCTCTGGTGACTCAAGAGAAAATTAATTGGGACAGTAAACATATAAAAAATATACTAGTAGCGCCAATCACATAAAGCAAGAAAGTCCCAATTCATTTCTATTACAGGCCACTCCGAACGCCTCGATCGGTTTGTGCATCCCCTCTTCACCCACACACATAGCGAATACATTTCATCTCTGTTGCATACCGGTTCCGTTCAAATATTCTTAATTGTAACTG
Organism: Rhagonycha lutea; assembly: GCA_958510855.1. Lineage (NCBI taxonomy): Eukaryota > Metazoa > Arthropoda > Insecta > Coleoptera > Cantharidae > Rhagonycha > Rhagonycha lutea. The sequence goes on from OY294038.1 coordinate 24,482,109, forward strand.
ACTTCCGGCGGAAGGTGTGCGTACGTCAGCCAATAATAATTGAATATCGCCGGTATGGAACGAAAATGAAACGCATAGTGGAAATTAACCGTAAAATCAACAAATGAAACCATTTTTTTAAAACTAAATTCAACACAATCAGCATACCGTGCATCTGCTCTGTGTGCTCATGCGCCGTCACTGTCTATACGGATCTTATTCGTTATATGTCCGCCACTGACGCGCATGAACATGTCTTTATAATGACGTCATTTATTGGTCATTATTCGTCGGCGACGTCATTGACCGAATAACTGACGTACATTATGACGTCACTTTTAAGGCGAAAAGTTGACGTCGTCGTTAAGAGACGTTGTTTTGATGTCAAATGACGTCATTTACGACGTCTTCGACGTCACTACAAGCCCAATAACTGACGACATTATGACGCCAGTGTGCCGCTTGGGTAAGCTAGCGGTTCTAAAAAGTTTCGAAAGCGGAAAGCGAACCTAAAGTAAAGACGAATCTTAATTTTGAAAAGAACAAACTAAAAATCAAAATTTTTGTAACTGAATTCAAGCTCAATATTAGGTTTGCTCCAACCAGTCGAAAAACCGTACAATGTACGGTCACGCTCATGCGTAATAGGTAAAAATCATGTTGTGCAATAGATAGCTTCTCGGCTGGTTTGGTTGGAACACACCTATTGTTTTGGTAGGCAAGGTTTTTGGATCTAAACATCTTCTTACAGTTTTTTAATAGATTGTACATTAAACAAAAACTTTTGAAACTAACAAACAGATAATAACTTCCGGAGTTTCAAGTTTTTATTCAAGTTCAACCTACCTCCTTAAGTTTTAAGAAAAATTGTATACTACTAGATAATAAGAAAATTATAAAACCTAATGAAATAAATAGAATTGAGGCGGGGGGGGGGGGAAATCTGAATAAAACCATTCCTTCTCTCCCCCACAGATCCATTCAAGAATAGCCCACATTTCCAAGTAATTCAAACTCTACTGCGCTTCAACATGCTCAAAATTTCTCGATTGTAAAATCAACTCCGAGCAAGTAGCGCTCACAAATTGAATTTGTAATGAAGTCATTACTCCTGTGTATCCTGCCAACGATGATGCATATAATTTGTAATTTTAACTAGAAAAAAATCCGAAACAATATTTTAAGCAGAATTAGTCTTTGGCGGGGGGGGGGGCGACTGATAAAGCGAATTGAATTTGGAATGTGATGTTTATCATGTGAGTAAATTAAAAAACCTTGCAAAGTCGATGAAAAACATGGAAGTTTTTTAATTTTTAAAGGGCAGAGGTTCTCATTTAGCCACTATTAATTTCTCTAAACCGAGTGCAATTTTTTTATTCATTTTATTATTAATGTTGCAATTAATTAACAAGCAGATGAGATAGTTGATTGAAGTAAAAAAAAAGTGTGAAAACTTATGAATTGTATGTACAATTATTATTTGCCCCTTCCCCAAATTAGTTTAAAGTAAAATTTAACCCAGGTTTCTTGTAGGAAAAAACTATACTGCATCCGCTCGTAACAAAAATTGTCCAATTTTTAAATTTTTAGATATTAAAATTACAGTTGCTTGTAATTTCCATTTTAGAATCAAAATCAAGCATATTTAACTGATTTTATTCGCAATCGATTAGTAAACGAACAGATTACGAACTTTTAAAAAGTTTGAAGCTAAATCATTACTGATTGGGTGAAAAATACGCAATAAAGTTCAATTACTACAGGATTGTGATTAAAATAGTATACATACCTGGGTGCAACGGTTCTGTAACAACATCTGTAGCTCGAGGCTGTAATGAAGATATACAGTAATGCACTTTCCACCCAGGTACGTAATATACCTAATATTACATTATTCAACAAGAACAATAATTTATTGCTGCTCGGTTTAATAATTCCAAGGCAACACAGATTTTTGATAAAACGGAAGTTTAATTTCTTTGATTTTTTACTTTCTGTAAAAAGAAAAGCTTCCAACTATAACATATACGGATGCAGTATATTTTTCTGTACAAAAAACTCATTTGCAGTTGTTTTCTAAAATCATTGGAGGAGCAAATAATTCGACATAAAGAATAAATTCAACATTGAAATTCCTATTTCCGGTTTCAGTTTCCGGTTTTTTCTTTCTATAATAATTAGTATAATATATTGAAAATGTACAGTTAGAATAGGAAGGGACAGGTCAGCGACTGTTGAATTATTTGTGCCGTGGTTCAGATTCCACGTTCAGCTGTAGGTCCTTGATTAAATTTAGTCAACTGATTTATAATTCGATCTGAATGAGAGAAATAGCTTAGGAATTATACTAAAATACGCTAATCTCTCAAAAATAATTATTGAAATCAAAAATTCTATAATACAAACAAAAAATGTATTTCTCGTTAAAGCTGTCAAGCTGACGTTGAATTCTGACAATATAAATGTAGGATTATCAGTTTTCAAAACAAATTTCCCGATTTTTTCAGGTTATCCAGACAAACATTTTCCCCAACTTATCGACAAAACTTATAAATTGCGATGCTTTTAAGTTTCAAAAAGTTTTCCTTGGTTACAGTTACAATTTCCCTGACCCTCACTTACCCCTAATTTCATAAAACTTCTAACAAGCTGTTAAAGTTAACAGTTGAATTAAATTGGTCTATTAGTACTAACGGACGTTTTCTATTGATTAGTTTGAAAAGCAATGTTAATTAAAACTAGGGTTATTAATAAAAATTAATTATTTTTTACTTTTTAGTCCATTTTTTAAGATTTAATTACTTTTTATTTAAGATTAAATTATTTTTTACTTTTAGTAAATTCGTTTTTTAATAAAAGCTTTTTTTTAAAAAGTATTTTTTAATAATTTTTTTTTATTTTATACTTTTTAGTCAGAAAATAAAAAAATAATGTTTTTAAAGATTAAATAATTTTAAAGATTTCAGTTCATATTTAACCCCACACTGCTCATTGTATCATATATGAGATATATTAAAAATCGATGCATTAAATATAATGTTCAAATAATAGTATGCTAAAATCGGTGTGTATCGTATCTGTAAGGTACCAGCTATATTATAATGTTAAGATATTTAGGGCCGATCTATTCATCTCTTCGTAAAGTAGCTATTAGCGTTACGGGTAAGGTAGCAGTTCGTAAACGTTTATTCACATCCCAATAGCCACTATTGCCTTGTAAATATGGGTTACGGCTAACATAAATTTAAGAGCCCTTTGAAGCGGCAAATATGTTTTACAAATCAGATTTTAACTTAAAATTTCTAGAATTGTGAGTGTTGTATTTATGATTATGAGAAATTTAATTTTTGATAAATAATTGATCAAAACGAATATTTTAGATAATATTAATTTTATCCAAGACGAAAACAGAGTTCAGTAATAGGATAATTTAAATTGTCGGGACTGTAAAAATGTAATCACTTTTTTAACAAAGTGATTTAACAAGTTTTGTTGTTTAATTATGATTTATTTAAAATCCACTTTACTCCTTTGGATAAATAAACTGTTAAAATGTACAAATTGCACATATGGAAGGATGCTCGGGGTTGAAATGGAGGCGATTGTGGGAGGATAGTTTCAGGTAGTTTTTCGACGTGGTTTCTTGCATTTCTAATGACCTGGACCAAAACTATTTTATCTCTTTCTCTCATAACAATATATTATAGCGCTATCCTACTCTGTCATATACCAACTAGAAGAAAACATCGATCCTGTTTAGTAAGTTCGCAATACCTAAGAACAAGATACGACAAAATGAATATACCCAAATTTTTTGCAGGGCACTTGTAAACTTATTTGGCTCGTAATTACGATGCGCTTTGCGAAGAGATGAATAGATCGGCCCTTAGAGTGGCATTAGCATTATAACCATAATGAAGAAATTTAGTTGGTTGCTATCACATAATGGCGGGAGTGTATGTTTGTGCATATTTAGTATTATCGTAATAAACTGTTTTTTTCTGAAATAAAATATAATAAAATTGTATGTTTGAGCCAATGGACTGTTTAAAATAATTTTTTATAAGTTGTTTTGCGGCTCTGTGTGTTTTTATGCTAGGTAAGGCAATTAAATTGCCTTAAATAATTGCCATTAAATTAACAAAATTTAAAAATAACAGACAAAGGAGCCGTCCAAAATATTTTTCCATCATTCTATAGGTTTGTTTGTTTGTATGAACTAACTTGAACTGGGTTATCTTTCGAGATCAAAATACTCCCACCACAAAAGTTAGATAGTGTTCTAACTTGCACTGCCTACTCCTCCGCACGAAATTCATGTTCGGGCATGAACTGAGCAGCCAAACGAACACAGTTCATTTGCACTAACTTGAACCGAGCAAGTTAGTTCATACAAACGAACAAACTTTAGTTATGACTTAATACACAGTTGTCATATTTTTTTTGAGTAGAAATAAAAAATGGAGCAGTGTAGGGTTAAATATGTAATGATTTTATTTTAACTTTAATGTATTTTTAATGGTGCAATGAATTTGTTAAATTTGAAGACGATGTAGCGATGTAACTCCACTTAAAACAACACATGCCTGACATTCGGGAAATAAATCTCCGGTGATTAGTAAGAAGGGCTTAAGTCAGAAAGCGTAGTTTTGAGTAAAACGCAATTTAGATTGAAATGCAATTGGTAAATCAGGTGATTATAATATATTGAGTTTTATTGCGTATATTTAATAGATTTGGTGTTTAATTTTAAATCTTCCATCGTTTTGTTAATTAATACTAATTAAAATAATGCTTTATTGAAATAAGAGTTAAAAATAATTGTCGTACATTAATGGTTTTTCGTCGCTTTCATTTGTTATACAAATAAGAGGTATTTACACCTTAGAAAACTGTGATTAGTGTATGGATGAGTACTAAAGAGTTAAACACTAATATGAATAAAAATTATTTAAAGTCACAATATGCAATGTATAAAAGATTTGGCACTGGTGAAAAACCATTAATATAATAATAAATCTCATACATTTACAAAATAACAACCCTATTGATTTACTCTTAACGAATCGTTATTCGTTAACAATCGTTAACTTTCCTTTCCACCCATTACATTACCGGATTTGCGGTTGTATTTAATTCAATTGCCAGTGTAAGCCAAATTTTACTGTTCCTTACGATTCCTTAACAGTTAGGGAATCCCCTATTCCCTAGGTGTGATATTAGTATGTATTATTATAAAACATCAAGAAAAGCGTGGGGCTAAATGTATATTGAAAGTGTATTGTTGAGCACATTATATAGTTGTAAATGTGAAAAAGAAAAGGTTTTTCTCCTGTAGGAGTTGTTAAATCAAAAGTTTTTTAAAGTTAATTGTAGAACAGATATACAGTACAAAAAGGTGAAACGCAAAAAATGTATGGTTTGTGAGAGGTTTTAAATGTGATTGTAACTGTGATATGTTGAAGATGTAGAGTAACATATTTGAAAAGGAAAAGGTTTTTCGTCTGTGTGAATTATGAAGTAATGTAAATTTTAGGTTTTTCAAAGTTTTATCCTGCATTTCATGAAAATGTTGTTATTGAGTAACTGTTGAACATACGTAATGAAATATTATAGATGAGAGGGCTATAACGGCCTAACATCCTATTAGTATGTAATTACCGGGAATTGTAAGGTTATAAATATTTATTTATAAAAATGTGAGAAGGAAACGGTTTGGGCCCAGTGAGAGTTTATAAATAATAATAATAATATTGATGAAATGGAATGTAAAAATAAGGAATAGTATTAAAATGTAAATAAATGTTCAAGAAATGTAAATGTCACTTGTCACTTTGGTGAAATTGTTGCGTATTGTTTTGTAGACACGCCAAGCGGGTGCACTAGGTTGGATTATTCCACCACGGTAGTAATTAAGATGTATAATAAAAATGTTTACTGATAATTTTTAATGAGTGGAGCGTGTAAGAGATTAGGATTTTGAAAGATTGCGGTTAAATACATACGTGGGCGTAAATGTAACTTTTCCTTTTAAATTTTTAAGTAAAAGTTTTATGTAAAAAAGTAAAAAGTGAACTTTGGTGTACTGCACATACGTCCAATCGCCATCTTTTTGGTACAAACGTCAGATGAGTGACCTGAATAAAAGCTTTTAAAAATTCTTGTAGCTAATATTTCCAAAAATGTAGCTTCTGGGTCAGAAATGACCCGGGGTTGCAGTACTGCAAATGTTATCTGTCTGCCAGTTACGCGCATGAATGGGTTAACCCATTCCACCACCATTCTGAACGCTACTTAAATAACTCCTTAACATTTACAATTTAACAAATGAAAGTTGCCGATTTGTTCTCGAGTTACAAAAACACAAAATAGTATTTTTTCAAAACAGGAAATTTTCAGTCAATATGTCAAATAAAAGGAACAAGTTTACGCTATCGTTTGATGCATAGAAAATTAAAATCGGTCAATTGATTCTTGATTTATTACAAAAAGTATTTTATAATATTTTTTGCAATAACCCAAAAATAAATGGATCGATTTTAATTTTTTTGCCATCAGATAATAGCATTTTGTCATAGCTTTCGTTTAACATATCGATAGAAAATTGTTTTCTTTAAAAAAATGCTTTTAGTAGGTAGTAACTCGAGAATGAATCGGCTGAATAATAATTTTTTGAGTACAAAGATAGCATTTTTTATAACTTTTGTTTGATATATTGGAAATGATTAAGTGCTATTTAAAGATAAGGAGCGTGGGGGGGGTGAATTAAATATAATTTCATTTTTGGTAGTTTTCCTTTTTTGGGAATGGCAATTTTGTTAGTCTACAAAATTTACTACAAATAAAAAACTTTAACGCATTTATAGGAGTAAGTTGGCACTGTTCTCTTCATTTTCAAAAAGTAAAGTTACATTTTTAGCAAAAGCGGGGGTACGTAACTCCTAACAGTATAAAATAGGGGACCCTAACAGAGGGGAAAGAGACGTGTCTCCTGAGGAAGGAAATTAAGAAGTTAGGGAAAATCAACTTTGTTCTCGTTCTAAAAAGTGTTATTTTACTTCCTTGTAAAAAATGAAAATTCTATTTAAGTACATAGTCAGGTTTGTCTGGTTTTTGTAAATAATAATATTGAAGGTCGGAATATTTTTACTGAGCCACCCATAGAAACAAATAAAGAAAAGCTCCGCACACATTTATTTTAAATATTTTATGGTAAAATGGTCTAAATGAAGAGAACTTTGAGATAAAAAAAACTTCATCATTTTGAAAAATCAATAGTTTAAATTTAATGTCGTCGTGATGTCACGTGGTTAACTTTGTTAGGCGGCGGCTGATAAAGTAAAACTGCATATTATTGTCATAAAAAATTATGCTTCTGCTTTTTTCAAATTAATTATTTAAACGACAAATAAATAATTTTTAAATATTTCATTAGGTACAATAATTAAAATATTAGGATTTTTAGGACATTTTACGATTTTTCGGACAGTTTGGAGGACAGAAGCTCTCGTTAATCTGTTCATGTGCGTCACCAGTGGGTAGGCAATAAAGCTCAAAAGGAACAAAACCAAAACTCGTTAATCATTTCATGCGCGTCACCGGCAGTCGGAAAGTATGAAGTTCTAATTGCATTAGGTAAGTGAAATTAATTGTGAATTATTCTGATTCGACAACCGCTTCCTACGTCACCAAATTGCACCTTTTCAAGCGGGTACAGTAAATCCTGGGTATGCCGGAATCGTGCTTAAAAAGGGGCCTCCGAGGCAATATAAAGTAAAAGATAATGGTACCAAGCCAATCTTCTTCAGGGGCGATGTATGTTGCTCGGAGCAAATGTAGTCTATCTATCGTGGAGCGATACAACTCTGAGGTGGGTCTTGACTGACCATTATAATATGAACTTTTTAATATTAAATGGCTCTCATGGCATTGCATTTTTTACCTACGATGGGGAGCCAGTCCGACGAAGAACCCCAAAGTTGGAGGATGACCACAGAGTTGCAAATATAGGCGAGGGTAATTTAAAAATTTTTCGGAAAAAATTACTAACCGCACCAAGCTGGGGGGGGGACAATGCCATTCGTGCGTCAGCATGTATGATTTTAAAATATTGGTAAAAAAAACGGAAAAAGTATAGAAATCTAAGAAACACTAGTAATGAAAAGAGGCGGTTTTTCGAAAACTTGAACCTAAAGATTTTGGGGGGAAGGGAGCGTCTGACTACTTTGCTCCCATGCTCCTGATTTTGTACAATAACATCCATGACAGTGTAGGTGATCCTCAAAAGTTTAGCCACAGAAAATTTCAAAGTAGCAAATTTTAACTTTATTAAGTTGGTAGCTATTAAGGCTAAACACTATAAATGTAAAAAATTTACTTTAATTATTCAAGAAATTTACCATTGTGGCAATCGGTTTAATTTGCACAACAAGATATTGTTATACAATTAAAACATCATTAAACCAAAACAAATATATCCCCTCTAAAATGTAAAGAAATGGATGTACACCTATGACTTTTTAAAATTGATAAATGGGGATAAATAATTGATAAAATTGATTGATGGTCTGGGGGAGGTATGGCCAGTGACGTAAATACTGGGAGAGCAGAGGAAGGGTCCCAGGCCCAATGATTTGAGTCCCATTAAACTGCAATCAAATCTTTTCAATCGCTCGCCTCTCAATTGAGGGCCCCTCGAAGCTCGTGCTCCCCCGGGTCTAAATTTTGAAGTTCGCCACTGTTTCACAATGTCGATACGGAGCCGACACCAAAGCTGAAGATTTATGTAGGTTTCACTGTCTGTAAGTATTGTAAATTTAAATTTGCGACTATACGGGATTACCCCAATTACAAATGAAATTACAGGGGACCTACGGTTGAATGTAGATTCTGAAACGCGGGATTAACCAACTTTTATATCTCAATTTCGGACATCACGTAGACATTTGGTGAGTAAAAATCTTACTATAGCTGCAACTACTATTCACTCACTATAGCAGGGGTGGCCAAGAGGTCGACCGCGAAGGCCATTTAGGTAGCCCGCAAGAGTCAAAATAAACTGAACAGAAACACAAATATTAAAAATACAGATTAAGGGGGCAGATCAATAGGGTCTGAGCTTGTGTCAAGTTCAATTCAAAAACGAATAATCGTAGAAAGCTGAAATTTTCAGAATATACGTAAAATATGATTTTACTTAACATAAGCTATTTTTTATTTAAAAAAAATTAATATAAAAAAAATTTTCTAGCCGTTTTCAATAAAATGCACTTTAGTTATAAATATAAAATAGCTTACGTTAAGTAAAATCATATTTTAAGTATATTCTGAAAATTTCAGCTTTCTACGATTATTCGTTTTTGAGTTGAACTTGACACAAGAAATGAAGCAATATACATGAAATTTCAAATTTTAACCAATCAGAAGTAAATATCAATAAATCTCAATAAAACATACCAATGAAATATCATAAAACAACTAGTGACATCTGTTGAATTTTATTATTTATTCCTATTGATCTAGGACCTTAATACTGAATGTTATTCAAGAGAAGAGCTTAACTTAAGTTAAGTTGGTATTATTAGGATGGTAATCAACTGGAGCAGTTACTATATAATTATATAACATATATTATAGGTTATATAATTAAAAACTTAAAAAATTAAAACTTAAAAAAAATGTTTTATTTCTCTCTTCTAAACTCTACCTTGCAGTCGACCGCAAGAAATATTTTCGAACACAAGTAGACCTCACAGGTCAAAAGTTTGGCCACCCCTGCGATGTTAATATAACAAAATTAGAAAACCCAACAAAATATTCAGAAGCACCTCCGAGCAAGTTGCGTATACAAACTGAATTACCGGTCATTGCTCTCTGTACTCATGAGTAATGAAATGCACGTCATTTAATATTTAATAACATATCAGAATTGTCCTTTGAAACGGGGAGGTGGCTAATAAAACAAATTGTACTTGGCAATGAGTAAATCAAGTAAGCCTTAACTGAGGCGTTAAGAATAATTGAAAAATTTCAATTTTTCAAGATCATCAGACTTTTACATATTTTTACTATAAACTTGCCTTGATGTGAATTCAAATGATGGCTTTCCATCTATCAAAATAAAATTTATGAGGACCCTTTAATCTGGCGAGAATCCTTTTTTGCCCCTAATAAAAAGTTAATCCAGAGACCCAATTTTTCTTTTAGAAGTGTCGGTTTTGTGTTATGACCGAAAACGCTTAACCACCTGGGTTGAAAATGAGGTTGTTTGCTTAGAATTAAACATTCATGAGTTTATAAATAAAAAATGTTCCTCCACCGCCCTAACAAAAATTTAACGAAAACCTGAAGAAAAAAAGGGTTGCCATGGTGATAAATCGTTCAATTGCTTCTTGCAAAAGCTTTGCCTGCTTAGGAAGTCCGCTGAGGCTTGAAAATCTTTATCTCGATTGCTGCTTTTTCGTGTCAATTTTGATCTCTGTTTGGAACCCTTTGAACCAAGAATAATGATGCCAAGGTTACACAAGGTAAGCAAAACAAAAAAGCATCGAACAACTTTTTTTTGACAGTCAGTTGTTTTAAAACACATCAGAAGGATCTTCGTGTTGAGGTAATTCAATTTCCAAAAATAAAACGTCCCGTGGGAATTTTTGAACAAGTTTGAGAAACTAATTTTCAGTTAACGAGGCAGAAAATTGCCACTTCAGGTAGTAGGCTGCAAATTAAAAAACAAAGGCGAACGATTTTTCAAAATAATAGAAAAAAAAGTGACATGCATGAAAAAATTGTAAATTTAAAAGCCACTCGCGGTTCGATAATAATTATTGTAAGTAAGGGGGAAAAAAATTTCGAGTAATTTTTGAGTGATCAGGGAGCAATAGGGGTACGTCAAAACGTCAACTTTGTTATTGACAGTTCGACCGATGCTTTTTTGTTTCTTAGTGAAGTCGATCACGAATTACACAATTTTCTAGTTGGCGTGGTAATTGCACAGGTGGATTTGAAGAAAGTAGGAAATGTTGACCCCAGATCTATCATTCAGATGATGACTCATTGTGCCTCACGTTACAAAACCCGTTCGTTTAACTTTTGTGTCCATTTTCAAGTCGTTAATTTTGAGAGATCGGCTTTATTAACTTGAAAGGTTTAATTTTGAGTTTTTCTAATTTAAAATTTGAAAGGTGTCGCGTGAAAGGTTACCCTCAAGTTGCGGGTACCTAAATAAGGACAAATTATTAAAATAGACGAAAGTGAGCCTTAAGTGCACACTGGAAGTTATAAATTTTGTTCGATTTTTTTATGAAAGCAATATCAAAAAATGAGTAATTAAACGAATTGGATGATTTTGATATGCCGCAGGGTTTAAAACGAGGGTTTAAATGTCGGTTTTATTATAATATTGCAGACGAAGAGAAAGCGAACACAACCCGAATTGTAAATTTGTCACAATTTAAGTCAACTCCCGTAAAACCATCAAGAACGAAATTCACCCCGATAAACGTAACATAAAATTAAATCAAACTTACCAAATAAATGCTCCAGACCACTTTATAATCCTTCAAAATAAAACACACACCTCATATGAGCATAGTTTTACGTTTAACAAGATGGCTGAAATCCCGTACACTTCCGTAAGGACACGAACACCACCTCCTTCCTTTAATAATTTCGTAACAAAAAGCAAAACAAATTATCGTTGCCCGTCGCAACTTGACTCAACGTTTTGTGACGTCACGGACAAGGTTGAGCTCAACGCGCCTGCGGTTCATATCGAATAGCTCCAACAACGCGGCAAATTTTAAATTCAAAAAGTCAAAATCTCGCAACACCAAGTACGACAAATTCATTCAAAATTCCAATTGTTTCGAATGTTAAAAATCAACCTCAAAACCTTTCACCATCGAATTTACCAATTTTCGCAACCTACGGCCCAAACGTGGCGCCGTCTCCTGGCCACCCCCAAAACCGCCCTAGGAAGTTACCTACCCCCGAAAAAACAAAAAACAAAATTATATTCCGAAACGAAGCGCCCGAAAAAACAATAAGCCCAAAAAGTTGACAAGGTCACTTGAAACAATTAAGAAAAAAAGTTTAAAGTTGTAACATTGCGCCCACATCGCGCCTCACGACGCGCAGTCTCAAAATTATTGATAAAATGAAAAACTTTGCGCAATGTCGCTAGATCGTGCTCTGAAATTTTTTCAGTGAGCACTCGCTCATTCAAGCGACATTAATTAATAAGTGAGATGCTTGTTCGTTCATAAAACGCACCCTCCACGCAAAAGTGTTTGGTAGTAGAAATGGCCGAAAAACATATGGAATATTTTTTCAAAATTTTCGTTATATGTGAGTAAGGTTTTCTGTTTCAAAAAAGTGCGCAACACTCTCCAATTTTTCAGGTGTCTCGATTTGTTTTGTTTCGTCCATTACTTTGCCCTATATGGCCACGAGTAAGCCGCGACACACGAAATACTCGGTCAACTCGTCTGGGGGATCTGTAAATGGGTCAAAAATTATTGCGGCCGCTACTACTGCGACCAAAGGGGTGGTTTTGTACCAGGTGACTGCCAGTAATGGAGCGACTTGTATTTTGTTGAAAGTTGATGGGTTGATTGAAGTAAGGCTCAATTGATGAAGAGTTTTTGTACCACTGAGTCCGGTTTTTGCAGGTTTACTTCAAAACCCACGGTGATGCTGACCAGGCAGACACGTACATGTTTGATGATGCTGTCATAGAAGGAAATTGTAAATATGAGGATACGGCATCTATGAAAATCTCTTGGGAAGGCTACACCATGGTTTGGAATTTTGCTAAGGTAATGATGATCGAATGGAGAGGCTTTTTGTTTACCTACCGGTTTTCTTTTTAGACACCTGGAGGTGAAAGATGGTACGTTGATCAAATAGATTTAACTGTTAGTACAGCAATTGAGAGATACCACAGTATTAGAGCACATGGTAAGTGTTTCCAAAAATTTCAAGTTTGAATAAGCGAAGGTATTGATTGGACACGAAACAACTTTGATTAGTTTGCTTCAGAAGGTCAATTCTTTAATTTGATCCAGAGAATTTTTAAATATACTAGCTTCGTCATAATTTTATTTATTTATTTTTATAATACACTAATTAGTGTAATTAGTGCAATTATTTTGCCGATATATTTTAAATTATATTCATAATGGTTCACATCAAATGTGTCACAAAAACTTCGTTGATTATATTTATTTTTAATTTGTTGGTCATTGGATGTGCAACTTGAGTATACCGTGCGAAAATATTTCATTATTTTAAAATTGGTTATGCAACTCAACATGCAGCTGTGCTTCCATATGCAAAGGCATAAGAAAGGCATCAATTTGTTTATTTCTGCTTTTGTAGTCATTTTATTGCTATTTGGGTGGAAGGAGGAGCGGTACAATATTAATTATTAATTTCTTGGAAGAATTAAAATTTTATTGCGGAAAGCTACCTATTGTTCTTTGCACTATTAATAATATTTAAAATAAATTTTTTAAATTAAAATTAAATTAAATTAAAAAATTTTTGTTTGCTGATTATAAAACTGTGTATTGAGTATTACTTCTTATAATACTTACTATTAAAGTTTTTTCAAAGTCTAATTATTGTGCAAGTTTTCAAATGTATAAATTTACTCGATTTAAAATTAATGAGCCAACCAACCCCATGCATACATCCCGTGAATCCTGAGTAAGGTGCTATAAAATTAATATAATTGATGGAGAGGTTTTTATACACAATTTTTTGTATAAAAGCCTATAATAATTATACTTTTCCTAAAAATAAAAAGCACGATAATTATGTGTGAACGATTCACACAATAAAAAAAGGTTATATCAAAATACAAAACTTTAATAAGAGGAAAGGATAAACTAAGCATAAATCATTGAAAAAAATCAACACTTCAGTGATTTGAACTCATAAAACTTAATTTACAACCAACACTCCCTTTCATGTGCCTCTAAGCAGATATTTAAATATCGAATTATCCTGCTGCTTAGAAAGACATTCAGGCAAAATTAGTAACAATCAAGAAATTCCTTGGGTACCTTTATTTCTTCTTCCAATGTTGATCTAATCTTACCCTCCAATTCTTCCTACACACTAAGCTATAAGTGAGCTCGCAAGAATCCAAAACTACACGATACACTCTAAACACCATGGAATTTCCAAACATGGACCTCGATGTCGGAAAATTGCATACCTGGTCGAATATTCCAAAATATTTTCACCTCTTCCAGAAACTCTTCCCACACTTAGATGACACTTGCAGGAAAAGTAACAGTCAAATCGCAAAATTAAATCCAAATCTGAACGATTAGAAAACACTAAAGAAACGTAAAGGACGGCCTTCGTTGCAGTTCCTCCTCTCTTGGACGTTTGCTGCCAATCTTCCAAAACCAAAATCTCCACAATTCTCCCAACTTCCGGGTCAAAAAATTTTAATTTTCACTGTAACTTTCGCAGGCGCCAACACAAATTTTACATTTGCAACGTTACAAAATAATAGAATGAAAACATACAAGAACCAAATTGAAAAACAAATGAACAAATTTTAAAAATTTATGCTTTTCAATAAAATAAAAAAAAAAAAATTTTAAAATTTTTAGTGCATTCGCATGATGACAATTAATATAGATTGGGTATTAAAACAAGATCTCAAGTGCATTATTCCTATTTATGATGTAAAATAGTAGTATATTTAAAAAAAATCGCATACGGCGCTAATGGTCGGGGCTACTCCTCCCCGTGTGGCGTAGGTTGAAAACCATTACTGTTTTATTGTAGGGGCACTAAAAATATTTAGAGGGGGCCCTCATGATTGAATAACGCCTGGAGCCTCAGAAGTGCTAAAACTGTTATTGGAGGGGCTAATAGTGAAATGGAAAACAAATCATTTTCAACTTGTGATTATATTAGAGTTAATCTGGGTTTTGCCTTGCAAAACTAACATTTTGAAACAAGGAAAGCCACAATGACATTTCACTTATGAGCTCTAATGGTTGATTTGTACTCAACATTTAACATTTATCATTTAACATTTAAGAGGATTAACCAAAGGATAAATACATAAGGGTTAAAATAAATATTTATTTAAAATAATAAATAAAAATAAAATAAAAAAAAAAAAATAATTCAACAGGATAATTTCTTAAACTTAAATGATAAAGTGATAAATGAAATGGGTTTACCCATGAAGCTTAAGAAAGCAGGGGGGGACGTGTACAATCGTACCCTTTCTTCTACCAATAGCCGAGATTATAAAGCTCTGATAGATTTATCTCTAGTTTAAATATTCCAACAGTTTACCACATTTTAGCTATTTTAGTGACGCAGCAACTGAACCTAGCAGTGAGCAACTTACCGAAGGTCGTAGTAATTATGTATTTTATGACATTTTAACATTTTTCAACATGGTTGACATAATATTTCAAGTTCTATTTAACCGATATGCTTCAAATTTTGTACCAACCTTCACTATATAATTATCTATCGCCCCTACTACTTTTGTATAAAAATTATTTGGTTTACTATTTTAAAAAATTAAGAATTGTGAAAAAAATAGTCAAAAAATGAATTTTTTTCTTCAGACAGCCGCCATTTTGCAAAAATTTTTTTTTCCGTTTTCTCTTTAGTATAGGGGCTATAACGACATTCTTACTAATTAAGAATCTTTTTTTAAATCTTGTTTTCGATGACCAGAAGGGTTGCAATCGTGTCAACGAGTACACCCTCCAATTTTTTTTACCCCCAACTTTACCAGCTTATAGCTAGTTTAATTTTAATTTTTTGTTTGTTAAAATTTTTCTGTTATATTCTCGAAATATCAACAAATATGTTGTAAAAAACTGAATGGAAAAAATATTGTTTGTTTTGTTTGCTCGAATGCTCGACAAATCGCCCATAATTTATGCTTTTAAACCAGAAGACGGCCTTAAAGTAAATTATTTTACAATTTACACGCGATACGCGAACTTTCACAGTTCAACAGATGACAGATGGCGTTTGGAAATTAAATGTCAAGTTAATTTCAAAGCACAGCTTACACCACAACAAGTTTATTTATTAAATATTTAAACTAGAGATAAATTTGTCAGAGCTTTATAATCTCGGCTAGAAATCATATTAACGATATATTTAGGGATGTTATATGGACAGGTTGGTTTTAACGTACATTTTTATTTTAATAGTTTTTCTTGTTAGTTGGTTCTTGGCTGTTTAAATATTTTTCAATTTCAAAGTTATGTTTTTGCGATGCTGTGATTATTTTTATACAGAAATTGACAAGAAGATCATTGTCGTCAAGGGAACGGTACGACTAACAAAAAAGAAGTCTTGACTTCTTGTAAAAGAATTATTTTGCAAGTTACTGCAATTCTAAAAATAGAACCCCCCCCTAGCTACGGGTCTGCTTGAAAGTGTCATAATCAGAATTACTTGCCATTTTAGTAATAAATGTAAAAGAAATTATTATAAAGAATATATTATGAGTAGAGCACGGATTTTAGACACTAACAGATGGGACTTAGGAGAAAATATAACATAACTCACCAATAGAAAAAGTTTATTACCAATATAAAAAGTTAATTAGCGTAAATAAACGTTTCCATATATAGGTGAGTTATGTTTTATATATGTTTTCTCCTAAGGCCGAACTGTGAGGGCCTAAAATCCGTGCTCTAATTATGAGGAAGAAAAAGTTATAAACTGTAACCTTTATTCAAACAAATCACAAGCACAACAATGAAGATTCTGAAAGAAGATTTAAAATAAATTTAAAACCTGGAGATCACAGTTCAAATGAATAAAGAGGTAGCAATGGATAAAGTAGTGTGTACTTAGGTTGGTACCTAATTATACACAGTACCAACATAAATTTAAAATAATAATGAAAAATGTTTTGGAGTAAGATTTTATTACAGTTTGCAGTCAAAGCTCAAAATAAAGTATTTTCGCATACTTTATTTCAATTATATTTTATAAAGTATATTTGCCTAATATAAAGTATATACTTTATTATAAAGTATGGTTGGCAACCCTAACTGTAAAGCTGGGTTTACCATAAATTTTTTGAGCCAAACGCGAACACCCAATACCTATGGGGGGTCGGTGGGGGGGACACGTGTACTAATTTTTTTTAAAATTTGTAACAGTCCATTGTTCAATCGTTTATATCTTATATCAATCATTCAATTGTTCACCGAATCAATGGGTAGTTACTAAATTTTTTAAAAATTAAAAAAAAAACTAGTACACGTGCCTTAAATCATTTTCAAATTATGTGTTTGAAAATGTATTAATTTTTTTAAACTATATTTAAAATATTTCTTTACCTGTAAAATTAATCTCTAATCCTCGAAAGATTTACAAAATTTTAAGAGGGCTGTATACCTAACTTTTAACGAATATCCATATAGCTCTTTTATTAATGTATGGAATTTAATGCGGTTTGAAGTAAATGATTAGAAAAAGAATCTAGTTTCACGGAAAGTCATTAAGAACTTAAAAAAAAAAGATTTTCATTTTTATTATAATAATTTATCACTTCAGTGACCTGCAAGTGACTTTCCATGAATATACAAATTATTTAAATTATACTATTTTTAAAATATCTATGTATTTAAGACAAAAACCCTTATATATTTGCTTTTTAAGAAAGTGCATTTAAATCGTAAAATTTGGTTTACACCCATAACATTGCCAGATTAACGGATGTATTTAATTCAATTATGAGTGTAAACCAAACTTTATGTTAGGTATAAAGGGCCCTTAAAAAGGTAATCTTAAAGTAGGTATATTTCAATAACTGTACATTTTACATAATAAAGAATAAACCTTCTGCATCGACTAATGCTACTACTATAAGTACCTGTTAATAATATTTATTAACAAAGGTATAACCACGCTACAAAACCCATCTTAACTAGATTTGGTTTTAAATTTTTAAAGTTCGTAATCTTTAATTTGTTCAGTTATTATTTTTTACATCAAAAATTTTTCAAGTTCATAATTTTGAATTTCTCCAAAATTATTATTTTTTACTTATAATTTTTTTCGATAGCTCAGGGCCCTTTGGGCCCCTAAGACTGACGGGCCGTGTGCATTCGCACACCGCGCACCCCGGTAGTTACGCCACTGATAAAATACGTCTGCAAATTTTCCAAATTCTTGACCCCTCGCTCCCTTCCTTTGCCAAAGTTGGTCGCAGTTCTTATGTCACATAACAAAGATTGCCATGAGGTCTTCGCACTTTCTTACCGTGATCTTTTGTATTTCTAATCAGGCAGGAGCCGGAGCACAGAAAATTGTACTGCTCCAAATGATTTTAGTTTGGTTTTTTGTTATCTACAATTGAGGACCGTTTTTTCAAAACTCGCTTTGTCCAAATTAAAAAATATTGAGCTTTATATCAAATCTATATAATTTTGTAGCGGCCTTTCAGAATTTGCTATCATATATTGCAAATTTTGCTTTGTTACTTTACAAAACGCTAGAGAAAACTTAAAGTTTTAACAAAACTCGCTTTGTACAAAAAAATTATAAAATATATTAATATTCCTGAAGAAGCGAAAGAATTTTTCAACGAAATTTTAGGGAAAACAACATCGGAAGAACCAGCGCGACAAGTGACAAAAAATTGAAAAGATTAAACCGTATTTTTTTTTCTGTGTTCTGTAGAAAATTTATTTTTAATTCGATGTATTATGATAAAAGTATTACATAAAGCGAGTTTTGCAAAAACTGTAATTTTTCTTTAATTAATATTTTTGAAAACTTACCAAAAAAAAATTTCATATTAGAAAAACTAGACACTAGGAAACAAATTATTTTCAGTTATTTTTAACTAATATTTTGTTTACATTCTGTCAAAAAAGTATCGGGAATTGGTCATTTAAAAAGCCCGCTTAAAGGGATTGTCAAAATTTTTTTTGTCGCCAAGTTGGCACAACTGTCCTCTATCATGATGAGAAGTTTTAGCGCGATCTGTTATTTAGTTTGTTTCCAGTGCTGGATTTTGTCAGTTCATCTCAAGGGTGTTTGGCGATTTTTTACAAAGAATAAAAATATCGAACAAAGAATTTGTCTCAAATTTTCCACTAAAATGGAATTTCATATGACGAATCGCTAAAAATGTTAGAGAAGGCTTACAGTAAATCGTCTTTATCAAAAATACGTACTTATGAGTGGTACAGTGCATTCAAGAGCGGTCGAGATGCCGTGGAAGAGTTGCCTCGCTTTGGTCGGCCATCAACGTCTTCAACTGAAGTTAAGTTCTTGCTAGAAAGTCAGACGGTACATAAAGAACAGTCTCTGGGCGTTATGCGGCGGTTGAGAGAGCAAATTCGGAAAAAGGCCATGTTTGTGGAAAGAAATCTTGTGGATTTTGCACCACGTCAGCCGATGTCAGCGCACCATCTCACAAGGCTATCATTGTGAACGAATTTCTGGCCAAAATCTCAACAAATATCATCGAACAACCACCGTATTCACCTGATATGGCTCCGGCTGACTTATTTCTCTTTCGAAAACTGAAATTATCACTTCGAGGCATCCCTTTTCAGTCAATGGAAACCACAAAAGAGAATTCGCGGCGAGAACGCAAGTCGATTCGGGAAAATGCATGTGAAATTTTTTTTGATGATTGGATTAATCGTTGGCATACGTGTATTATTTCGGAAGGGGCCTACTTTGAAGGCCATACAATAAATTTTAACGAATAATAAATATTTTGTATTTTATTAGCAAATTCCCGATACTTTTTTGACAGAATGTATATCAAATTCACTAAACAATAAAAACCGTTTCCTGAAAAGTTTACTTTTAGGATAAAGCGAGTTTTGAAAAAACGGTCCTCAATTACTAGATGGAAGGTCCGTCTACGGACGGGTTAACTCGAGTGTTTCAAAACTCGCTTGGTGTGCATCCTAGAGGAGGTGATTTTTAGGTTGGTCGCATGTAGAGACAGGATGGTTAGGCAAAATGTCTTTCTTTTTAAATGGAAATATTTAATTGAGAAACCGTTAAAAGCCGCTAAAAAGGAGATCCACCGGCTAGCTACCCGTCCGTGGACCGGGCTTTCCAGCTAGTTTGTTTATAAAAACCAATTTTTTTTTAACAGAAAACAGAGGAATTTCTTTAATCAATTCATGCACGTCATTAATTTTATAATTAAGTGAAATAACTTGAAAAGTAATTTTCTTCGCCACTTGGAGGCCTGCACTTAGTTACTTTCCAAATGTAGCCTTCCAGTTGACTTAAGGGCGCACGGCCTGGCCCCTGTACCCCGTTGGTGGAGCGGATTTTTGGTTATAATTTTCTGCAGCAACACAAATAGAAACTAAGCAAATCGAATCTTGATGATATAGTTTTTCCGGGGCGGCAAAGAGTCACAGATGGCCTTGCACGTCTGCAGCAGCTGAGATTACAATGCACTGATTTAAGGATGCAATGCACCAATACAAAGCGTATTCCGTTTATAATGGACTATAATCAACGAGTTTATTTAAGAAAGTGTGACGAATTTTATCAAAACAACGCAAAACGAATCATATTTCAACGTATTTCCATAATATCCCATTATAATTTACAAAATGCGTTTTTTAATCAATTGTTTTTATTGGGGGGGGGGGCAGCCCATTATTGTAGAACGATGCGTGTAAAGTGTCAAGAAATAGTGTGGTGTACCCTGCAGGTCCGGAGAAAATTCTTGAAGAAAATGGACTACATAGAATTTTCTAAATATTCACTCAATTTTATCACATTTTTTCCGTTTTCTAGGTTGGACTATTCCCTCAAACCTCCTCTAAGCTACACCCTTGATCACATAATACTAACAAGATGCTTTTTAATTTTACTTTTAAACGTAAAAATATCCAAAAATAATTTTTTGAGAGACTTTAACCAAACGAGATAATATTATTTGCTGTTGATATGAAATTGCAGTTAACTAAAGTCAAAGTTAGCTGTGAAACGGTAACGTAGCGCAACAGATTTTATCTTTTTTTTTTAATTACAGTTGTTAAATTAATTATTCTGCTAAACCATATTTATTATAATATGAAACAACGCAGATTGAATCATGCCTACTGATGAAGATCAGATTTTTGATGATATGTTTTTATTGCAACATAAATCAAAACGATGCGTCAGGCGACGCGTCGCGACGCAAATCGAATCCTGATGATTTATGCAATTCACTCATTCTTTCTTCTTCATTCTTAACCCTCAAAACTTTTTAAATTGAAAGTTTCATTTAGAAAGGGGCACATGCTCCTTATCTGGCTGCAGATCTGTATAATACATAATATTATAAGATTATAACATTTATGCAGACCGCACCGTCAGGGACGTGCCCAACAGGGGGATCCCCGCCAATTTTTAATTCTGTAATTAAGTTGACAAATTCCCTCATGAAAAAAGGCACGTCCCTGCCCACCGTAGATAGGGCGATCCGCGTCATTACCCAGTGTTCGAAAATTTAAAAATTAAGGTTTTTTATGTTTTTTGCATTTATTTCAAAATTCCAATGAAAATTGTGTAAAATTTACCTCTCCACAATTTATATTAATTTTATAACATCCCCGTGGTATAAGTAATTTACTCCTTAGATGTAGATGGCATGTACTCGTGGGGTTGGTTGGCTCACTAAATTCAAATCGAGTAAAATTGTACATTTAAAAATTTGCAACCTTTGGTACTTTCTGACGGGAAAAATGAGACTTTAAGAAAATCTTTATTACTAATTAAATATCGGATGTGGTTATTCGGCCTTGGGCCTCATTGGGTGAGAGGTCGAGATGGTGGAATATGCATGTTGCATACTAACTCAATACAAATTACATACAATGAGTCCACTTTGAATTTTTACGTTTTGTTTCTCATTTTATGCAAAGATCAATGAACTGTAAAGACGGAAAATGCAAATTTTCTTGGTAAACTTTAGAAAGAATTTTTTCAGTATACTATTCAAAATTAATAATACCCTTAATTCTAATTTTTTTACAGGCATAGCGCTATCAATTCCAAAAATCAAACAATTATGTTAAAACTTATTCTGAATATCCAAAACTTTGCGTGTCCCTGTATCTTCCGGGCTCTGTGCTGACCGAACCTTTAAAACCCCGGTTATTGAGGCAATTAAAATTGCCAAACAACTGACGCTAAGCGGAAATATAATATTTGGAATGTTATACAATTGATTATTTTTATTTTGCATCCATTAGGTAGCTTGCTGGGCTGGCCTTCAGTAGTGCCTATACTCTGGTCTTTCATAATGTTAATGATGGCAATTCATTAACCCAGGAGGACCACCGGCTTAACTTGCCTTTCGAAGCACGGAGACTAGTCATAAGAAAGTTTGACCCTTCCCCGAATTTGATCCCGGTACCTCGCGTACCGAGGTCGTATAATAGGTCATTTTACTCCCACTTATTAGGATGCAAAGTGTCATTTTTCGGCACACGTGAGCTCCAAACAGCATTCGCAATATAACAGCGGTAAAACGACCGGGCGCTAGATAACTTAATAAAACTCATTATAGAAATCGTACACGGTGAGGTGGTATTTTTGAATTCCAAAATCAATTTCAAAACATTAACATTAAACAAATTAATATTCAGAATGATCAAAGGAAGTAGGTACTCCGTCATAAAGCATGAAATTAGCAATTAGGTTTGTTTGAAGAGATTTTGATCACGTAAAATCTGAATGACTTGACAATTTTGATCTTATAGCAGAGTTATTGGGTGTGAATAACACAAATTACCCTGAGTAAATTACATTAATAAGTCAACAACTCAAATAGCATTTCAATTTCAGCTTACCTCGCACTACTGCAAACCGATCAGAGTCAGGTTCCTTGGAGCTATTCATGTTTCATCAGTTTGAAATAGAAGCAAAACATAACTGAAGAGAAGAGTACACAAAGTTAATTTATTTGAGGCACTCGGATACAATTTATTGATTAGCAAATCCACTATAAAAATACGATCACGTAAAACACTACAAACATTACACGTAATAAAAGCACGCGATCAGAAAAATAAAATTTGCACAATCCAACTTTCCGACTGTGATGGTAAATAATAAATTGATTTGGGGTTCATAATAAATCCTCCTAAAGCCATCCAACCGATGCGTAAAAATATCTGTCTGGGTTATAGATAATCATATTTCCAAAGATGTGAAGTAAGAAAGCTTTAGGCAAAGATTTCGGTAACCCAGTCTGATGCCACATAAACATAAATACGCATTAATTAAGCATTTGGACTTATTTGACAATTAATTTGCATCAGAACACATCTTCGCGATGCATCACAAAGGCGATTTCAAAATAAAAAAGTGAATTTGAGTTGGATCCAAAAGTAAAATTATTCGTATGTATTTTTTCGAACTAGCGTATATCGCGTGGTGCAAACCAAACTACATCAATTATTGTGGCACAATAAAGTACAACTATTCCACGCTAGATGTAGCGAGGGATATTACTGAAATGCAGATGAAAATAATTTTGTTTCGAAATTGACTTCGTTAGTGATGACGTCAAAGCGCCTGGATATAGGCCAACCAAAATACACGAATTGAATCAGTGTATGAGCAAATCGGGCAACTAAACACTGTTTCAAATTCGTGTAGCATGGGTGGGCTATATCCAGGAGTTTTGACGTCACACTGATGGGGTAAATTATTGAAGTTTTGTAAGGGACAATCAACACTTCGCTAAATAATATTCAATGCATCCCCTACAAGCTTAATTTTTGTTTTAGTTCTTCCAGAGAAATCCTTCAAGTTATCCCATACCCAGATGTTATTTCCCACGCCTGTGGGAAAATCTTATGCTTGCGAAGAATCAATAATTGACCTATCGTTCCCCGAGGCAGATTACAATCCAGCCGGCTTGAGTGGAAAAGTGTTTTTGAGAACGTTTCAACTCCAACCATTTATGTACAAGGGTTCAAATTTTGGCCCGGCATTCGACTGCAATGCCCAATTCGCATTTAGAGACGAAACCGCACCCATAGCCGTTGGTTCGACCCTCGCTATCGCAGTTCTCGCAACAGTTACCGGTTATGGAGTCTTCAGATATTTCAAAGTCAAAAAAGTACAATACAACACAATGGAATAAAATTCAAAATGGATACTCAAAAATGTTGGTTACTTTTTTTCAAAAATTACAGCTCCCAACTTTTTTTTACTGTAACCTGACTGTAAATAGCCGAAGCTAAGTAACAAATTTTAAGGAATCCTAATACGACGTTTTCTCTTTCGAAATAAGCACTTTTATTAATATACCGCGTGTTTGACATGAAACAATTTATTGTGAACACCCTGTATATTAGTTGATATTTTAATGCACCATATCATAATTAAGTCAATAAAAATTTCACTTCTAACTATAATGTATGTATACCTACCGTATTTAGAATTAGAGAAAGTGGAATATTCGAAAAATTACGGAAGAGTTAGCTCCGGGTGCGGAACCTTTCGCGTTTCACGGCCGTGAAAACAGCAAACAAATTTTTCGTAATTTTTCGAATAATAAAAAAAAGTATAATAAAAATAGGTCTAATGTGCTAAACTTTTTGTGGACGTTTTATTAAAAATGTAAAATGGATGTTGAAAAAATTAATAGTAATAATAAATTTAGCGATGTAACCTATTTTTGAGCAAAATTTTAAACTGTTTGGCTTTTCGAAATTTTACAATTGGACTGAATTTTGGAAAATTAGAAAATGAGACAGATTCGAGCCGAAGCTATTTTTTTAATTTCGAGCTGTGCCAATTTTTTATTTCGAAATAAAAATCAAAGATTTTTTAAGTGATCGAGTATTGGTAGTCAAATAGGTTTTGCAGAAGTTAGCGGTTCTAGTTTAGCGAAGTAACAAAAATATGGATCAAATGCAGGACCGGCCTTTTTACAATTGGATGATTTTTGGTGGCAAACAAGCAACGTTTTCTCTACGATGCGCCGGCAGCTCGTTTATCCAACTGCGCGCGTATCTTATCAAAATCAGCAGAAAAATTAGAGAAAGCGTTGCGTGCGCATAAAGGAATGGTATGTAGCCGGTTCTGCTTGCTAAAAAGTAATAATATTTTACCATATCTAATTTGTTATCTCATTTTATGTAAATTTGCCATGGCATGTCTTCCAGTAAAGTATAAAAATATGTAATTACTAAAGAGTGTGATTAAATTAATTATATATTGTGTGAGCAATGTTAGTAAAATTATTATTATATTACGATAATTAAATAATTATAATAGCTGGAATAAACTTTCAAACGTTAAGATGAAGTTAGTGTTTCCCAAAAACCAGCTTCTACCCAAAAACATTCAACTTCATTACAATAATTTTCTTGGAAATCCTCCAGATATAATTTTCTTGTAGAAGCATTTTTAGATAAACATCCAATATTGGGACAACTTGAGAGAATTTTATTGTTGTGCCTATCTTTCTTTGAATACGAACTGAAGCACTGATGTCATGTGACGTCACACGTGGGATTGTAAAGGCTCCTTTCCAAAATTGATTTAACCCAATTTTGTAAACGGGATTTTCAAAATTCGAGCAATAGAACAATTCTATTCTATTTTTTGGGAGGAGCTTGAGTGCATAATGTTGGGTAAACAAAGTATAGTATAGCATTTAATTCACGTATGACGTCATTTATGTTTGCTTCACTGATTGAAAGTCAAAGCGTGTCTATAAGTTTAAATGGTCTAAGGTTGTTACCATCTTTGAAAGCATTAACATCTCATGATAGGCTGAGTTATCATCTAAGGAAGAAAGAGTTGATATATAGAGATAAATAGAGACGATATTCTTTCAAAGAGACAAGGACACCAGGAGCCCGAGACGTCACTGGTACTTGATAGAACTTTAGATTTAGATGCACTCTGAAAAAAAATTTGCCGCTGTGACAAAAATTTAACTATACCAACAAATAATATTAGTCACTATAGCCTCAACTAAAAATTTGCTACTACAACAAAGTGATTTTTGTTGATCATTTGTTTGTTGCGCCAACTAAAACAATTAGTTTTTATAAAAAATAAAACTTTGTTGCTTCAACTAAGAAATTTTTTATTATAACAAATATGACTTGATTGCCTCAACTAAAAGGTTTGTTGTAATAAGAAATAAAACTTGGTTGTTTCAAGTAAAAAATTTGTTATAATAGCAAGTAAAGCTATGTTTCTTCAAATAAAATATTTGTTATTATAAAAAATTAAACTTTGTTATTACAAGTAATACATTACTTGATGCAAACAAACCTCATTTAGTTGTACCGAGTAAAATTCTTGCTGTGCTAACTAATAAATATAATGTTGTATGAAATAATATATTTGTAGTACCAGCCAAATAATGAATTTCAAAATAAAAATATTTCATCGTATTTCATAAAGTTTTATTTTGACGAAATATAACACTGAAATAAAACCTATAAGCTAAAAGTAAAAAAACCTAAAATTACTACAAAATAAATATAAATGTAACAAATCCAAATTTCTACTACAACTACTACTGATTAAAATAAAATTTTAGTAGTTATGAATAATTTTCCATCGGCCATTCATGTACCGATGAAAAATTATTCATACACACAAAGCAACGTGTCATTATGAATATAATTATATATAAAAAAAACTAAAACTAAACCTTAGATCGATCCTAAAAGTATTTCAACAGCTAATTTATTCCTTTTTCGTTCTAAAGTTGGCTTAACCTCACCAAAAATCTTAAAAAAAAAGAAAAAAAATTAGCGAGAATAATTGGGATTGTATTCGATGAAAATCAGTTTGCAACTAAAAATAATATGTATAATACATTATCTTGGTGATTAGTTTTTAAAAATAATAAAACTTATTTACTAAAACATATCCTAACTTTAATTTGAGAGCAGGAAATGTATCCATGTAGTCATCATTTATTGATCTATTTCTCCACAAATTCCTTTTGTCAAAAGTTATATCCCATTTTTTAATCACTTCTGTCCACGGTTCAATTGAGTTTTTTAGCCATTGTACGTCATCATCTGTATCTATACTGTTATATTACCTGAATTTGTATCTACTACAGTAGTGCAAGCCGTAGGCGATTTTCCAATCAATAAACCTGAGTGCCGCATCTGGCGTCTAAGATTATAAAATTTCCGGTACAGCTTTCCATATCCTACTTTGTGAAGGCTGCCGCTAATTTTCTTTTTATATCCCACAGAGAAGTAAACTTCCAATAAATAAAATAAATACTTACTTATAACTAGAGTCCGGATTTGTAGCTATTATGCTTTTTCTGAAAATTCGAAGCAGCTGAAAATTTTTAGAAAAATTTTGTGTTTTAACTTAAAAGAAGTCATTTGGTATCAAGTTTTATATGCTTTTTTTGCTTTTTTTTGACTTTTTATGCTTTTCGTGCTTTTTTTTGACTTTTTATGCTTTTTCTTGCTTTTTTTTGACTTTTTGTGCTTTTCGTGCTTTTTTATACTTCATTAATGCTTATTTTACAAAATATTTTAAAGTTTGATATTTTAAAATTTTTTGCAACACCTGCAAGGTTTATTACTAGATTATTACTTCCTGGTATTTTTGAAAATTAGAAAATTCGGATAGCAAATCTATAAAAGATTGCCAAAATGTATTAAAGAATCCAGAACTTAAAGGAAATTTAGCGTTTATTAAATGACACTGTAACTATGTTACTGATATTATAAAATCTGTGGAAAAGCAGCAAATGCCTTTGGCTGAATCCTGGGATTTAGTAGAAAAATTTAAAAACGCTACCACTAGCATCATAGGACATGTTGGAGACAATATAAAAAAGAAATTGAATGATGTGTTAGAGAAAAATGAAGGATTAAAAATCTTAAATAATATAGCTAAAACAATAGCTGGAGAAACTATTGAAAATTTTGAAATGGAACCTTCACTTGTAGCAAAATTCAAATTTGCACCTATTACTAGTGTAGATGTCGAAAGAAGTTTTTCTGGGATGAATTTTACTACAGAAAATTTGGAAAAATTCTTAACTGTTAATTGTTTCAAAAATTAAATTAATACTTTTGTTTATGCTTTTTTTTAATAAAATTTGTGCTTTTTTTGACAAAGTTGATGCTTTTTTTAGTATTATTTGGTGCTTTTTTAAGCACTTTTTTCCCAATTTTTTATGCTTTTTTATCCGGACTCTACTTATAACAAAACATTATCTAATGATTTAAAAATCATTAAAATTTGCTTTTATTTCTGAAGGAAATAGTCCAACAATTGCATTTGACAATAATATAAACCTCTCAGTCGAAATTCTGAAAAAATAAATAAAAATTACTATATAAGAGAAAATGGGTGTTTCAAATACCTCTGATCAGTATTTTTATGAAGTTCTTCTTGTAATACTATTTCCACTATTTTGTCTCTCATAATATGATCAGTCAACGTGTTCGATTTTTTGTACTCGCTTAAAATACTGTTACCATGCAGTGTGGCAATGTAAAAAAAGTGTATGTAACCCCACGTTTCTTTCCGCTTCTTTTTGAATTTTCCTTCTGTATTTTTGTGCAGGACTATTTTCAATTTCTTCCTCCGTGAAACCAACAATGGCATCGGTCAAAAAGTCTAAATTACAATACATATTTGTAATATCGGTAATATAAAAAAAATTGCTTATATACCATTTCGCCCACAGGGAGGAGATAATTCGTCTGAAATTTCAATAGAAGATGCTGGAGATGGTACGCTACTAATTATCAGTTGTTGTAGTACAAAAACCTCTCGGTCCTATTTTGGGAATTATTTCCTTGATAACATCAATGGTGAGAGCCTCCATATTGATTACGTTTTCTAAAATTGGATCAAATTTATTGTTCTTGCATACGTTATGACATTAAAAATAAAATTAATTCAAAAATGAGATTAAACAAGATATTTAGAAGCATTTTAAGAAATAAAAATTTTTACTCAATTTAAAATTCGATACAAAAATATTTTGAAAAAAAAACGCTCTCGCGGTTAACGTTTTAAATATTCAAATCTTCACAAATTAAATTTTATATTCATTGAATGTCTCTAATAATAATTATTGTATTTGCTACTAAAAGAGTAAAAATAAAATATTATTATTTTTAATTTAACAAAATTAATAGGTATAGATAGTACTATTTGCTGACAAAAATTTCTTTTGCATTAAAATGTATACTTGCATGGGTAATATTTTTTTTTATATTCAAACCTATACGAACCTATTTTGTATTAAATAAACTTATGACGTATTTATAAAGCAGTCAGGTGATCATACAAGAAGTATGTACATACCTGCATCAAGGTTAAGCCGCGCGCCGGCGCCGACCAACACCGGGGTTATCAAATATGCAAAGTAAGCAATATCGGGGAAGCACAAATATTACAATTATTGACACTAAATTAATTTTGTTATTCCGTATTAAATATTATACTGATAATAATTATAAAATAATTCATTTTAGAGACATCAACTTTGAATATTAAATAATACTATTAATGGGTAGTTATGAAATGAAAATGAAATTTTGTTCCTCCTGACCATGAACCATACGCATCAGTTAATACGCATCAGTTAATCTTTTGTTGTAATCTAATTTTTATTTTACTTACCTTCAAAAACTGCGCAGAGTTCAGGTAACTGCCACTTTTCTAAAATTTCGGCTACACTCATTTTGTTTATTATTACAAGTATAATTATTATTTTCGTAGTTATTACACAGCATACAACTGATAACAATTAACGACTTCTAATAATGAGAAATGACTATTCCACGCATACTCGTTAATGTTCGGTTTAACGAATTTCTAATGTAACAAATTTATATTTGTTGAATTTTTGATTAACAAATATTAGATTTCGGACAACAAAAATATATCCTAGTAGAACAAAATATTTTATTTCAGATAACAAAATTGTATTATTTACTTCAACATTTTCATTTTCTTTACGACAACAAATGCCAAAAAAATATTTGTTGAAACAACTAGTTTTATGTTATACCAAATAATATTTAATCAACTAATCTGTATTTGTTAGCTGGGCAAAAACATTTTTCAGAGTGTGCTGATTTAGACTTGATAAATGACAATTATTTGCATCCTCCCCCTAAAGAGCTACCGGTAGTGTTTTATTACTCACGGAAAGGGTTCCTGGCAACCCGGGATACGTATCCACCACAGACTGCAAGATCCGGATGGCCTTAGGTAGAGAACTCTACGACAAACAGAATTGACCCCAGGGCTCCCACCCCCGTAGTAGTTGTTTTTGGGTCAACTGATTACACCCTTAGAGCTAGTTTCATAAAAGAGGGATCTAACCCAGAGGCTGATCCTGGGTTAGATCTTGAACCAGGATCAGCTGATCCCCGAGTTACCCCTCTTTTATGCAACTGGCCCTTAGAGATTTACTTGCCCATCTCAAATTTAAGCTATCGCTTTGGAGTCAACCAGAGTGCAGCTTTCCGCGCCATGATCAAGTTTCCTTATCTCATATGTGTTAAGCCCATTTATTTCTCTTTAGGCAACCATTTTAAAAATTAGCTTCCTTCAGGACTGATCTCCTGCACCATGGAAGCTATGGGTTAAGGTCGTTAACCCTTTATTTAAGTCATCCCAGTTCCCATCTGGATACAAACCTTCCGCGCCATGAGCTGGCCATGGGTTAAGAAGTTAAGATGGTCGTCCTTCTAGGTTCAAAGGTAAGTATAGTAAGTACAGGAGTCATTCAAAGGTTGGTTTCCTTCAGGACTGACCTCCTGCACATGAACAGGTCATGAGGTCTTTTGCTCGTTAAAATGGCTTTCCTAAGAAAATCTGTATTACAGACCAAGCAGACTGAGCGAGTTTTTTTTGACAGTAAAAGACAGTAAAAGTAAGACTCGGAGAATAAGAGAGAGTAAGAGAGACAGAATTTCTGTCCGATATAAAGTTCATGAAATAAGTGTCAGATCTAAATGTTGCAATTTTGTGTTGAATTTTTTCTAATTCGTAGGAAATATGAGCTGATATCTCAGTAATGGCTGAACGGAGAGTGACGGGAATGGTGATGTTTGGTTACTGGAGGTACGGACTCAATGTTCTACCCTACTTGCGGACACTTTTAACTGGAAACTGGAGAGTAGTCGGAGCGGTCCAAATCGCTTTAATACGCTTCTATCGGAGGAGATACAAGGAAGAAATAAAGCATGTGAGAGATATCGACACATGTGATCTGTCGTACAAGAAGTACAGGATAGGGAAAGCAAGAGGTCGAGAGTGCTTCCTCCTTCCAATTAGTGCACAGGAAAATATTCAAAATGCTTAATAAATTCACAGGTACGAAAGCAAAGAAGAAGATCTCATTGGAGATCCCGATCGCCCGGTCTTCATATTAGGGCAGTCATTTTAGCAAAAAAGGTGTGAAAATTGCAAAAGTTTTCAAATTATGAGACAACATTGAAGGAGGTAAAAAAAATAATAAATCCAAATTTGCACCCTTTTTTGCCCCCCGGAACATTGTTAAATTAAAAAAACCGAAATTCCGAAATTTATGCAAACCTTGGAGAACATTTTAATAATTAAAACACATCTTCAATAAAGTTTGCACCCTGCTACAATGACCGAAACATTGCAAACAGTAGCTTATTCATTTTTTTTGTGTATCCTGTCGAAAAAAATTGCAAAAGTCAGGCAAATAATTCCTTAATACAACCCTGTATGCAAATTAATAATCACAACTATTTGCAATGTTCCGGTCATCGTAGCAGGGTGCAAATTTTATAGAAGATGTCTAATAATTATTAAACTGTTCTCCAAGATTTGCATAAATTTCGGAATTTTTTTCATCGAGTTATTGCAAATTTACACTCTTCTTTTAAAAATTTAACAATGTTCCAGGGAACAAAAAAGGGTGCAAAAATCGGATTAATAATTTTTTGACCTGTCACAATGTTGTCCCAAAATATAAAAACTTTTCACTTTTTAAGTCCCTAATGACTGGCCTATATGTAGAAGTTCTTGGGATGATAAAGGCAGTGGCGTAACTTCAAATTTTAGACCCGGGTGCAAGAGCTTTGACGGGCCCCTCGATTGAGAGGTGCGCGATTTAAAACAAAATTTGGTCCCAAAATAATACAGTGTAAGGGGACCATTACTCGCTCTGCCTCCCTGTTATTTACTCCACTGTCCATACCTCCCCAGACTTGCACAGATTGCACACTCATTTCTTCACATTTTAGGGTGTTTAGTGGGCTTATCCACACTAGAAAATTGAAAAACACTTCAAAATGAGATAAAATTCAGTATTATCAATTTACTAAAAAATCAATTAAATAAAACATGGTTAAACCAAAACAAATTTATTTCTCTGAAATGGGCGTGAATCTGGGGGGGTATGGAATACCCCAGGTATACGTAAGCAACAACCCGACTTTTTAAAATTGATAATCAAGCAAGTTTGATTCTTGAATTATTGTC
This sequence comes from Rhagonycha lutea, assembly GCA_958510855.1. NCBI lineage: Eukaryota > Metazoa > Arthropoda > Insecta > Coleoptera > Cantharidae > Rhagonycha > Rhagonycha lutea. The sequence continues at coordinate 24,514,572 of OY294038.1, forward strand.
TTCTTGTTGAAGACTAGTGAAGTAATATTTTATATACCCCCAAGCCGGATTGGAGTGGCTTGAGGAATGACAGGATGGGGGTGAAGCTGAAAATCGGAGGTAGTACAATGATCTCGATTTAGAGTACAATAAATTCTCTCTACAATAAATTCAGACCCCCAAACCCACTTGACCCTACAATGGTTCCATGTGTTAAGTTTGAAGAGAATCATCGGTAACCATGGCAACTATGTTTGCTTTTAATAAGTAGGTACGATAATTGATTAAAGCCAACTAATTATTTATTTTTTTGTTTTAAAAATACGCAGACCAGAAGATCCAGGAGAAAATTTGTTGGGAATACCTCCCAGCACAAAGAAAGGTACACCACAATTCGGCACCAGCCTACTCAACACCGCACCACTCGGCACCGGAAAAACTCGGCTCCAGCGGATCTCTCTTTTAACGGTCCCCTCATTTATAAAAATCGTTTCCTAACACTAACCTAAGCTCGACCGGTTGATTCCCGTTGCCGAGTTGTCCATTTCCGGCTTGCACAGGCGCTTTTACCCTTGTTTAAGAATTTTTTAAATTGCATGACCTCGGGCCCCTAATACGATTTTAAGGGCCTTGTGCATTCGCACACCGCGCACAATAGTGGTTACGCCACTGAATAAAAGCAACGGTCAAGAGCAACCCCAATGCTGAGTTGGAAGAACTCCATATGGGCGACTTATCGGTCGAAATAGATCGGGATGAAAAGGGTAACCGGTTCTTGAGGGCACAGCTAAGGAACAACGCCTCGGGGCCTAAGCGGATTTGTTTCAAGACATTTGGAAATTCTCATGGAGATTTAAGCGATGGGAAGTTAAAGTCTTTGCCATGGAAGTTTGGGGTTACATCATCGATACAAAGCACCATTATTAGTTACCCCACCAAAGCAGTTACGTTTAGGATGACGAAACAGCAAAGTTCCGTGGCAAGGCAGTTTTAATTTTTCGGAATCAATTTAAACGTTTGTGATTATAAGTTGAAGTTACCGGTAAATTGCAACAATATGGGTAGCCGCTATTTCTTTGGCTTTTGGCCACACTTTAGGGGTTTGCGACCATAAGTTAGTGTAGATTGTAAGCTGTATTCTAAATAGTGGACCCCCAAAATACTTAACAAAATTTAAGTTAATTGAACGCAATAAAAGTTAAAATTGTATTCTTTTTGTTTTTAGTGTTTTGTCGGGTATGTTTGTCGAGCGCTGTTCCACGGAACACATGGAACACCGGTGGTTTCGCTATTGCATCATTGCACTTAATATACCAGCGGTCGGAAACCGGTTGTCCGTGGCGTAATATTAATGGTCTTCGAAGAAATTCTGATGATATTATTTAAGTTTGCTGGGGTCATTTAATAAAATTTTTAATTAAATAATAAATTGTTCTTCGCATGTTGCTCAGAGCAACTGTAAGCGAGATTCAATAAGTTTGTTTAATTATGAAATAGGGTCCTTTTAATAAATTAGTCGTTCCTAATTAGGAACTAGGGAAAAAAATGTATTGATCAAAGTGAACAATTAAAAAGTTAGCGATTCTTTTAATTTAATTTTAACATGATTACTCTTGACCTAGTAAAAAAACTGAATTCACCTACATATTAAAATAATACAGATAAGGGTAAATAAATCAAAACTTTGATAATTTCCCTTTGTAAAGTTCAAAAAATCGATTTTAGACAAACTGAAGAGATTTTGCACTCCCTAAGGAATGATGATTTGTTATGTAACCCGATATTCCAGTAGGTGCTAAAGCAACTTTCTAAGAATATTGATCCTTATTTTCGGTGTTATTAAAGCAACGACTACGCTATTTTAATTTCATCGTAAAAGTGCCTACACTTTTCGGAGCTTTTTGGTAGTTAATTTTTAATTTGATTTACAGCAGAACAAAAATAAGAAAAAAATTGTGCCTTATTAAAATATTCAAAAAATGTGTTTAATGGGATAATATTAATCTTTACCCTTATGGTGACCGTAGCGTTAAAAAATAATTGGGGATGCAATAAATCTCGAAAAGTTTTTGATACCTTTAAACTTAAAAAAATTTGTTCAAATATTTTGGATTTAATTGACCTTTGCGCATAATTCATGCCACCTAATTGGGAGTTTCGGGTTTTCGTTATTCTTCACGTGTGCAATCCGCAATATGTTTAATTTAAACAAAAATATTGCAGGAATGTGGAAGGTTTACGTACAAAAGCTTATCGATCTCGATTCCAAATTTTTCGACACCTCTTAACTTACAAAAGCTTCTTTCAGGTACAAACGTCGTCAATGAAAATAATTTTATCCGCCTACCGAGTGGCCAACATTTTTTGGTAAATCAAAAATACGACTTCATCTAATTAAGGTGGCTTAGCTCGCTGAACGCCGAACAGTTTATCTTCATGGAATTTTATGATGTAAGGGGGCTTTTAAATAACAAAAGTGACAAGTGATATTGAAAATAAAAAAATACGAAAAGATTTAAGCTTTGTACAATTGAAATTACCACGCCCTTTTGTGACAGATTTGTACAATTCATTTCATCCCTATCTGTAAAGAGCATCGTTCCTCTTCTACATACCTACGCTTCACAACGAATTTTCTGTCTCCCTTTTATTTAACAATGAAGGTATACAGATGTAATTCGGTAGTAATCCTGTAATTTGAGTCGAGTATTGTTTGGTATGTAATAATGTCGCAAAATCTCATCCCCTAAAGTACATTCAACCAGTTTCGTTGATCTTTTTCAGCCCTCATTTTGTATTTATGCGAGTAAATTTAGCGAGGATAATAATAATTTTAATTTCGCTCTTCAATTCTTTCAATAATGTTTTTGCAAAATTTTTTTAATCATGTAAAAAATGCTACTTTATTGGATACTCAAAAACTTAAAAAATATTCAAATCACCGATTTGTGATTTGATCCATTCCAGAATAGGACGCGCATGAAAGGGTTAATGAGAGACTTGTTGATCTACGATCTTCTAATCAATCTAATGGGTTAGCAATCGGTTAATGACAGTCTAAAGTGGATCAACCTTTGGATGAAGAGACAATAAACCTTTAAATTTTAAATTATTGTCAAAAATGGAATAGTTCGAATCTATAAACACGTAACATTTTTTACTGTGTAACTACGCCAGCCAACGGCCAGCTTATATTTTGGTTTATTTACGTAATTCTATAAAAACTATTTATACCGGGTGACCGGCGCCGATATGAACATAGGAAATTAACAAGAGAAATTGATTTTTCTTTAATTCCTGCTTTCCATCAGAACGGATAAGAATGAAAATGGTACCAATTTGAAGAGATTTTTATTCCGCTTTTAAAGATACCTAACACTTGATATCTTGTTCTTTAATTTCTCTTAAAAGCTCACTAATTAAATGCAAAGTAGTGCAATTAAAAATTTTTTAATTGCTTTGTTTGAATTGTATTGCAATTGTTTTTGGTTGAAAACCAATCATTTCCAACAAGTTACTTTGACAGATTGCAATAAATTTTGTTAAAAATGAACGCAAAATTCATTTTAGTGAAGTTTATTGGTTTTCAAGCAAAAACAATTGCAATAAAATTCAAACAAGGTAACTAAATTTTCTTTAAATGCGCTATATTACATTTTATTAGTGAGTTTTTAACAGTAATTAAAGAACAAAATACCAAGCGTTAGGTATCTTTAGAAGCGGAATAAAAATATCTTCAAATCGATACTCTTTTCATTCTTATCCGTTCTAATGGGAAGCAGGAATTAAAGAAAAATCAATTTCCCATGTTAATTTCCTATCTTCACATCGGCGGCCGGTCACCCGGTATGCATAATACATGGAGTTAGATGATACAGAATTGCATTTGTATCGTAATTAATAGGCGTAATTAGGGCAGACTTGCTTTATTTCGCAGCAATTTTTATTTTCCCATTTACGTAGTAAATTAAAGTATAGTAATCGAGTCAAAAACCAACTTTGTGAAGCCGCATTAGAATTTTGATTCAAAGGTATCATCTTGATCGTGAACGATTTTTGGAACAATACATATCTGAAATAATGTATGTGTTGAACAAATGTATTGGCTACGATTACGAACTAACGCGTCCACCAGTTGATTTAAAATATCGCATAGGTACTAGTTTGAAGAAACGGTCTAATCTAAAGAACTGATTAGATTTTGGTTGAAATCTCTATTCATAGGCGCAACTAGGGGGGAGCTAAGCTTCCCAAAATTCAAGTTAGCCGCCCCAAAATATCCCAATTTTTCGTTATTTTTACCCCCTCCCTTAAAAAATTGTTTTAAAACATTTTTTTAGCCCCCCAAACTTTTGACCCTAGTTGCGCCTATGTCTCTATTAATTCCGCTTCATTATTTTTAATGACGCGCATGAATATATTAACGAGATTCCATTGGTCTAAAATTAATTACTGATTATTTTATAGTCATACCAAATACATGTAGGTAGCTAAAATATCTCAACTCGATTACTCAGCAAGTGCTTGAAAATCGTTTACAGGTGGGGGGGGGATTAAAAAAGCTGAGAACTGATTATATTTTGGCTGAAATCCATCCGATGAAACCTCTTTTATTTACGTCTTGTTGATTTTTAATTACGCGCATGATTAGATTCCCTTTGTGAAACATAAAACTATTTTGGTACGCACTTAAATTTTTGAAATTAAAATTAATTTCGAAGCAATAATGTCTTCAAATATGACCTATCACAGCACTTATATTATTGATCACATTATTGCTTCGAAATTAATTTTAATATCAAAATTTTAAGCGCGTACCAAAATAGTTTTATCTTAATTAATTCTTTTTATATCATTTAAAAATGTTTATTATTAACAGCACAATCTTGACTTGTACAAACCTTGCATTTTAAGCTGCGAGAGAGGCGCATTAAACAACGAGTTTCATAATCGACGTTTTTATCGTACGAAATCTGTTTAGAAAACGACCGCGAAAAATTTTATACTGTTTATTGTGTCTGATAATAATAGTCAATTTGAAAATTCGTTTTATTTTCGTATATATTATAATTTTTATTTATTATTATAATATTAATATATTTATTTGATGGTTATTATAATTTTCTGTGGCACGAGCGCGAACATCTTTTGATAGTTCTTGTTTTAAAAATTGACATAAAATATTTAAAATAAAAAATTTCTTCTTTTAAAAAATATTTTTTAATAGTTCAAGATCGATACTAGGACTTGGAGTTAGTGATCCATTTAAGATTTTAAATGTTGGCAGCAATTACAAGTTCAACCAACTATTCGGGGGGGGGGGGGAGTGCAATTCTTAATTTGATAAATTTTTTGTTGACCAAAATTTAATACTAAAATAATTTTTGTTGTTGTCAGTTGTCAATTTAGGAATGAGTTTACCAATTTACGACCTTAAAATATTGGGGAGGGGGAAATAATAAGGATGGGGCGAGAGGATGTGATAACAAATTCAAAAATTTACTTATTATTTAATTGCCCTTGTTTAGGAAATATTTTAGATGAAAACTTATCCAAAAAACTTATAAACTTATCCTCATCATAATTCAACAACAAATTATACTACTTTGTGCTACAAATTGTTACAAATTTTTTCAAACAAAATTTTCAGAACAAAATGTCACTTTGAGAATTTAGTTTTTATGATACATTTTTGTCCTTCTGAAATTTTTAATTTAGTTCCCACGACAACGCCACGGCTAATCATTATTCAGAAGAAATAATAAAAATTAAATAAAAAATTAAAAATTTTTAAAAAAAACCTTTTATTTAAAATTAAAAAAGTGCACTAAAAAATAAAAAATAATTTTAATAAGAATAAACAGAGCTTCTTGGAAACATCAATATAAAAGCGTGGGGCTATTTATTTGGGCAATTGCGGACTGCACCGATGGTCAAAGGGTCACATAATCTGACATGTAGATTGCACCGGGTTCGGTTAGGGTAAGTATGTGGACTGCACCGATGGTCAGTAAGTAATCTTTTTTAATTCCATCAAAGGATTGAGGTATTTAATTTACTACAGAGGTATGTAAATATTACAGATTGTATTTACATTTTCTGGTTTTCATTGCTTCATAATGTAAAACTTATAGCAATAATTTATGGGAAACCCTCATTTCATCCATGATTTACGTTTAGGGGACCGCTAAATGAGGGATCCACTGGTCGAGTTTAGGTTATTGTTGGGAAATGATTTTTTTTAATGAGAAAGAGAGATTCACCGGTAGAGCTTAGGTTAGTTAGTTAAAATTTTACGATTTGCTACCATTCTATTGGTCCATAAATTTTTAAATAAATTTTGATTGGCTTGAATTACACATTTGCGAAAAATTTTTTAGAAGACTGCACTTATGGATTAGGGGTAGTTCATAAATTACGTCACGCAATTTTAAGCATTATTCAACCCTCCCCAACTGCACAAAAACCTAGACTTATCTCCAAATATTACATTATGTACCCTTCAACCTCCCATCTTTCAATATTTTTTTTTATTAAGCAAAACCCAAAGAACCGTACCTATTTTTTATTAGGCAAAACAAACATCGTTAGTTAGTTATGTTAATCGTTAGTTATGTTCTTAAAATGATTTACTTTTTAAACCAATAACAGCAACCGTTGATTTTGATGTCCAGTGCTACCCCCCTATACAGTGTGAATATTTGTGTTTTATGTCATTTATTTCCAGGACGTTACAAAAATTTAAATAATTGCTAGCATTGCAAGATCTTTCTACTTTTTTTTATGTAAAAACCACGATACACGTAAAAACGCTAAAAGAAATTGATTTACTTATTTGAACATCGCGTAATTCGAAAACTACGGTTGGAAGGGGGGGAGAGATTCCCATGTTCTAATTTTCGAATAACATGGTTTTCTAATAAATAAATCAACTTTCTTTAGCGTGTTTATATAAAAAAGTGTTGAAAGATTTTATAATGTTAGCAATTATTTAAATTTTTGTAGCGTCCTGGAAATAAATGACAGGAAACACAAATATTCACACTGTATAGGGGGGGGGGTAGCACTGGACATTACTCTTAACATGTTTGGGAAAATATTGAACTTATTGGATCCCGATTTCATTTAAGCCAAACGTGGTATAGAAAAATTCAAAAAGTAGGTTTGGTCACAGAATATTAAAACGATCTTTCCGAAATTGGTCAATGGTTGCTCTTCTCGTTTGGTTTGCAATATTTACATCCAAACGAAGTTGATGCCGCTTATAGTGAAGATTTAATATCGATAATGCCAGACGATGCACGACTGAACACCTATTCCGATTATATATTTCGAACCTATATTGATGCAGATTCACTTTTTCCATCAAAGCTCCGAGCAGCACGCACATCAAGTATATGCCGGAATACGAATGCCTGTGAGTCGTTTTATAACGTATTTAGTTCACATTTTTATAACTCCACCCGCCGATTTACACCTTCTTGGAGATATTAAAAATGATGCAAATTAAAACATACCTAAGAATAAGCAGAGTATTGGCACAGTTAATGCCGTCAGCCCGAGATCTATGATTTTTCCGAACCCGGGCAAGAACTTGACATTGGCGCCCCTTTCCTTCAGTATTTGAGTTTAAAGATATCAAAAATCTCACGAAATATAATTTGGTGCTCCCTTGAATTGCCTTCCGGGACAGGTGCCCTGGTTAGCCCCCCCCCCCTAGATCCAGAGCTAAATGCCATTACAGTATTAGTAAATAAGCCAAATTACTACATTTTATCGTATTGTATTCTGACAAAATAATTACCAGGATCCAATTTATAAAAACTCGAATTTGTTTCAATAAATAATAAATTAAAATAAAATTAAATATTTTGGCAATCTATTAGTATTATATTATGTTTTTCAATAGTGTTTGGGGCGACTCCATGTATACGTCCTTGTTTCATTTTCAGTAAAAAACATTACGGGCAAGCCTTACAAGATTACTGGTAAGTCTTTGACTTACAGGGATTAAGTATTTATATCGGTGCAATCCACATGTGGGGATCGGTGCAATCCACATCTGACCATCGGTGCAATCTACATATGACCCTCGGTCAAAACCCCAAAAAAAAGGATTAATTTCTTTCCATCGGTGCAATCTACATACGTCCATTTATTTAGAGGTAAGTAAGCAATTGATAGCCCCACGCTTTTATATTGATGTTTCCAAGAAGCTCTGTTTATTCTTATTAAAATTATTTTTTATTTTTTAGTGCACTTTTTTAATTTTAAATAAAAGGTTTTTTTTAAAAATTTTTAATTTTTTATTTAATTTTTTATTTTTAATTTTTTAGTCATGTTTGTCAAATACAGCTCCTGCTTCATCCCATCAGAATTCCTCTGGTATGTGTTTTTGATGTTTGATGCTTCACCCTGTATACATCATTAAAACAAAAAATTTCACCCTGAATGCGGTCCTTAAAAATGCGAATCCGATTTAGTAATGTAACTCTCCTGTCTTCTGCTTTTATAGATAAAGTTTCTTCAAAAAACGATGACGTCCGTCATCTAGCCACTAGGCCCCTTTTTTCTTGCCTCAAAAGGACCAATCTCCAGTGGGATAACTTGTAATTTTGGGCTCGGGAGCAATAAGAACTTTGACGTACCTCTCGATTGAGAGGTGTGCAATTTAAAAATAAAACAAAATTTGGTCGCAATAATGCGCATTTAAGGGGGCCCGGGGCTCTGTTACCTCGGTATTTATGCCACTTTCCAGATTCTCGGTTGTATGCTCATTTCTTCACATTGTAAGGTGGTTAGCGAGCTTATCCATCCTAGAAAATAGAAAAAGCACTTAAAAATGGGACACAATTATTAAGTATTATGTTCCTGATAAAATCTTCCCCTGACTTGGAGGGTACCCATACCATTTCATTCCATACCCCCCAGACCCCCCGGTTTTATGCCCGTTTCTTCACCATTTAACATTTCTTCTCACAGCGTAATGATTTTTCCCTAAAAAATTTTTAAATGACCCTAATTCATAACTGAACTTGTTTCATCCCTCGCCTACATTTGCTCCGAGCAACATACATCGACCAGTCCATCGCGCCTGAACAAGATTGGCGCAGCACCATTATATTTTACTTTACATTGCCTCGGGATTTTCGGGTGGGAAATGTTGAATCAATTTATGTAAATATTATCTATCTACTAATATTAAATAGGCGAATACAGCAAAAATAGTAAAAAACTTCTCTAAGTGCTAAATTAAGATAATAATAAACCAATTTTAAATTAAAAAAAGAGTAAAGCGACCCCCTTATTAATTAAAAAATATTCTATGTTTTTGATGTTTTTCAGGTTATTCGTGAGTATAATATTTACAAATTTTCTAAACAAAATCTTTACATCGTTGGAAATTTTACAAGTAATGCAACCTTTTCGATTTTCAAGTTATAATTTGAAGTCCCGCGTTCGGGAATTATTAAAAAATTAAAAATATTAGAAATTAAACTTTTTCCAAAACTAGTCTACTATCTCGGACGGACGTTATCGCACGACCTTGCCACCGCACACTAAATAATTTTACTTGTAATTTACAAGTTTACTAATTTTCCAAAAACTCTCAAAATTTTTCTTTTTTAACTACTGACTAAAAAGGAAAATAAAAGGAACTTTTCTCACAAATTGAGTACAGTTCATTTACCAGCACCCAAGAATTTAAAATTTACTAAAGAAAACTCGACGGATTTAGATAGAAAAAATAAAAATGAAGCGATTAAGGTGAGGATGAATGTCGTACATCAATTAGTTTGGCCACTATCTCAACGTAGGAAAAGCGAATTTTTGCTATTAATCTCTCAAAGGCTGATTACTGCCAATCGCGTAATTACAGCAAAACTTCGTGCGTGCTGAGGCTCATTGCTTGCATAAATATTTATACTCACTAAACCATCCATGCGATGTTCTAAAACGTTGAAAGAGGTTAAGGAGGCTCCGCGTCCACGAAACTCTGTAAACGAAGTGATGCTATGCTATTCGAACTAAGCGAGCGATCCCAGTTGTACCTATTCCATCGTGCAGTTAACGTCGACGTAATTTCACTTTTTAGGAGTATTTTCGGCTAAAAAACACGGGGAAATTTATTGTACAGTTAACGTCGAGTAAAATCCACATTTTAAACGTATTTTTGGCTTAAATTTGCAGCAAAAAAAGCGAGATTCACCCCCTTCCCAGTAGCACAATTTGCCGAGTTCGAAGGCCCTATGGGGATGTTTTTAATGAGTCAGCAAGACGCTTCGTTACGCTCCGCTCTGCACGCTCCAAAGCCATTTTGGCATCACAACCACCTACGACAGAGTTGCAAAAAAGCGAGATTTACCTCTTTGAGTGTCCTAAAAAAATGACACGCTGGAGCAGCGTGCTTGTCTTTTATATGTTTGATGTCATGTGGTGATTTAAATCTAAAAATTGGAAATATTTAACAAGAAGCTTTATGGTTAGTTACGTCGGATATAAAACCTGACCTATGTTGGTTCATAACGCGATATGGTTAAAATGTTTCTCAGTATTTACCTCTGATGATGAGTTATATTTGGTGTTCTTTTGACAGGGACGTGCTCAAAGGGGCCCAATATTTTAGGAAGTTGGTAAGAAGTTAGCAAAATTACTCAAAAGTTGGTCGAGTTGGCAAAAGCCGGCAAACTGACAACAGAAAAAATGGACAATTACAAAAATATGACAACTTTTAATTAATTCAGTTGACAAATTGGGATTTCTCTCCCCTGAGAAAATTTGGTTGGGTACATCCCTGTCTCTTGATGAGAAAAATCACAAATTAACCATAACTGTTGCTACGATTTTCGAAGTAATTCGAAAGCTTTTTGTAAATAAATTTAAAAAAATTAATTTGTGTGGTCCGGCTCCAGCTTCGAGACCAAAATACCTATTCCTCTGTGCTCCAGTTCTGGGCACCGTACCAAAGCTCTAGTTTGAACTATCAATACTAAAACAAAACCAAATATTTTTAATTTTTTAAAATAGTCATAGTAAAAAACAATTGAACTCTTGAATACATCGAGATAGAAGCATAAAATGTGGTTTGGATTGTGACGATTGATTAGCAATACCATGCTAACCATAAAAAATCGACCATAAGTCATTAAAATAATATTTCTTTCAAATTTTTGTTTCATCATTCAGTAAAATTGGTATTTTTACGAAAAACATAATAATCTCGCTTTGAATGGCTCTCACGTCTTACTAATCATCCTATATATTTGCTCTAGGGAACTTTTTTGTAGAGAATTTTATGCCCCACAAAAAAGTTTCATTCAGCTTTTTGCTATCTTAACTGAGTTTTTGTAGCGTAATCGATAAAAGGTAAACTTGTACAATTTTTTCCCAAAATTTTGTGATTTAATTAAATTTATTAACATAATAATTTTTGACACCTAAAATTATTAATTTTGACTTTTTATATTATTTGAAGATTTTGAGAAGGTTTTTATTAGAAAGAAAGCGAAAAATAAATAAATTTTTGCAGGATTTGCAAGAAAAACTGTTCACTGTTTTCAAAAATGTAATCTAATTAGTAGTACTTAGGCACATACTGAATTTCTTTTTAATTCTTCGTGTAATTAAAATATTTTTTCTGAAGAAAATGTTTTCTAGTATGGCGAAAAACAAACGTGTCGTAAAATAATAACGCACAATATAAAATTTAATTAAATAGTAAATCGCGTAATCTGCGTCATATATCATTAAGTTGAAAGGGCATCACATTTCATATGTCCTATAATTAGTTCCAAAGGGAGTAGCAATCATTCCAATTAGGTGGTACTTCAACCCCCACGATTTTCCACCTACCTCCCTTTCAACCTTCGATAAACGAAGGGCTCAACATGCAGGTGCTGTGATATTCTCGTCCGAATTAAATTTCCCTGTTTAATCTGAAAGTTATCGTTGGACCACACTGCATTATTTAAAATTAGATTTAAAAAATCGCGGAAGGTGTGCTTTATATTTGACAGCAATTCGAAACCCGTACATGTGCGTGGTGTACGATAACAAAATTATTAAAAAATGCCGGAGAAGAAAAAACGTCACCAGAAAACCAAACCGTGCAGATTTTACAAAAACCTTCCATCTCTCGTCTTCTTCGTCTATTGTTTTTCTAACACTGAGAAAATTAAAGTTCATGTCCTGAAGCTAACTTGTCAGCACAATCCAAGTTTAGAATGCAACTTATCCTTGTGTTATCCTAACACTTCAGCACCTTCCCACGGTTTCAAAAAATCAGCATTAATAAGTAAATTTGTAACTTAGTCAGTGAAACTTAATGCAATCATTTTTCACTTTAATTTACCTCATAAATGCGCTTTCCAAAAAATTGGAACAGATAGGATATTTTTAAAGTTTCATAAAGATACTAAAATGATGTAACGAAAGTTGGACTGATTCAAAAATACTACGGTAAAATTTACACGGCCAGCATTTAAACAATAATTGATGACTTCACAGTAATAAAACAATAACAAATTCTCGGTGAGCTGAGAAGGTAAGTAAATACAATGTAAACCTATATAATTTTGTTAAACTCACAACGCAATTTTTTGTAAATCGGTAAAAAATTAAGGAAGAGTCGGTGTGCAGAGGTTGAAATTCCTAATAAAGAATTATTTTAGGTTTTAACGTGGTGCCATTTTTAAAAAAAATTAAAAAAAAAAGGTTTCTTTAGATGAGTTTATTCATATTTAATTTATTCTTTTTTGTCTTTTTTACCTAAACTAATCGGCTGTCACTGAGTTCTTTAAAAACAATGATTAAAATTTAATTTTCTGAAAGATTCAATCTGCATTGATTCTACTCTACGCACGTTACAATCCAAAACCAACAAACAAATACAAAAGTATAAGGTACAATCTGTACTTTCGGATTGAATATTTTAAAGTCTATCGATTTCAAATTTTGGATTTCAGTGGGAGTGATAATAACAGCTGGCTGTCAGCTAGCTATTAGCAAAAGATAATCTTACTCATCAGACTAGCTGGCTGCAGCTGAAGCTAAGTGTAAAATAATAGCAATTTTTCTGGCTGTCAACAAGTTATTATCGAGCTAATAATTTCATTCAGCTGACTGCCTCTTAAAGAAAAGCGCTCAACTAGCTATTAGTGAGCTAATCGTACGCAGAAAATCTCACTGCCAGTTAACTGTTATTGGGAGCTGTCAGCCAGTTATTAGCTGCTTATTACAGTTTACTGTCAGCTGGGTATTGTTTTAGGAGCAATCAAACGTCTAATTAGCCAACTTGATACTGAAAGCTAAAATATCTGTAATTAGCTAGCTGTCAGCTAGCAAATTATTACGCTTCTTGCCAATTTGATATTGAAATTTTTTAACTGCGAATCAAGTGCATGAATGGAAGTTTACTTACATGAGGCGAAGTCGATGGTAAAAATAACCTAAAACTCTGTTAGATATGGATTTTTTTTCTTCCGTCTGTCTGTTAGAAGTCATCAACGGCTATTACATCTCTCGTCGAATATTTAGCTTCCCTCATATTATAATGGAGGTTGTTAGCCGTAACTCGTCACGCTAGCGTTGGCCCGGCGGGTTGGCAATCGATCGATTTTTGGACTTTTGGATCCCACAAAATATCTGGCGCAATCAGGATTAGAACAATGGTTTCTCGCTCTTTGGGGACCGAGTAATCTTTCCTTACTTTTACTTTCTCCAGGTTTTAAAGTAAATTAAAGGGGGCAGGGAATTTTACTTCTAATTACTAAAATTTGCAAATAAAGCTAATAAAATTTCAACAAAAATTGCAATTGCTCTAGCATTTTTTATTTTTGGTAAACCATTTCATAATGAACCCGCAATTATAAGTCAGTAGTTCCCTTAAAAGTTTTACTGAATGAATAAACTACAAGCACTCGCTTTCGGCTCGTGCTTGAATATGTCTACTCGTTCATTCCGTAAAATACCACTTTGGTTTTTTAATTGTTTATTTAAGAGCGCGCTGCAAATTTTGATGCAAAAACATGTTTCAACAGATGGCGTGCCCTAAAATCTTCAAACTTCCTTATTGCCTAGCTTAGTTATCGTTTATTCATATGACTTTTATAAATTATTAGAATTCTGTTTTGGTGAAAAGATAACTATAAAAGATTAATATTTTAGGGCACGCCATCTGTCGAAAAATGTTTTTGTATCAAAATTTGCAGCGCGCTCTTAAGTCTCTAATTGGTTAGGTTAGAATAACGTAACACAAAAATTCATTCAAATTCGAAGTTCTTACGAGTAGATCGTTTTAAATGCGCCTCCCCTCGTTAGAGCTTTGTTTATTATGATTAAAACTAGGTTTTATAATAATACATGAGGGTCTTGATTTGCGTCGCTTCTGTGTATACTTGGCCAGGAAAATGTAAAGCCAAAAATTTGAATCGTTTGTTTATAAAGGATAAATCTGATGTAGTGGTATCTACCTATAGTTACAGGAGTGGTACATTGGGCTGTCAATATTCCCCCCACCCCGCCCATTTTAATACATAATTAATAATTTTAATACATAATAAATAATACAGAGGAGAGGATGAAAAACTAACCCAGGATTTGAAAAAATTACTCTAGTAATAATTAATTATTATTGTAGTTTAGGGTCTAAATAGCAAATGCAAAACAAAAATTTTATGGATCATACTTTGCACTTGTATTTCGCACATCCGTCCATTCGAAATGGTAATGGGTTCTTTTTAGAATCAAAAACTTTTTAGACTGAGTTTCTCTTATTAAATAAATAACATAAACTAACGCTAATCTTATAGCTCAAGACCGGAACCCCTATAAAAGTGCGCTTCCTTATAACTAAATAAATAACATAATCTAACACTAACCTAAGCTGAAGGCCAGAATCCCAATAACAATGTGCTTCTTTTACTAACTAAGTAAATTACATAAACTAACAATAATCTAAGCTCAAGTCCAAGTCAGGAATCACTGTAAAAGTGTGCTTCTTTTATTAAATAAATAACATTAACTAACTCTAACCTAAGCGCGAGATCGGGATACTTGAAAAAATGTGGTAAATCAATTAATAATAACATTTTTATTCGATGTTGTTGCTACATCTAATAGTAGTTTCGGTTGATGTAGGGTTCATCCAAAGTTAGATGACTGGGCGAGGGCCAATTTCTTGCGCAGTAGATGTGGAGGGAGAACGTGCCAGTGCCGTTATGCATTTCATATTCGTTTCTGCACATTAGCTCTTCTCAGGGCCGGTTTTACAATTGGAGGTTTAGCATCGGCTCAACTAAGCCGATGCTCAGCTGAACCGCACCTATGCAGACCAAATCAAATGACATAAAATTTGTTGAACCAGGTTTAAACTCGAAAATGACGACGGTTCAGTAAAGCTTCAAGTTGAGCTCGGCTCAAGTACTAAGCGCACATTGTAAAACCCATAATTTGTAAAATTTGAAGCTCAAGGCTGTTTCAAATTTGAGCTGAGCTTAAGTTTCTATTGTAAAACCGGCCCTAAGTCATCTAACTTTGGATGAATTGTAATCCCTTCAATTTCCATATCTTGCAGTAAAGAGTAGTGTAGATCAGCGGTCGGCAACCGGTAATCCGTGGCGTAATTATAGGTGGTTCGCGAAAAAATTGTGATATTATTTAAATTTGTTGAGCTAATTTAATAAAATTTATAAGAAAAAAATAAACTGTGATTAAGGTGGCGCTTAGGCGCTATCACATGTTGGTCGGAGTAAATCGGTCGACGCATGTTGCTCGGAGCCAATGTATTCAATTCGCGTTTTACATTACCGTTGGTAGCGCTGCAAACCATACGTTTTAAATGGATTTTATAAATTATTCCGTGTGGTGGCGTTACTGTAAATGTAAACAAGTTCATTATGTAAACAAAGCAAAAGACGTTCTAAATGAACTTCGAAATTATTCCGTGTGGTGGAGTTTTTTTTATTTTACGAAATAGGGTTAAAAAAAGATCATTCAAAAAATATCGTAATCAAAGTGAACAATTAAAACGTTAGTGGTCCCCGAAATTTCAATTGCGAATTTAGTGGTCCGCAATATCTAAAGGATTGTCTACCTCTGGTCTAGATTACACGTACAGACAACAGAATGATGCCAATAAGGACTAAATTTACGTATTAAAATCGATTTTTGGCTAAAATAATCGATATAGGACTTTTGCCTATATCTTAATCGCTTCATTTTAATGTTATCTATAAGACCCCGAAAAACTTCGTCTATGCTTGGAGGATATTCCATACCCCCAAACCCCCCGGTCACATGAAAAATCAGATTTTATAAGCCGTAAACTTTACTTTTATTGTTAGTAATTTAATAACTAATAAGTAATAATTAATAAATAAGTCTATAAATAACATGGATGAGGAGTTTTCTAGCAAATTTTTATATTGGATATGATTTTATTAACAAAATTCAAGACGATCGTTGAATGCATTTAGTAAATGACTACGGGATTTTATGGAATTAGGTGATTCGATTTGCGTCGGTTCGATGCTCATCGTGCATTCCCGAATTGTAACCCCGACGCAAATCAAAACCTCATTATACTGAATTACCTCCATAGAATTAAATAAAATAATATGGGTTTAGAAGAAATTATAAAAAATGGGTCAAATTTACTCCACTCTGCATAAGTAGCGTAGCAGTTTCAAATTTCAAGCCCCGTTCCTATAAATTATATTTGGGGTCTCTATTATATTATTTTTAATGTATTTTTCTTTATGTTTTTATTATGTGCTTTTTCGTAGTTGGCATTTTGCTTTTTGTTTCTTTTAATTTTTTCTAGTTAAAATCACGAAAATCTAAGGTTAAAACTAAACTTTTTTTTAAAATTACAGTGGACATTTCTTTAATCCATTCATGCACGTCAATAATTAATTAGATAGTTAATTTTATATATCCTAAGTTACTCGAGGATAAAAGAGCGAATTAAAAGTGAAAGCCCCGTTAAAATCTATTCAGTCTTTGCAGGAATTTCGTTAATATTTTCATGTGCGTCATCAGTTAGTTTTTGCACTTACGCGGATTGGATTATGCAATATCACCCTAGGTTACTCTTGGATACAACGATAAACGAGAAAAGAGCTATCGTTCGTAAAAGTCGAAACGCATCCGCACACTGTCATCTGCAAGTGCAGATCCACGGGAGTGTAATAATTACCCCCCCTTCATTTGTACCTTTAATTTGCGGTGGTTTGCTTTGAAAAATTTAAAATTGTTGCCTGTTTAAAAATTTTAATCCAACTCTTAGTTTCCCATCCCTTAACAGTCACTAAACGCCACCGTGATAAATCAAATAACCCCCACCCCCTTTTATTCGAGGTTTGTATCCGCGTTCGATCTACTGATATAACGCCCGCTGTTAGCAGCTTTACGCTAACTTGGTCATCCAATGTTGCTACCGAACAAAATTTTTAGTGATACTCGAAAATAATTAAATAATTACTATTATGGCCTTCATCAGTTCGTCCTTCGAAATTATTATATTTAATTTTGAAAAATGTTAACCCAAATTGCGTTAAACAAAAAATAAAACCCTTTTCCATAGTTTTAACAGTCAAAAATATTACAATTCACCGTAATTTTGAATTAGCTTTAAATTCTGCAATATTTACTTCAAGAAAAAGTCCATGGTCATCAAAAAAGTTTAATTATCAATCCGATTCAAATTTGATTCCATAAAAGTTCCAAGCTTGAATTGTAAATAATAAAAAAAGTGTCTTTTGGAACGCGACTTCCTAGTTTCGTTTCATCTGTCCCTTTAGGTAACTCATAAAACAAACGAAATAATTAAGTGACTTGAAAAAAAAATTGTTAATATTTTTAAAAGATCTAAAAAATAAAATTTGTATGGTCATAAATCCGGTTTGAACCGCTTTTCAACTTTTTTGTGGATTTTATGTTCGGAGTGTAATCCGAACTGTTTGTTAAAACAAAAGCATAAACATCGCAATTTTATTGGTCCTACTTAGGGGTTGTTGTCATGACGATCTAAATATGTAGCGATTATTGGAGCAGATTTGAAATAGGAGTGGTTTAGGGTGAGTTGTTGGGGGATAAAGCGCATAACAAAATTACATATGGTTTAGTGAGCACTTATTAGAAATGTTCGTGCGTACCTGTGTATAATCGTCTGGAAAATGCATTTTCGATGCATCAGTGGTTACGTTAGCATCTCGTTTTCTCGTCGCGCGATTTTTGATTTTTTGTGATTTAGTTTTTTTTGTAATTTTCTTCGCAATGGAAATTGACGGGACCTCCAGTGCATCGAACGATTCCAGTTCTCCACAATTTTCACAATTAAACGCTAATTATTACGGGGATAATTTGTATTATAACAACTTAGTGGTGCAAAGTAAAAAGAGTGAATTTCAAAATTATTTTGAAAAAAGTATTTTGGAGAAGCATTTGGACACGAAAGAGTTGAAAAAATTGGATTACTGCAACAACGTCGTTCCGGCCCTAAATAACAACATCAAAAGTAACCCTAACAATAACAATAATAACCCAATGGGCCCTAATAACGAAAACCCTAAAAGTTACGAATTCGAAAACGGTGGGTTCGGTGGTAAAAAAATGAGTGAATTGGACGATAAAAAATCGCAATATTTCGTTAAAAAGGGAGAAGAGAATAAAATTTTGTTAAATAATGTGGACAATTTTGGAAAAAAATCAATCAGTTTTACACCGGATCAGGTGAGTTTTGAATTGTTTTTAAATGCGTAACCGACAGACGGACGACGGTAAAATTAGACGACAGCGAAGCAAAATATAAAAGTTATGCAGGACGGGTGGGCAGATCGACGACTACAACTGCAATTAAGTAGTACTTACTAAAACAAAAGAATAACAAAAAAAATTAAATTAATTGCTAGCACGTAATATTTAAGTCGCACAGTAACAAAGATCAGTAAATTTTCAGGAAGTAAACGTAGAAATTTTTAAGAATGAAAATTTATTTTGAGAATTAAGACCCAAATTTAAAAAATGTTATTCTAAATATTTAGAATCGGATCCAAAATTTACATTTAGGGAGTTAAAAAAATTTCAAAAGCTTTTGGTTTCCTTCGCATTTAAAATTGAAAGCTTTGATTAAAATTATTAACATTAAAACTTTTGAAATTAAAAACAAAAAAAGTAAAATTATGCCCTAAATATAAATCGAAATATTCACAAGAATTTATCAATGATTTTTTTTAAATTGTAAAATTCAAGCGGAAGTTGAAATCGGATTCACATAGATTCGACCTCGTCGAGTTACAATCTGAAGAAAATTTTGCTAGATAAAATTGTAATTGGAGTAAAACGGAACGAAAATAAAAACTGAATTTTTTAGAAACTATTAATAATATTATACAAACTCAGCAACTGAAAACTCAAAAAATGATTATTAAATGAAGTTAATCTTGATAGGCGCGGTTGGGGGGGGGGGGGTTAATCCCCGAAAATCTTCGGGTCCAGCAAACAAAATTCATTATAAATCCTAATTGCCGGTTGCATTGCACTAATGCACCTTTTCGATTTCTGTACAAAATTAATCGAACGGTATCGCAAAAACAAAAAAAGGCGTTAAATTGGCAAAATTGATTTTCAAACCAACTCTGGAATTTAATTATACATTTTTTATGTTTGCGTGCAAATCTGGCATGATGATTATACGCATAACATACAATTTCCCCTATTGATAGATTTAATTGCATTTGTTTAATAAAAACCAATGTTTTGCGTGGATAGCGGGAATCTCGTTAATCCACTCGTACGCATCTATAATAATTTAGGATTGCAATAATTTGCGAAGTGATTCTTTTACAAATAAGAGTCGATACATCTTTTTTGTTAGTTACACAGTTGCCTTGACGACGCCGACAGTGACCTTTCGATTTATGTGCAAAAATAATCACTCAAGTAGGTATATATCGCAAGAAAAAAGGCTTTAAATTGGCAAAATTAATTTTCAAACCAACTCTCGAATTTAAGGGGAATTTAAGGGATTTAATTTAATATAAAATTTTTAACTGCCAATATTTTTTAAGGGTGCGATTTTAAAGATTGTTCCAAAACTTCATTTATAGCTCAAAATTGGTTATAGATACATCGATGATTTTTTTTTTAATGGAAAGAGGAGAATTTTCCGAAGGTTATGATATAATTTTTAATCGGTTTGGATAACGGATTAACATTTTAATTATGTTAATTCGCAATTTTGGCAATATGCCATGACACAGTTAAAATAGCAATCTATAATGTTGCATTAAAATTGTTTAAATTTCAATTATCCCAAAATGGGGTAACTTTGGCCCTTAGCAAAAAGAATGATTGCGTTGATTCATATTGAATCATGCTTTCGTTTTGGGACAAAGTTATACTTACCAAAGTTACCCCATTTTACGGTAACGTAAATGAAGTTTTGTTTCAACCAGTGGCGTAATTTCAAATTTTAGACCCGAGAGCAAAAGCTTCGATGGGCCCCTCGATTGATAGGTGTGCGATTTAAAAATTAAATGTGGTCGCAAAATAATACAGTTTAAGGGGGTCCAAAGCTTTGGGCCCGGGACCAACAAGGTATGGAATACTCCCCCCAGCACAAGGAGAGGTAGACAAAAACTCGGCACCGGCGGAAGTAACGAGATGATTTTACAAAATTCTTGAGAAAACATATTTTTACTTACTTATGGCTGGGGGTTACTTTTAAACGAACCTTCCAGATCAGGGAAAGTTTTTTTACTTTAATTTTATTTCCTCATATTTTAATTATTTTTTTTATTTTGTGTAGTAGCTAAAGCTCTCTAGTTTATTTTGCGCCTCACATCTGTGCCCCCGTGGCCTGCACCACCATCATTTATTTAATAAAAGCTAATTTTCTTGAATGGAGAACGGGAATCTCCTTAATCCCCACATGCGCGTTTTTAATTTTAGAATTGAAATAACTTCTAAAGTAATTTTATTACGAGAAATGTTCAATACATCTTTTTTATTAGTCTCACCGTTTCCTTGACGACGGTAACCATATTTTTGATTTC
The DNA here is from genome assembly GCA_958510855.1 of Rhagonycha lutea. NCBI lineage: Eukaryota > Metazoa > Arthropoda > Insecta > Coleoptera > Cantharidae > Rhagonycha > Rhagonycha lutea. The sequence goes on from OY294038.1 coordinate 24,535,607, forward strand.
TGTGCAAAAATAATCACAGGATCGTAAAAACAAGCTTTGATATCGGAAATAGTATATTACATAACAAGCGTGGAAAGTGACACATTTCGCATGAGTGTGTAAGTTTTGCACGAGGCGCAGCCAAGTGCAGAAATCACACGAATGCATGAAATGCACTTTTCTGCGAGTTATGTACACTATTTTTCCTATGACCGCGACCATAAAAAAATAAATCCATTTTTATGTCGTTTTCACGAATTAATTTGATTTTAGAAAACAAGAGCAATATTATTTATTAATTGTAGTTAACGTCAAAATTTCAAAGCAGCCTACTAAATTCAAGTTAACTGTGCGTTATAATAACGCACAGTCATAACGCACGGGTTGATGATATTGACGACTTTCGTGCCTACTTAATTATGTGCAATGTGCTACTTTCTTATGGGGTCGTAGGAAAATATTTAAACAGCCAAAACCAACTATCAAAAAGCTCTTAAAATTAATGAAATTTCCTTTTCTTTTCGTCATTTTTATTGTGGAAAAGCAGAAAATTTTTACTCTAACTATTGGCAAAACTGAATCATTTGAATCTTGACTGAAAATTTTTATTTGGAAGTGAAGATTTAAAATGCTTTTAGTAAAAATTAACGTAAAGCTGTAAATATTTAGGAAGTGATCCAGTATCACACTGAAAAGTTAAATTTTATGAGTTAAAATTGGAATTAAAATGGAGAGAGTTATTTTTTATTTGTTCAGAAATATAAAAGTTTAATCGGATTATAAAAAATGTAAACTTGCAGAAGTTTCCAATTTGGTTATCATAATTATTCGCAGAATGAGCATGATGAGTTTTTGTAAAAATTAAGCAGACATTTGATTTACTCAACAAGAATGCGAGGCCGCAGGCCGAGTAGTCAACTTTAGTATCGCGTATCTTAAATTTAGTTTCGATATTTCATGATATTTTACGTCCGATTGGCCGCGGTTGCTACATTGTGTTGGCGGTCTATGCGCTCGGTGTAAATTTTCACTGCAAGGGGCGGGGCTACCGTAGTTGACAGTACCTTGTGCTACTGGCTACCGATTTAGGTTACATGTTGGCCAAGGGGATAATTTTATTAAGTTAGCGGTCTAGGAAGTTCCGGTTCATAAATATCTCGATTTTGTATAATAGTGAGTGGTCTCAGATATTCCGGTTTTCTAGTTCTGTCTAGGCTTCTATCGTTCTTCTATCGGCTTTATGCCGATCCTTAAGCTGAGGAAACAGCATTGGCCCAAGCATAGCACCAGCGTTGGGTGCCAACGGTCGGTTTGCCAGCGTCGGGTCATGGGTTGGCCGTATTGTAAACATCGGCAATATTTTCCTGGGATGGATTAAAATAATAAAAATTCCTAATCATTTTTGAACCTAAAAAAGGATCAGTTTACCATTTTTAATGGACGTACGATACAAAAATTCACACCTGGTAACGATCCGCGATTTGCTGCATTCTTAATTGCAGATGGCGTATTATTAATGGCAACGTCTCCTTGTCTTGATGTTATAATAGGCCCCAGTTGGTATAATTCGACATTTTAGGCTAAAATGGCCGATTTATACTCACTCAATTATCACTTAAGAGGATAATCAATGATTAGAAACATAACGGTTAAAATAAATGGCGATATATTGTCATGGTATTTTTTGGATGAAGAAGAATTGTTCTTTTTTTGTTTTGAAAATTTTATTGTAAAAATTTGAATGACTCGTTTTTCGAGAGGAGAAAGGGGGATAAAGAGGAGCTTGCGTGTGACTCCGAGGTCGCGAATTGGCAATTGCGACAAGATTTTGTAAAAATTTAGTTAATTTATAAATTAAAGAAAAATAAATTTTATTGAAAAGAATAGTAAGACTTATTTTGTTTACTTTTGCTAAGAAGAAGAATAAATTTGGAAAGTATAAATTAAAACTTAAAAGTAAGGAATTTATAATAAGTAATAATTTGGAAAATTTAAATTTTAGTTTAGATAAAAAGGTAAAAGGTCGGTTTCAATACTACAATATCGTACAGCGACCATAAATTGCACTTGTATTTATATCCACTGGGGGCAGGTCCGGACTGGCTAGGTCGGCTAGTCGCCGAGGGCCCCCGACCGAAGGGGGCCCCGAAAAGTAGTAGTAGTTAGGTAAAAGTGGTTTGTATTTTTTTATATACCTTCCAAGTGTCAAAATAGCGGAAAATGTGATTTTCAAAATTCTCCCCTCTTGGTAAGGGGGCTCTCCTCACCCCCAATTTCATAAAACTTTTAACAAGCTGTTAAAGTTAACGGATGAATTCTATTGGTCTATTAGTACTAACAGACGTTTTCTATTGGTTAGTTAAATTTAACAAGTTGTTAAAAGTTTTATGAAATCGGGCATTAGTCTCTAGCCGAGGACCCCCAAAGGAGCCAGTCCGGGCCTGACTGGGGGTAATGCTTTCTGCCTTATTTAGCCTCACAGTCATACGGTTAAAATATTTTCCAAACCAGTGGAAAGTGGCCCAAATTATTGTCATCCCAAAACCAGGAAAAAAGCTGGAAGAAGTAACATCTTACCGACCAATCAGTCTGTTACCATTACTTTCAAAAGTGTTTGAAAAACTTTTGCTCAAACGACTCAAGCCAGTACTAGATAGTAAAAAGCTGATACCAAATCACCAGTTTGGTTTTAGAGGTCAACATGCTACGATCGAACAAGTACATAGAATTGCAAAAAAAATCAACAATGACCTAGAAAACAAAAGATACTGCTCTGCTGCTTTTCTCGACATCAGTCAAGCATTTGACAAAGTGTGGCACGAGGGGTTGTTTTACAAACTGAAGAAAAGTCTTCCATATCAATTCTATCAAATACTTAAATCTTATTTAAGCGATAGACATTTTTTGGTAAAATATCAGGAAGAATATACCGATCTTCAACCAATATGCGCAGGAGTACCCCAGGGCAGTGTTTTGGGGCCTATACTATATTTGTTGTACACGGCAGACTTACCAACCTCAAGACTAACAACAACGGCTACGTTTGCTGATGACACAGCAATATTGGCATCACATATTGATCCTATCCATGCCTCCAAAAATCTTCAAGACCATTTAAATAAAATACAAAATTGGCTCCGAAAATGGAGAATGAGAGCGAATGAGGCGAAATCTATCCATGTGACGTTTACAATGCGTAGAGAAACTTGTCCTCCAGTAAAGCTGAACAATTGTACTTTGCCCCAGTCTGATGATGCAAATTATCTAGGTATTCATATGGACAGAAGACTGACTTGGAGGAAACATATCTTTACAAAAAGAAAACAGCTAGGAATAAAATTAAGTCAAATGTATTGGTTACTTGGCAAAAATTCACGATTATCGCTTGAAAACAAAATACTACTCTACAAGTCCATAATAATGCCGATATGGACATATGGTATACAACTGTGGGGAACTGCAAGTACATCCAATATTGAAATACTGCAGAGATTCCAAAACAAAGTTTTGCGAATGATAGTCAATGCTCCGTGGTATGTGCCTAACTATATTATCCAACAAGACTTGCAGGTCTCAGCAGTCTGTGAACAAATACAAAAATCTTATAAGAGTTACCAACACCGAATAGAATTACATCCCAACAAACTGGCTAATAAACTGATGGACACTACCGGTGAAGTAAGAAGATTAAAAAGATTCAGACCTACTGATCTGCCTAATCGAGTCAAATAGACAATTGTATATATTTTAGGAAAACATTCATTGGAATGTTTTTCACATGACGTGTATTACATCACCACATTTACTTATTGTTGTTAAACAGATTGTAAATATTAATTGAAATAAAAAAAAAAAAAAAAAAAATTTAGCCTCAATTTTGAATGAGACCGGCCGCCGATGTGAACATAGGAAATTGATTTTTCTTTAATTCCTGCTTCCCATCATAACGGAAAAGAATTAAAAGGTTATCAATTTGAAGAGATTTTTATTCCACTTCTAATGATGCCTAACACTTTATATTTTATTCTTTAATTTCTATTAAAAACTCATTAATAGAATGCGAAATACGCATTTAAAAAAATTTTCGTTGCTTGGTTTGAATTTTATTGCAATTGTTTTTGCTTGAAAATCAATAATTTGCAACAAGTTAATTTGACATATTACAACAAATTTGGTTAACAATGAACGCAAACATAAATTATTTGTTAACTTGTTGGAAATTATTGGTTTTCAAGCACAAACAATTGCAATAAAATTCAAACAAGGCAACTTAATTTTTTTAATTGAGAAATTTTGCATTTTATTATTGAGCTTTTAACAGTAATTACAGAACAAAATATCAAGTGTTAGGTATCTTTAGAAGCGGCATACAAATCTCTTCAAATTGATACCATTTTCATTCTTATCCATTATGATAGGAAGCAGGAATTAAAGAAAAATCAATTTCCCATGTTAATTTCCTATGTTCACTTCGGCGGCCGGTCACCCGGTATTTGTTATTTACACTCTCAGCTCCATAATTTTAATAGAAAATTTTTAAAATCGTGGCGTGCTATTATCTAAAATTTTAGTCATTTTAGAATTTAGATGATTTAACTCTGAGAGATTTAAAGAACTTTCGGGCGCTCTTTTTCTATTATTTACTTCCACGAATGACTAAAAGTAAAAATTGTTTCTAAATTATGAGTGCTCTCTCCATCAGAAGAAAAACCAGGCTACGTTAGGATTTATAAAATCATCCTCCCATCAGATCAAAAATCAGAGTGTTTCTGTTGTTCTGCGTCGTCCTCTCCACGATCATCGTCAGGTTGTTCTGTGATCTCCTTTTCGCCTGCCGTAGACTTTCTCTGGTTTTCAGAGTCAACTTTTTGACCTGTAAAAGAAATGGTGAAAAAGGTTATGTCGTGACTTGGGAGGGTTGGAAGATAAAGTTTTGATAAAAATCAACATTGAGTGCGGATTTAATTGTGATCAGGAAGGGGCGACTATTGGCATAGCACATAGCTAGTCGCAGCCCATTATTGTAGGTCGACGTGTGTAAAATATCAAAAAATCGGTGTGAAACTGAGAGGTCTGGGGATACGGAATACTCTTCAGGTCTGGTGAGTCCTATGGGATTTTTTAAGGAAAACAATCTTACTTTATACTTAATTTGATCACTTTTTTTAAGTGTTCCTTCCATTTTCTAGGATGAGCTAGCTTTTTTTTTAGAAAGATCTCTCCACTGGATTAGATGTACAGCGGGGTCTCAATTTTAATCGTTTCCATTTTATTTTTTGATAAGAGCCTAAACGTCAAATCCAGGCTTCAGTGTACCTCAAATAATGCGGTGGTTCCCCAAGCTTATTTAGTCAATTTTTCGGAGATATAGAAAAATGCAATACTGTACAACAATTTATTAATTTTATCTCAAAGCAGATAACCTGGTTACGTCACAAACAAGTAATTCGATTACAAATTATTCAATAGTCGATCGTGCAACTTAACACCTACAAAGATACCATAAGTCAATTGATAAATTCGCTCAAGCTTTCATTGATAAAATTTTACAAAATTCCTAATGAATTAATGGATGTGATAAAAGCTTCAACATCCTGTTTCGATTACAATAAATTAATTTGTTATTATTGTTTACAGGTCCAATGTATTTGCGAGTCGCTTCAACAAAGAGGAGACGTGGATCGTTTGGCGACGTTCTTGTGGTCTTTGCCGCCGTCTGAACTGTTGAGAGGAAACGAGAGCGTGTTAAGGGCTCGTGCTGTAGTCGCCTTCCATAGAGGATCTTATCACGAACTGTATGCAATTCTCGAGTCTCATTCCTTTCATCCCCGTTGGCACTCAGACTTGCAAACACTTTGGTTTAAAGCTCATTACCGGGAGGCGGAAAAGATACGAGGAAGACCTTTAGGTAAGTTAGAATCAAATTAGATAAATAGAATGAGTAAATAATAAAAATGGTATTCTTCAAAGGGGCGGTCGATAAATATAGACTTCGTAAAAAGTATCCCTTGCCAAAGACAATTTGGGATGGAGAGGAAACGGTGTACTGTTTCAAAGAGAGAAGTAGGAACGCCTTGAAGGAGTGTTATGCCAGGAACAGGTATCCTACCCCCGATGAAAAAAGAGCGTTGGCTAAAAGAACAGGATTAACCCTTACGCAAGTTTCCAACTGGTTTAAAAACAGGAGACAAAGGGATCGCACACCTCAGCCACGACCGTAAGTTAATTTTTATATTTAAACATTTTTTTTACTTTTTGTTCCTTACAAAATTTTTTAATAGCTTCCTTGTACAGCGAACCCCGACACTTCAAGTATAAATTTGTTCTTTTATTTTATTTTATTTTGGAAACTTTTCAAATTTTTGTAAAACAATTTGATTGATGAGCTCGAAATTGGATTCAAACCCTAGAGTAGTAACTTTTAGACCCAATTATTTGATTGTAAAGTTCTTGTGCATTGTTTTCTTGACGCTCGGGCAGTGTTCCACGGAATATCAGTAGTTCCGCTATTGATTCTAACATAAGATCAGCCCCCCCCCTAGCAACTATATTGGTTTAAGAAGTTATTATCAGCATAGTTACTGGGGCTGATGATAGGAAATGAATTCAAATCCCCCACCCCTTCTGATATTACTTTCATTAAACTTTGTTTTTATAAAAAAACATAGAACTATTTGAGTAAATAAGAAATTAAATTGCACCCCCCCCCCATTGATTTGTTTACTTATTAGTTAAACTTAACAAAATTTGTATTACTTTCTTCGTTCTTTGATATATTCAAAATTCATACGATGGACTGATTGCTTATTTTAAATCTCAGTTCTGTCTGTCTGTCTATCTGTCAGTAACAGAAAATTCGCAATTAGGTTGTTTTATTTTTACATGTGTAAAGAATTCACACCTCGAAAATTTAGTTAGATGTGATATAATTAGAGATGAGATTTTTAGGTTTTTACCTTTTTTTTATTTTAGCTCCTATTTAGATGTTATTAGTATCAAAATTCGTTTCATGGAAAACTACATCATATAAGCCCTATTTGTTTTTGCCTTTTTTTACCTTTTTTGCCTTTTTTTAATTTTTACGACCTTTTTTGGACTTTTTGGACAATTTTCTTTAATTACTAGTGAATTTATTGAAAAAATGTTATTCTTGACTATAATTTTACTAAAAATATTTATAAAAAATATTTTTTTATAATTAATTTTTCTCTATTAATTTTTTATTTGAAAAAAAAATTTATTTTTTTTTAAAAAAATTAATTATTTAATAAATTAAGGCCATTAAAATTTTAATATCTAATTGGTGGGTTAAGAAACTATGAAATACCAACCTAAAATAGCTTTTTTAGTGCCTTTTTAGGTACCTTTTTTAGACTTTATACGACCTAAAATAGCACTTTTTACGACCTTTTTAGGTACCTTTTTTTGAATTTTAACGACCTAAAAATCTCATCTCTAGATATAATTTACTATTGTTTGTCTTTCCCATATATTTAAAAATTTCTCTAGCTATTTTATCGATAACGATAGTAGGACAGACTTGCCTTATTTCGCAACAGTTATTTATTTTAGATTTTAAATACTGAAAACTTTCGATGATTCTTGTTCAATGTCAGTCAAATCGTTATCATTATTTTTCTATTGTTATTTTTCAAATTTTCACTTCGCTTCAATTATCTATATGCGGCTTTCAATTTATTTCATCATTAAAATTTTTTTAAATTGTATTTTAAATACCCCCCCCCCTTCTCCACTACTTTTCAGCTAATATTGAAAAGCACTTATTCATTCATTTAATTACCCTTTATAACAAAGCCTGACCAAAGACATTGATTTTATAGGCTGTGCGGCATGAAGGCCGCACTGGGACTATTTTTAAATTGATAACGCAGGAATAATAGAAATCTGAACCAGAAATGAGTGAAAAAAGAAAGAGAACGAAAAATACTATAGATTTGCAAAACAAGTAAAGAAAATTGCAAAAAAAAATTTTTAGTGATATTTGAAAAATTAATCAAAAAATAAAACCAAAAATTAATCCAAAAATAGACATATTCTAAGTTAATTAAGAGAAAAATTTAAAATACATTTTTATTGTATTTTGGATGGGTAAAAATCAGACAGGCAAGGCCTGAACAAAATTGATCAATTTTGAAAACTACACTGTTTAGGCTGTGCGGCCTGATAACGAAGCCAAACTGATTTTTAATTTATTTCTTTGATAAAATTTGAAAGTAATGTGAGGCCATTTTTAATTTTCTAGCATTTTAAAAAATCGAATTTCACGCTAAGATTATTTAAAATAATTTTTAAGGTCTTTTGTTGATAAATCTTTTTAGAATAATCGGCAGGGGCGTGTCTAAGATACGTACGTCATGGTAAAAATGATGTTAAAGAGACGGAGAAGTTATTGTTTATTTATAAACTATAAATTATAGTTATTAAAAGAAATTCAACGCGGTTTCATAGATAACATTAAAATGAAGCATTTAAGATATGGGCGAATGTCATATCGATTAGTTTAGCCAAAAATCGATTTTAAAGTTTTCATTCTCTATGCAAATTTCGACCTTATGGACGCATTGCAGTAGTTGTTTCTACGCCGTGGTAGAGTTAATATCGAGCTAATATCACGGTTTAGAAGTTCTTTTAGCTTAAGTTTGCCCATTTTTAATGAGGGGGACTATCTCAGAAATCCACATTTTCTAAGTTCCCTATTAATATTATTAATATTTCTAAAAGAAATATTTTTATTGAGTAAACTGAGTAATATCCACATTTAGGTTATTTTCTGGCTTTGGGGGTATATTTTTAATGAGTGGACTGTCTCAGAGATCCTGTTCGATATTCGAATACGCCTATGGGGCCGTCCATTAATTACGTTAGGGTTTGGGGGGGGGGAGGTATCGGAAATCTTACGGACTCTTACGTGGGGGGGTCCGACGTATTCCTTACGTAAGTTTCTTAAAATACATTTTTAAAATAGATTTAAAAATCAAATATAATTTTTTTCCTTTTTTTACAACATAAGGTTGGTATTCCCTTAATATCCAGGTAAAAAATAAATAAGGGGGGGGGGTCAAAATTAATTTTTTTAAAATAATCATTACGTAAGATGTGGGGAAGGGGATATTTCACGTTCTATTTAACCGATTTGCTTCAAATTTTGTACCAACCTTCACTATATAACTGTCTAGCGCCCCTACCACTTTTGTATAAAAATTATTTGGTTTACTATTTTAAAAAATTAAGAATTGTGAAAGTAATAGTCAAAAAATGAATTTTTTTTCAGACAGCCGCCATTTTGCGAAAAAAATTTTTTCCGTTTTCTCTTTGGTAGGGGCTATAACGACATTCTTACTAATTAAGAATCTTTTTTTAAATCTTGTTTTCGATAACCAGAAGGGTTGTAATCGTGTCAACCAGCACACCCTCAATCTTTTTTACCCCCAACTTTACCAGCTTATTTTTTGTTTAATTTTAATTTTTTTTTGTCAGAATTGTTTCTGTATATTCTCGAAATATCAACAAATATGTTGTAAAAAACTGAATGGTGAAAATATTGTTTGTTTTGTTTTTATTAAGCTTGACAAATCGACCATAATTTATGCTTTTAAACCAGAAGACGGCCTTAATCCGGTACTGCTTAAATCTAAGGCAAATTAGGGTTTAGAACTTTATCGTTATTTTTCCTGTCTTTATTCGATACGAGAATATTTTATGAAAATTTAAACTTTATCAAAGACTAGCTGTTGCCCGCGACTTCGACCGCGTGGAATTCACTTTTTTGCGCGCAAACCTTTTTCCTTCCGTCTCTATATTCTATTCTCTACTCCATCGGTCTCTCTCTCCTGGTATGTTGTCCACAGTTTCTCCATGCAGTCCTGTCCTGCACGCTATCTTTACACTCATCCACCTCTACAGCTCCCAAATCGTACCTCGCTTGTTACTCCTGGCTTCAACATTACTCTGGCACTCCATCATCCAACTCCCATCAGTTCCCATTTCCGGCTACCTCCACCTCTCGTACTCTTTGTATCTTCCTCATTTTCCCTTCTTCTTTCCATTCCGTTTGACGTTTCATTTCTCTCTCTCTACTCGCGCTAGAAACGACAACCCAAATCAACTTTTCGAAGTTTCTCGTTCTATCCTAACCTATCTCGCACTTTTATTTTTTAATTTCTAAAAGTTTATTCTTTTCCTTTCTAAAGAAAATTCCATGCTTCTGGACAGTAGACCCACCGGTTTAGGCTGTGCTTTGGAAACTTGAAGGACGTCGACAGTTTGAATCTCGTTAATCCATTCGCGCGCGTCACCACTAATTAGATATTAGGTGATAAATCCCATATTTGTGTATATCTCTTTTTCTAAAGAAAATCCCATGCTTCTAAACGTAGACCCACCGATTTAGGCTGTGTTTTGGAAAATTGAGGGACGTCGACAGTGGGAATCTCGTTAATCCATTCACGCGCGTCACCACTAATTAGATAATAGGTGATAAATCCCTTTTGAATAGGATTTTCATGAAATGTGTGCAAAATTTCATCGCTAAGGACCCAGTAGTTTGGGCTGTGCGTTGATATATCAGTCAGTCAGTCAGTCAATCAGTCAGTCAGTTTATTATTTTATATATTGAAATGTCATAAAGTCAATCAAAGAAGTCGGTTAAGGAAATTTTTTTAAAGTTTAAATTTGTCGTTTGTAAGACCGAATATGGAGATAATTTTAAATAACTAGCAATGAAATTGTAACTTTAAACACATAAAACTGTAACAGATTTGATTTTCTTATAAGTGTGATGTGCTTCTTGCGAATTTGTGATGTGTACGCAGGTGTATCAATTAGTTACCTGAAATTGGAAAATTTCCGTAATTTTGAATAAATGGCGCTAGGAAGTGACCACTTACAATTTTTGTGTTGAATTTTTGGATGTTTATGGTGGTATGGAGAGGTTTTGATAAGGCCGTTTCCGTGAAGATTGTCTTGAACCAGCCGTCTTGGGACACGTTTGATATTTGCGGATCATTTTTCGCAATTATTCCCAAAAAGACGAATTTAGTGAGCTTTTGAGTTATAAAAGCAATTATATTGACGAGATAATAAATCGTGAGTATCCTAAAACGATTTTTATTACTGTGGAACGAAGTTTTCACACGTTTTTGGTGGGTCGCAATTAGATTTAACCACGATATTAAAATTGCACATTTTGGGTTCGTAAAACCTGAAATACGGCGAGGAAATTATAATTAATAAGTGATTTGTTATATGGACGAGTTTTATACCACTTATTATCGTCGATGACCAGTAAAATCGCCGATTATAAAATATCACATGAAAATTTTGAGGTTAATGGAAAAGTCGCACATTTCGACTACTATTTTGGTTTGGAAGTCGCAGATGCTTGTCTGAATCAATCTTTGAGATTTGGAACCACCACAGGAGCGATTTCACACGTCACGTCACTAATTTTCTGGATAAAATCACTGGAATTGGAAAATCACAGGAGTCGCACTACCGCGTTTATAGAAACAGGAAGCCATTAGATGTATGGGTGTGTTCAACAGATTGAAACTATTGCCGATGTACAGAGTGCTTCACAAGTTATCCTCAACACCAAATTATTAATTCGAGTAAGAAATCTGAACTTTTTATATCAAAACACCATTGTACAAATTTATTTTTATTATTGTTACACTTTTTACATGCACCAAGCGATAAATAAAAGTATAGCTGAGTTTTTGGTAGTAAATGATACTTTTTATTTATCGTTTGTACACTTTACACTCTATATTGCACATTGCTTGACATTTGTGTCAGAGATTATCAAAATTACTCCATTTTTGAATTTGCTTAGTTTAAATAAACTGCCCTCTGACTTATTGAGATCTTTGATTGCCTTAAATTCACTGAATTCACGACCCTGTAAATATTTGTGGCCTAAAAACTTGCAAACCGAACTAAAAGCTAGCCGGCATTCAATTGTTCGAGTGCACACATTAGGTGAGGTTTCATCCCTGACTATAAATAGGGGTGTCATTAAGCCGTGTTACACGACAATATATAGATACAAATAAAAAATCTCATCAGTGAAATCAAAATAATCATAGGTCTAAGGGAATTTTGGACTTACTTAGAATTTTTTCGTTATTTTGTCCTATGTTTATTATAATCGTATTTTCGTATTGGTATTTTGAAGAAGTTCCAGAATATTGGAACAAAATTTAATTTTTTATCAAAAAATTTAAATAAAAAATCGTACTGAAATCAAATTAATCTTAAATTTAAGGCAATTTAAAGCTTAGAATTTTTTCGTTATTTTTTCTGTATTTATTATAATCATATTATTAGCATTTTCAAGAAGTTCCAGAATATTGAAATAAAATTTAATTTTTTTTTATAAATATTTAAATAAAAATTCGCACTCAAATCAAAATAACCTTAAATTTAAGACAATTTCAGGCTTAGAATATTTTCGTTATTTTTCCTGTGTTTATTATAATCATGTTAGTATTTTCAAGAAGTTCCAGAATATTTAAAAAAAATTAACTTTTCTCGAACTGATACGGGGACATCACAGTGAGTACATCACCAATCGAGATTCCAATTTTTTTGGTGATTCTAGAAGCTAAAAAAATTATCACTTTCTTGGCTTTTAGTCGATTGCTCCTTAGTTTTTGAGTTATGAATTTTTGAAAATAGATAGGATATTATGGGAGTTGTAATACGGAGGTTCTGAGTTCAATCCCAGTAGCGGCTACCTTTTTTTTTGAAATTTATGTAATTTATTATCGGAATTAAAAAATTAACCACCTCCGAATTACTATTCCAAATATTTAACCGCTAGACCAGGGGTCGGCAACCAAGGGTCCTTGTGCGGCATGGGGACTCTAAAACAAATGACCTTTTTTTTTTTTTTTAAAAAAGCTCTTTAGTGGATTTACACTTTTTTTTTCAAAAAAAGAGCTCTTTTTAATGGATTTGTCAAGAAGTGCGGCCCGCACTAATCCCCTCGTCAAATTTTTGACCCTCGTATAACAAAAGGTTGCCGATTCCTGCGCTAGACCAAAGACCACTACGGTGGTCAAAACTAAGGGGCAATTGACTAAACGCCGAGAAAGCGATAATTTTTTTAGCCCAAAAGTCCAAATGTAACATCTTTGAAGGGCCGCACTAGAAAGTATGGCGAGCAGCATGCAGCCCGCGGATTGCTCATCCCTGAAGGTGCATAGCGCCCCCCCCCCTCATCGATTTTTGAATCCAAAATAGTCTAAATCGTTTGAACCTGTTTGTGCAAAAATTTAATTTTTTGGTCATTTCTTGTAAGTGTTTCCCAAAATCTCGTTAACCCAATAATGCGCATCAATGTCTTGCTTAAAAATCTAAAAAAACTATTTGGGTACAAACGAAAATAAAACTTGTACAAACAGGTAAAAACGAAGTACAAACGATTGAGACTGACTGTTTTGGTGATCATCCGGTAAGTTTTTCCCAGAATCTCGTTAATCGCATCATGCGCGTCGGTGCCTTTGATGTTTTTCTTGAAAATCTCAAAAGTTATTTGGGTACAAACGAAAATAATACTTACACAAAAACAAGCGCAAATGAAATACAAAAGATCTAGACTATTAAATCCGAAATTTCAAATAAGCATGTCTCCACCCCCCCCCTCCAGCGAAATTTCTCGAAAAATATTTGGGTACAAACGAAAATAACTTTTGCACAAACAGGTACAAATATTTATACTATTCTGGATTTAAAATTCGATATGGAGGGGGGGGGGGGCTGACGACATGCACCTCATCCTTGATCTAAAGCAATTTAGAGAGTTTTTTCCTGTCTTTATTATAATAGTAGATATTATTTTCTTAAATGTAAAATGATAATATTAAGTAAAATGAGTATAATTATTGAGGCTTAAATTGAAGAAAAGTTTTTAACTTTGCTTTTCTAAAAATACGAATTTAAAGCTGACTTGAAACATTTTTCAAAAATATTGAGACGTCCCGCGCGTCGTTTGTTATTAAAATATGTTAATGTTAACATAATATGTGAACAATAAAAACGGATTGTTTAACTTAGAAGTCAAAATAAATCACAAATCTTCGATTAGTCGACAAAAATGTACCCAATCCCCAGAAACGTGCTTATATTACCATGTGCATGCTTCTCCACGCTCCGTTTTAACATTTCAACGATTATTGAATTAAATGCGACCAAATGGATTGCAAACGGTGTCACTAACCTTAAGAAGTCGAATACTTTCAAGTTCTACAACTTCTGGATAGCCATAACACCCTCACTTTACGACATCGACTTAAAAAAAATTTAAATTAATTTTTCCTTGCCGCGCAGGAACTAGAAACAATAGGTAAAGGTCGAAAAACTGGTTATGTGACCTCTTTTGATCCGGCGTTAAAATCTCCAATTATGTGTGTTACACTTTTAATAAGTCGCATTTTTTTTCCAGGGAGCTCCTGCTAGGAAATATGACGCTAGGACAAGGAAACTTAATTACCGGTCATCAGGGTGGTGTCGATATGGCTTCCTACCAAGCAAAACTTTTCGATCCTGCTTGTGCGTTATCTCCTTGCTACAACGATTACCAAATTTAAGAAGATAAATATGAGAAATTATTTTGGGATTGATCCAATCGAGGCTGGAACCACCAAAAATGTAGTGGTTTATTCAGTGGCGGATTTGAGGTTCCCTTGTAAAATATTTTTACCACTTTTTTTTAATATTACTGTTCTTTTTACTCTGGTGTTAGTCAATGGGGCGGTTTGACCTGGAAAAATTTTAAGGACCTTGGGAAAATAGTAATTCTTTGATGCTACCATGGTAACATCAAACGATAACTATTTTCCAACAGTCTTTAAAATTTTTGCATGCCAAACCGCCCTATTGACTACTATAAAAGTTGGTGATTCGAAAAAGCTGAATTTTGAGGCCCCAGGCGCCTATTCGGAAATCCGCCACTGGATCTATTTTTCTCCTTTCCTCTGGAGATGGAACAGTCATTTGTTACAAAATTATCATGTGATCTTTTATTGTAAATATAAATAGTACTAAATATGATCCTTAATTACCTACATCCTAACAGGGTGCTTTTGTTTTTAAGTGTAAATTGATGTAAAATTTTAACCTCGTGTAACGAGGAGCTTCTTTCTATTCTATTTAGCAATATAAATACAAAAAAAAGTAACAAAGTTTATATAAAATGTTGCATTTATGGTTAATAAATTAAAGTTTTGGAGATTACGTCCTTTTTTTCTTTAAATGAACCTGACAACAAAAACTACTCCCCACCCCGAAACAATTTTATCCAAATTCAACAGGAGGTCCCACCAACACTAAAAAAAGCATATGCGAAACAAAGTTATATTGAGTTTTAAATAATTTTACAAAAGAAACACAAAATCAAAGACAAAATTCAAAATTATCGTCTCCCCTTCTTCTTTATTTTACCAGCTCTGAGTTTGGCGGTTCGTTTCGCTGCTTTGATCCTCCTTTGACTGTACCAGATAGGATAACCACCATTCTTATCCTTCATGGTATTTTTATCGTAAACCTTGCCATCGGAAACAACAGTAACGTCCATATCGCAGTCATTTTCTTCTTCTTCAATTTCTGCGGGCACCACAATCTTAGATGTCTCAGTTTTCTTACCCGCGATGTCCTTTTTGTCTACAAACAAGATTACGTTGTCTTCTACGGCTTGCGTGACGACATCCTCGGGTTTGTGTTCTGGATCGTTGGTTAAGGTTTTTTTCAAGCGTTCCAATTCTTTTTTGTCGTAACGTACACGTTTCACTGCTCTGCATTTACGCCGCCACTTGCTTCTCAAACTTTTTGCCATTTTTAACAGACACAAACTACTATTCGCACATGTGAAAACGTCAAAGTGAATGAGGTTATGTTAGTTTCGAGGTTTGTCGGATTTCACGTAGGTGGCGCCACTAAATAGTTTCATTATTTTCCTACGAATTTGAAATGAATCTTATAAAAATTAACAATTACAAACTAAGAAACGAATTATGAGACGGTCATTACTCATTAGAAAAGCGATTAAGCGCACTGACTGCTAATCACAACTGCTAATGCAGAGCACAATGCAGAGAGAACCTGGCTCTACTCCGGGCAGTAGCGTAACTTCAAATTTTGGGCCCAGGAGCAGGCCCGAACTGGCTCCTTTGGGGGCACTCGGCTAGAAACTATGGAGGGGCCCCCTTAACAAGAGACTAGCCAGTCTGGGCCTGCCCGAGAGCAAGAGTTTTGACGGGCCCCTCGACTGCGAGATGTGCGATTTAAAAATTAAAAAAACAAAATTTGGTCGGGACCTAGAAGGAACCTTTATAAAATAAGTCAACAATCGAAAAGCCCGGGTGCTATGGATTACCCCCCAGCCGTAACTAAGCACAAAATGTATTCTGAAGAATTAAATTTGCGTCTTTATCAATTTTGAAAAGTCTTATCTTTACTTCCTTGGAATGGAATCAGCATTTAGAAAATGTGATAAAGTTATGCAGGCTATATTTCTAAAAATAAATTGCAAACTGGAATTGCAGGGGTCATCTATAAAAGATGTCCGCAATTTTTCCGAATTCTTGACCCCTCCCCCTTCTTGTCTCAGTTGGTTTTCTCCTTCTCATCCAAACAACATAGCTTGGCCTGCGACTTTCGCACTTCTCCATCCTGATCTTTTATTATAGTATTCCTCAATTTTATTGCAACCGGGGGGGGGGGGGGATTTTGGAACCGCCCTGGACAGCAAAACTTCTAGCTACGCCACTGCCATAAAGTTTTCCAAAGTATAAAACAAAAGTTTTTCTAAAAATACAATTAAATGGCAGAATTATTCCCTATCATTGCCCAGTTTGCTCAATTACAAATTTTTGCTCGTAATTGAGGTTATTCCTTGACCTTGCAATTCTCAATTCAATAATTGAACAAAAATGTCCAATTCTTCTCGTCTCCAAATTAAGGCTAAAAGAAAAACACAACGACGTCTCCTCCACTACTATTATTTTTTCTCAATCCCAAAATAATCAAACTTTTACAAAACTTTTTCCATCATTCAAATTAATACAACCTTCCGACTTCGAGAGTCGAACACAAGTCCCTATCAACTTTTGATCCCCTCACGGCTTCATAAAACCCAGACGCGTCACGCAAATATTCAATTTTATATAAATTAAAAGTATAGGTACAGTAAAAATAAAATCCCAAAACCTTCTTTGATTGTTGCAAGAAAAATACTTACGGTGGTTCGACGCACTGGCGCAACTATCGGGGGTTCTAGGTGCGCGTCTCCTCGTCTTCCTTCGCTTCCAACTTTTAGTAACTTTTCCACTCCATCTACAAAAACATTGGAAATTTTACGTAAGCTTTGGAAGTTCGAACATTTGGAAGGTTGGGCGGTAACCACGGCTGTTAAAATTTTTGAAATAGAAATAAGTCGCTAACGTGCACATGGTGTAATCACCATGTATACCAATTTTGCAATACCAACATTCAGGGTGGTTCGAAGTTTCTCGGAGAAAAGTATGGTAGAACTTTCAACTCGCCATTCAAGCTATTCAAACATGTACAAACAAACAAGACCACATTATAATCAATCAAATCAGGACCTCAATATACCTCAACACAGGAGCCCATTCCGAGCTCACAGTCACCGTAGAAACAACTGTAACCACCCTTTTGCAATTTTTTGACTTGGTTGTCGTTTGCCTTCAAATAGTATCTTTTGTCACTTGTCACTCATCTACAAAACACTTTGAAATTATTGGTCGTCTCACCTCGGAAGGCAATAGCAATCTGCTATGAAAATCGACTTTTAAGAAAGGTTCGAGGAGAAACGGAACAATGGACCCAGGGGGAGATCGCCAAAGAGATGGGTCGACCAAACTAGGGAATTGATAAACTGCAAGAGACAACTCGCCTGGCTTCAGATCGAGAAGCATGGAGAAACACTTTGAGCAACATCAACACATAACTAAGTCACACGTCATCAAGCCCTCATAAGGGCAAAAGGACGGAGGAGGAGGATGCACTCATGGGCGGACGGGGAAGGTTCGGGAACATGCATAGATATCGCATCCGTTCAGTCAGCAGTCTTAGGCCAGTCATTGGGGACTTAAAAAGTGAAAAGTTAGATAAAAATTGCAATTTTTTTTATATTTTGGGACAACATTGTGGCAGGTTAAAAAATTATTAATCCGATTTTTGCACCCTTTTTTGTTCCCCGGAACATTGTTAAAATGTTAAAAGAAGAGTGTAAATTTGCAATAACTCTATGACCGGAACATTGCAAATAGTTGTGATTATTAATTTGCATACAGGGTTATATTAAGGAATTATTTGCATGACTTGCAATTTTTTTCGACAGGATACACAAAAGAAATTAATAAGCGACTGTTTGCAATGCTTCGGCATTGTAGCAGGGTGCAAACTTTATTGAAGATGTGTTTTAATTATTAAAATGTTCTCCAAGGTTTGCATAAATTTCGGTTTTTTAATTTAACAATGTTCCGGGGGCAGAAAAGGGTGCAAATTCGGATTTATTAGTTTGTTCCTTCTTTAACGTTATCTCAAAATTTGAAAACTTTTGCAATTTTTCATACCTTTTTTGCTACAATGATTGGCATATCTGTGAGATGAATGGTTAGTGATCTAGGGTTAAACTTGAAGATTATCGTACGGAACTTGCTCGGAGGACTCGAAAATTTAAAATGCCCGTAACTTTGTAAAAAATGAAATTAAAATGATGGAAATGGAAGCTCATTCAGGTTTTAACATTTGACACCAACTTCACCCAAACATTTCCCAAAGATTTCGCGAATAACTCCACGATGGTTGAGGATCAAACGAAAAAAATGAAAGCTCATTATTTAGACTCTAACGTTTGACACAAATTTCACCTCAAAATCCGACTTGGAGGAGGGCGAACGTGTCTACAGCCCCCCAGCTATTTAACGACGGTTGAGGCCCAAAAGAAAAAGTTCATTTATATTCATAATGTTTGACACCAAATGCATCCCACAATTCGAGTTGGGGGCCAACGTGTCTACAGCCCCCCAAATGTTTTCATAAAAATATCTTCCTGACTTTAGATCATTATTTATGCTTTAGCGATTGACACCAATTTCATCCAAAATTTCAATTTGGGGGGGGGGGGACAGTGATATGCACTGACAGATCTAATATGGAAATAATCTAAAATTTGTGCATGGATGTGTGAAAATAATAAATTAAAGCGATAAAACCATTTCGTCTGCGAGTAATAAGGTGGGGAGGGGTGATCTTCCCATCTGAATTTGCCACTGTTTCTTGTCTAAATGCGATCGGGGACTTTTTGCAGGAAATTAGTTCCAAAACTGTCTAATAAAAATGATTTTATTTGATAACTTCCTACATTAATATTATACCAATCAGAATAATGCATTTTTGATCACGTGAGTTACATTGACTATTGACCTATGGCGTCGGCAAGTTACTAAGCAACACACTTTCGTAAATTATTAACCAAAATTATTGCGTAATTATCATCGCCCTCGGTTCATTATAGCTGATAACTGCGAATTTTTAGAATTGTACTTTTCCATTTGCGAAGTAGGGGGGGGGGAGAATTCAGACAAGTCACCTAAAATTGCAAGTTTTGACAACAGAAAGTAGCAGGTAAATTGCTTGTTTGGGATGTCAAGGGGGCGATTTAAGAATGTAGAAAAGTAGCCCATTTGAGTTATCTTTAAGGAAAGTAGAGGTAATTTTTTCGTCAACGGGCGGCCAGCCTTTATAACCAGCGTCAAGAACGCAGTCATAAATCAAGTCTGTATCTTGCAAATTAGCGATTTCCAAATGTATGTATTATTTTATGAAATAAAAGGGGGAGGTGCAGTAACATCAAGTTTAGAAAACACTGCTGTATATTATATTATTTTCAGACTGCTCTGGCTGCAGAAACGCAACTGTAAATTTAGCTTAATTTCATAAATGCGATTTTTAATTGAAGTAATGAGTATTGCAAGTTTTCCTGTTAAAAAATGATCAAATTAAACGGTTTAATCATTTTATTACACATAATTTCATATTAATTACAAATACTTGAAAATTTTCTTAAAAATACTCATGTTCAATATTTTACAATGTTATTAATAAACTATTCTATACAAACACTAAATCTTATATTTTAAAACTAAATAAAATGCATCAAAATTCCAAATAAGCTCATCATTACAGCCAAACATAAAATTGCTAAACAATATGAAACTAATTAATTAAATATAGATAATTTCAATTTATTTTCAAGTATCAACATTAACTTTTATGTACAATAATCACTAAAACTGTATCACTCTGGTACATCACCTTCCTGAACCGCTTGAATTGGAGTCTTTTGTACCATGCACGAACGAGCCACAGATTCAAACAATCTGAAACAACAACAAACAATTTTAGCTTACAGACATTTAAATTATTTTTATTATTCAAAATTAATCAAGAAATTTGAAAGTGTTAGAAATAAAATCAATCAGAATAAAATGCAATCACTACCTGTCACCCATCTCACACCCATGAGACTATTAATTATAAAGGGTTTTAGTCTTCATCGGCGCCTTCCAGCAGACAAATTTAGGTTCTTGTGTTATAAACCTAAAGAATAAATTATAAAACTTCCAATATAAACAACACAAAAATTTCACTACACTACTGTTTTTCCTACAGGAATCTCATTTGCAAGGTAAATTTTAAATCCAAGAATGAAGAGGAGAGGAGTAATCAGTTGATGTATAATTGATTATTATTGTGGAGTAAATTCTAAATAATTCAGAAAATATTAGATTTGCTTGGAACAAAAACTCGCCTATAATGGATGAAAACAGTGACAGAAAATAAAATCCTCTTATAATGGAAATTAGTTCATTATAAGCGGTAGTTATTTAAACTGTATCTTAACAGATGACATGAGTTTAGCTTAAGAATTCGTCCATTATATGAGAGTGCCATTCCAAGTGAGTTCATAATAGGCGGAATTGCTGTAACTATCCGTACTCAAGCAGATTATTATAAAATTAAGAAATGTTTTTTTTCACAAAAGGAAAGAGAAAATGTAGTCTATTGAGCAAACCAGATTTGAGGGGGGGGAATATAATTAATAAACGCATATGAAGGACTAACTTCTTCTCCTAAAAGAAGAAGACTAAAAGTATTAGTTGGAAATCAAGAAAAAAAGATTCAGAAAGATCAGATTGTTGCAAAATTTATGAAAGAAAGAAATAATCATTGAAAACAAAAGAAATAGATGAAAAGAGAACAGTATGGAAAACAAGATATAAAAATTTACAAAACCATAGGACAAAATTAATTTTGAAGAAGGATTTTGGGAATTTCTGTGAATTTTAAATTTTTTTATGCACATCAGTCTTCAGTTACCCTTCAAGTTAAACCATATCAAATACGAAAATATTCTATAGATTTTTTTTGCGAATTAAATTTCCTACAAAAAAGTTCCTGAAAGCAATTATGTACCTTAAATGCATTCAAAGTCGCGGAAAATCAAAGTCAAAATGTCTCCCACTTCTGAGCTAATGAAGATGTAATGCTATCCTGGAATTTTTTGTTGGAAATTTAATTCTCTACAAAATTGAAGACCCTGATGCAAGAAGGGGATAAGTACAAAATATTTAAAAATGATGTTATTGCAGGTTTAGGTTCTAAACTTGGTATAAAGCTGGAATTTTTATTGTTAATAGAAACAGAGTTACCAGTGAAAATTACATGTCTTTCCCTCCCATAAGATGCTGCAACAATGAGCTATTTATTTTTGAAGCTCTGAAGAATTTACAAATTGATATTACACATTATCCCCTTCTTGCATCAGAGTCTTCAATTGTTTCTATATAATTTTTCATACTTTTAGTTTTTGCAGGGTTTTGAATGTAAGCTTGCAGCGAATTTTTTTTTCTTCCAAAGAAATCAATTTCATTACGTTAGTTGAGGCCCGAGACAAAATAAATAATTAAAATATATAAAAACATGCAATGAAATCTACCAGGCCTTCAAAGTAACGGAAAAATGAAGTCAAAATACCTAAAACCAAATCTTACAATTGATAATAAGAGAAAGAATAAAATTTACTTGTTAATCATGGGAGGAGAATAACAAATATTGTAAAAAAGGAAAAAAGCAGATTGGAAACAACAGGAATATGCTACACAGAAGTGCTGTGTCAGTTGGTAGAGTAGATCACGGATCTTTTAGTTAAGTAAGATTTTGATTCCAACAAAGAATGCACCAAAATGCTTGTTTTTTAGATTCCAAAATTTGACCTACTGTAACATCTGATAAAGCACTAATCTAGGGTATAAAATACAATGGAAAATTAGATTTAAAAATTTACATAATCACACCAAGCAATTTTAGTAGCACCATCTTTTGATGATATTTTGAACTCCATCTGGAATATCGAGTTCTCTAGGATTGCGCAAAAACTATAATAATCAAAGATAAAACAAAATTGTTAGAATAAAAAAAACGGGAAATGTTATTGGAAAAGAAAGGGGAGGGGGATAACGATTGTTGAATTTTAAAAACAATTTCCTAAAAAAAAAAAACACCAAAGAAACAGTATTTATATAAAATACCCCCAATATTTTTAGTTTGAATATTAAAAATTTAAAATGGGGGTTAATTTTTGAATAAATAAACGGTATATCAACAGAAATTTTATTTTCAAAAAGGGTGGAGGAAGAATAATATAATTATTGATCTTATTAAAAAATATGTAAAATGGAAGTAAACAAGAAGAGGATTAAGATAATGGGATAACTAGGCGGGGGGGGGGCGTAAAAACATGGGGAGAACAAGAGTAATAACAAAAATATAAAACCTAAGAGTTGTCCAGTGCTATATTACCATTATGCTGTGACGGTCGTTATGGTGCCTATCTCAACTGTACTGTTAATAATTATAATTATTTTGGGGTAAGGACGATAACAACTATTTCCGCACTTTTAATTACTATTGAAATTATGGTAATTGAAACTAACTGTAAATTACAAATATAAATACAAACTATGCAATCTTTCCAAAATTTGGGCAAAAAAACAGTAAAAATAATATGCTACATGATAAATTGTTATCCGATCTCTAATTTTTAACAAATTGAAAAAATTAAACTTTCCAACATGAGAAATTTTAGTATGGGAATTTCTTGAGCGTTCCCTTTACATCGCAAATAGCGAAAAAAGTTTTAGAAAATTGTTATGGCATCATCCTAATATTTAACAAAATATAATTTCAAAATTTTGAAAAAATTACACCTTCCAAAAAGAGAAATTTTAGTACGGGGATTTTTTGAGCGTTCTTTTTACATCGCAAAAAGCGGAAGTAGTTTCAGAAAACTGTTGTCGCATCATCAGTTTCTAGCAAAATGTAATTTCAAAATTTTGAAAAAATTAAACTTTCCAAAACGAGAAATTTTAGCACGGAAATTTCTTGAGCGTTCCCTTTACATCGCAAATAGCGAAAAAAGTTTTAGAAAATTGTTACCACATCATCTCATAATTTTTAACAAAAACTAATTTCAAAATTTTGAAAAAATTAAACTCTCCAAACAAGAAATTCTCGTATACAGAAATTTTTTCTTTTTAAACTTGGAAGGATATTTTGTGTTAAATTTGTGAACTCTGCCAAAATAGTGAAAAAATTCTAAACAAAGGGAATGTAGCTTTTGATGTAGTGCAAAGGACTACGCAAAATTTTGTTAAAAAACTAGAAGTTATTATTATTATTAACAGCACAGTCTTGTCACTTGCCCAAGACCGATTTCAAAATCTGACCTACCAGAACAACAACACAGCATTAATACCAAGTAGCATTAGACAAAGCTCTTAAAAATATAATTTACCCATCACCACCAAACCAGATTAGCATTAAAAAAAAATAAAAAAGCTGAGAGGATATTTAAAATAAAAACTTACTTTTCAATTTCTGGAGCACAATGCACAAATTCGTGATTCCAAAATTTATAGCTGGGATTCTTGATCAATTCAATGAAGGTGATTAGCAGTCCCCAAGGATGTGGTCGATTGACAATGAGCCTTTCCAATAACACCCGCGTGATTTGTTCCTGAATGGCTTCAGAGTTGGCTTCAGCAAACAAATACAACAAAGTGCATGAGAAGTAATGCGTATGACTGTTAGGATATCTCAATTCATTGGCCACTGCATTCAAAAACAAATATCTCCCTTCAGTATCCAAATCCACAGCCAAATTTTGGAAGATATCCATGTGAGCACTGTGGGCAATGGTCGACATATTGGGCGTCAAACTTTTGTTTCGGATGTAGGTGATGGCTTGGGTTCCAACGTACATCACCAAGGCATTCATAAGTGGGATGTTGTATCGCATTCCAGGCTCATTGGAAACTTGCAAGTTACTTCTTAGTTCAGACAAGAACGTCACAGGTGCGCGCGCCTGCAGGTACGAATCCAAGTCCGTTTTAAACTTGGCAGGGGTGATCAAATTGGCAAAATTTGTGACGATGCGCGGCGCGTAGGTAATTTCGTTGAGGACGTCCACTTTTAGATTTGGAGTAAATGGATCTGGCAGGCGCATGCTGCGCGGAAACGCCGATAATATCAAATTGCGCATCTGGATGCAATTCGGCGGTATGACGTCACAAAAACCGTAATGAAAGTCGCACAAAAATTCGGGAAAATCGTGTAACAGCACCAATAGAACGCGAAGAGTTCCTTTGTATAACATGGTGACTGGTTTGGCCAACTCCGCATTGCGCAAAAATGGCGCTAAGTATTTAAACAAGTCCACCAATAATTGGGCATACATACTCCAACCCTTTTGAGAGGGTGTTATGGCCAACATCCTACCGATAAATACGCGATGTGAAATAAGTTCCAGCCAGGCGTAACAAAAACCGGGGGCTTTGCTTGGGCGCAAAATGTGTAAAGTGTGGCAGTACGCTGTCAACACTTGAAAATTAATCGCTTCCAAAACGGGTTCAGGTGTGCAGAGTTCTAAAAACAGCATGATGAAGATGCGATGGTAAGGAAGTTGTTGGAAGTCCAAATTTCGCTGTTCATGGTCTTGCAACAAGCAGCCAGCCACAATACCCAACACTTTATTCAACAGGTGAATTTTGGTGGAGGTGTTGTTGGAATCACCAGAGTGCTTGACCAATAAGGCAATTAGGCGTACAAAAGGATCCAAAGTGTGGTAACATTTCGATCTAACCATGGTAGGGTTGTTACTGGAACTATCAGAAATGCTTCCATAGACTGATTCCACACAAAGCTGAGTGGACAATCTGAAAAATCTTGTAATTAAGTCGTCAGTCTTCAAGATTCCATGGACGTTCATTTGATGAACAAACAAACTGAACGCCTTGGTAGAGTCGCGCCCAGAGGGTTGAGTGTGGTAAATGCTGATCCAGTCCCTCAAAAGGAAATCAGTTTTCTCGACAAGACCCGGCGGATCGTCGTAATTCAATGATCTAACCTGTGAAAAACATCAAACAGATTTAAAACTTTTCCTCGCTTTAATCAAAATCAAGACCACTTACTTGTAAAATTCCGTTATGAATGTGAACGCAAGGTCCGTTCGCGGTGCGATCTCCAAGAAAACCGACTTGATCGTGATTTTGCCGTAACATTTCGATCAAACTGGTTAGACCGTCGGGCGGCGAGCGCGTGTGAGTTGCAATTTTGACTAGCATTTCGATCGTGTTCGTAAAATCGCTCTCGGAAACGAATTGGGTCGACCTGTCTTCAACCAAATACAGCTGAACCAATTGGGTTGCGAAAGTGATTGCGATGTAATTGGGTCCACTATCGATGCATTGCGCAAGCGCGCAGTCGTATTGAGGAACATTTACCAAACCAGCCCGAATAAGAGTGTCAACCGCGTCGAAATTGTAGCGCAAATCTTCGCGACACTCGGTGAGAAAACGAGTCACGTGTTTGTTAGTCCAATGTTGTCCAAATGCTCGTGGATCTTGCATGGATTTCAAAACCCGCACGAAGATTTCTTTGTAGCGGATCACAACGTGTTCTGGATCATTTGCCATCGACAACAATCCGTCTTGTAGACCTTCTATACACTGAATAGAAAAAATTCGAGAATATGATGTCAAATTCCAACAAATTTATGTTAACTTACCTTTTGTACAATGGCGGTGCCAGTTCCCAACATATCTCTGGTGCGAATGGCGTGCATAAGGCATTCATGAAGAACGTGTAAATTGTTGTTGGTCACAGCCAAGGTGGGTTGTCCGCCGATAACTTGGACGAATTGTTCCACTTCCACAGCTAACTTCTCGTAAACGTTGGAGATATCGTCAGTGGCCAAAACTGCCTGTGAAGGCTGGAAGGGCGTAACAGGATGCGGCTGTGGCTCAATATTAACGTTTGGCTTGTGAATGAAGGAGGCAGCCTCGCGATCTGATAATGGCAAAAAGCCGGGTATATTTCGTGCGAATTCTTCGTACACTGCCATTTGTGGGGCCGGAATGCTTCCCACCTTGAGACGTATGGGCTCGGGCATGCGCTCGGCTTGGAAGGTTAGAGCGATGGAGTCGCAATATCGTCGCCCCTCTTGGCGGGCGATTTTTCGAAGTTCGTATTCGGTTATGAGACGTTTGTCGATTTCGGTGATGACTTTTTCGATGGCGGTTTTCTGAATGAACGCGCAGCCCAATTCCATGTTGTCTTGGGCAAAAATATTGGCAGCTTGTTCGATCATTTCCTTTTGTTGGCTTGTGGCGCCCGTTATTGCGCTCTGCAGTACATTTTTCAGATGGGAATTGATAGAACCTAGCAGTTGATCCCGGCAGGTGATCATCACCATACCTGCGGTCAAATACCGAACCATACAATGTGCGGCATTACGAATTCTGCTTTCCTCACAATCTAATGCATAATCCTTTCGAATTATTTGCTCACACGTTGTTAGTGCTATTTTAATCGCCCTGTCAACTACTGGCACTATCCATTCTTGAACGGCACGTTCCAAAGCTGGTCTCACCAGTTGCTTCAGGTTAGGATTCGTTTGGAAAAGGACGATGTTGGGATTTATGGTGACGTGCGTTTGTAAGGCAGCGTTTCCTTGTAATTGAACATCGACGTAACTAAATCGTGGCTCAGGAGCGCTAGTAATCGAAGATGTCGGAGTCGAACTGCTATTCTGGGACGTTGGAGGAGAATTTGGAACTTGTCCAACGACGGCAATCAATTCGGGCTCGTTAAGGTTCGTATTTACGATGTTTGATTGCGATACTAAAGATTGCATAACAACGGGTTGCTGACCCACTATTAACATAGGATCCTTCTTGAGTGGTTGAGATAATTGGTACTCAATCTTCCTCAATCGTTCCGGATCCTTTAGATAAATGCTGGGCTTGAGTTGAATCACGTCAATGTCGAGAGTTTTGCATAGAACTTCGATTTCAAATTTAAGGTTCAACTTTAAATCTGGTTCTTGGTGTAATTCGGCCAAAACGTTCATGATGGCCATGGTCCACGGATTGGGGGGCTTAAACACCCTGCTCTTGGCGCAAGATTCCAAAACCTTCGCCACAAACGGAACAACGTACAGCAACTCTTGTTGCCCCTTATGATAGGCTTCTACTAGTAGCGCTTTCAAATCGATATCAATTTGTAGGATGGGTCGGTTTCGTCCTAACGTTAACATTCCTAACCAATGCCCCAAATTCTTCAACAAGGAGCGATCGGAAAAATTAGCGATACCTTTATCAGAGCTTAAAAGCACGCGGATGTTTCTAAAGGTTTCATTCGTCACCATGCGATTAACTTCGCTTATTTTAAACGTATCCAAAAAGTTTGAATATAAAACGTGAAAATTCAGTTCAATGGAAGCCCGTTTCATGACCAAATATTGGGATAACCAGGGATAATATTCATCTGATACCAAATCGCGCAACTCCTCGCACTTACTTTGCAAATTCA
Organism: Rhagonycha lutea; assembly: GCA_958510855.1. NCBI lineage: Eukaryota > Metazoa > Arthropoda > Insecta > Coleoptera > Cantharidae > Rhagonycha > Rhagonycha lutea. Next base: position 24,563,567 of record OY294038.1, read on the forward strand.
GTTGACTTAAATTGTTAAAAATGAACGCAGTTTTATCCTGCAGACTTTCGGGTGGCGAAATGACTTTTTCTTCTTTTTCCGTCGCAACCAATAAGGTGTCGATGCTGGTCGCGTTGGCGATTGATGGCCGGCTGCTACTGATCGCGCTTGCAGAATTCGGTGCTTTACCGATTGGTGTGCTTACAACATTTGAGTTTGTTTTGTAAGTTTGAGATTGAGGTGTGCTTATTGGTCCTAACATGCTGGCCAAGCTTGCGGGCAAAACCGGACCGTGAGGTTTGTTGGGTGGTTCTAAACTTTGTAATCCGTATTCGACGTATTCAATCAAGTGGGATGGAAAATCGTTAAAGTGGGCGATCGCTCGAACGTGTTCGCAGTATTTGTGATATTCCTTTAAACGGGACTTAAATCTGTCCAGAGCCGCAATTCCGAAGTAATACATTTTTGAACCTTCAGGTTTTCTGAGAGCGTCCAATACGAAACGTAAAGCCAAACCCAGAGCCATGTAACTAGAAACTAATCCGCGTTCTATGATGCCACCAAATAATTGTGCGGTTATGTGCAACTCTTTGTCTGGATATTGGGGGAAGAAACGATACTCCTCAAATAAATTACGTAACATGCAATTAAAGACCTACAAAGAAAACACATATTTAAATATGTAAAAGTAAAAGAATTGTACACGGGGTGTTTTTATTTGGTGGCTGTCTAGTTAAAACCATGAGAGCTTGAGTAAGACTAAACTTAGTTTTATTTTCCTATAATTTGAAAACGGTTGAAAATAAACAATTTGAGTTAACTGAAGTGAATGATACTCAAGCTCTTGTGGTTATGACTACAGTACAAGACGGAAATTACACTTGGGTTTCATATTTCAGCAAGATAACGACCCACAACATACTTCCAAATTGATCAAATAGTGATTTGATTGATACGCCTCTTCTTTCAAGCAGTGAAGCAAACATAAATGACGTCACTGGGGGGTGAAAAAATAGTTTATTTTTTAAAAATAAATCTAGATACAATCCCACCAGTGACGTCACACATGTTTTCTTCAGTTTGTATTTGCTTAAGTTGAATAAAAGCTTTTATTTTAATTTTTAGATTTTTTCTTTTAATTTATCGAGATTCTAAAGCAGAATTGTCAAATTTCCTTTGTACGAGTGGTAGGAAAATTCTAACATGGTTAAATCATATTTTTAAAAGTTGATCAATTCTTATTTCGTTAAATTTAATTGTGAAGGAATTCTAAAAAATTGTTTACATGTCTCTTAGGACATATTTGATTTTTCTGAATTTTGAGATTTTCGGATACCTTTTGGTACAAAAAAAATGAAGAAATGTGAAAACATCATTATGAAATTTTTCCATCTTGTACACCACCCATTGAAAATAAAATCTACAGTATGAAGAAAAAATAAAAAAAACCTCTAAACTTACCTCTCGTTCCCTCTTAGACGCAGAATCTTGAAACTTCTTTAGCATGTCCAGTACTTCATCAATGGATAAAGTTGGATGTGGAGGATGATTGTAAATCCTTTGAAAGTAACTGTTGGCTTCATCTTCGATATCTTTGGAAACATTTGGCGCAATTTCAGGAAATAGATTTTCGTTTTGAACGCGAGGTTTTTCAATTCCAGGATTTGGACCACCCATTCTGCTTAAATTTCCGATGGCGTTAACGCTGGGGACAAGGGAAGTGGACGTTCCCACAGGTCCTTGATGAATTGGCATAAGTGGGAAAGGACTGTTGGAAGGCCCGGCACCCAGTAGACGGGACGGCGAGCCTGGCGAAGAAACCAGTGGTCCTAAACTTCCTGGTAAATTGAAGGCGGACGAGGTGGGATTCAAGCTCATGTTTGCTATAGCAGAGTTAATTCCGGCGCTAGGATTTAATTCCGGATTGTAAATTTGTCCACCCATCGAGCTTGGATTGAAGGGTCCGTCTAATCCGCGATGAGATCTTAAAATCGTCGATGGTTGCTGTTGTTGCTGCTGCTGTTGTTGTTGTTGTTGCTGCTGTTGTTGTTGGTGAGCCTTTAACAAAAAGGAACCATGTTGAACCATTCCAACGATCGCCTCCTGGCAATCCGCGGTCATGTTTGGTGCTGCATTTTGTAAACACATCAGCATAGTGGTCAGCGTTTCTTTGGGTAACAATGCCGCTTTCGTTAGATTATCGTCGGTTTTACCAATCAGTTGCGGACAACGTCTTTGCAAAAATTTTATACATGCTGATACAAAAGTTTCGCCGTGTTCTCTAATTTTGTCCGTTAACCACTTTTCCAACTTGAGGTATTCTCGGCGCGATGCTAAGCAGGCGAGATCAATGATAAAGGGATACGATTGAGCGTTAAGAAGCATGGAAAGAGCTTTCAAATCTTGTGCTACATCCAAAATTCGAGAGAGTCGTGTTTGGTCGCAATCGCCTCTGACGTACCAATCGGCCATTGCATGCATGATTATGTGTTTGATATTCAAAGTTTGGGTATGCCACGCGTGGTGTAAAATTATGGCCGAATTAGGATGGTTGCCGAGAAAAATCGGGATCAGGTTTGTGAAAAGTTCTTGGCGAATCATGTTGATGGGACTGGAAAACTGCATTAAGGTCAGAACAAGCACATCTGGGCACATTTGTAGTGGAATTTTAAACAGTTCTTGCACTTGAGAAAATAACCCGCGTTCCGATAACATTATCAATAATTGCACTAAATCCACGTTTCGCCAATTGGCCAACTCTTTACTGTCTTGTTCGGGGGGCGTTTTTAAGATATCCACAGGCACTGACGAAAACTGATAATCGGCGAAACAAAACACATCCGGATTTTTTATAATGTTCTGTAACAAACTAAATTGTCCATCTATGTTCGTCCACAAACGATAAAATATGTCAACCGGAAAGGGCTCCGTTCGAAAATTGTTTTGTTGTTGCAAGCCCATACGCAGAGCGCTCATCAACATGATGAGACTTTGCCGATCTTTTATTATAAATTCGGGATGATCCAATTCTTGAATGACGGAGTTCCATTGTAAATTTGGCACGACTTCCTTCAAAGCTTGCACAAACACCTCCACGTTCCATGGATAGTGACTGAGAACTTCGTCGCCGTTTCCAGTTCGGCACATAAACGACAGAGTGCGCGAAACCGCGGCGGGACTGATATCTCGCCCCACCAATTTTACCATGTGATTGCGACATTCTTCAACAGACGATGTAAACCCATACCCCATGTCTGACACTAAATCATAAAGCGAAGTATCTAACATTCCCCCGGATAAACCGGGGCCTTCCGAGGACATCTCTGGCGCTAATTCGCACTGATCAGGATAAATCAATGGTGCAAGGACGACCGGCACCAAATCTTTCGGAAAATCGCGTTGCAACGAATTTAAAAAAGACTTGTTCAGATCGTTTGTCAGTCCGAGATCTTTGGGAGCTTTGTTTACCGCGGAAAGAATCAAGTGTAATATTTCAGGTGTGGTGTCGTGAAGACCGCCTTCGTGTTGACGAATGCTACCTTCTGTGTCGACGTAGGATTGTACTAACTTGGGCACTGCTACACAGAGGTGCGATTGAGCAAGCGCAACTAATTCCTTGTTAGTTGAATGACAGAATGCTAGGGAAAAAACAACTTCTTGAACCGCCGAGAGGCGAAGGCACTTGACCAATTGAGTAAACGATGTTGCTCCAATTGCGGGATTCTGAAACAAAATTAAATTAGTATTTTCAACTGACCAATAGAAAATTGAAAATGTACAAAGTTAAATTGCATCTGTAAACAATTGCAAACAATCTTGTTTCACTGTTCTTTACTTTTTGCAAAATAGAAAATTAAAACACTATCGAGGTTCTTGTCTTGCCTTACTTAGATAACCAATCAGATTGATTGGATAGGAAACGATAAAAGAAAATACTTAAATCTGATATCTGGATATGAACGGCGCTTTATATACCAAATTATATCAAGTATAATTTATTTTATCTGATCTTTGGGGATTTGGGTAAAGAATGATAGCAAACGTTCCAAAACGTAATTAAAAAAATATTTGCGGATCACTGCAAATTGACCTTAAAATTTGCCAAAAACAAACTTTGAATCTTTGAAAATGTCCACTTAAAAAATCCCTCTAGGCCCACGCAACTCCCCAATCGGAATCTGTGATAATATGAATTAGCATGGTATTGGAACTAATTTGCAGCCGCGGTCTTTAGTCACGCCCCGCAGCTTAGTTATAGAATGCACCAATAAGGTCGAAATTTGCGTAGAAAAGGCAAACTTTAAAATCGATTTTGGTAAGTATTGGTGCTTAATCGCTTAATTTTAATGTTATCTATAAAATTCCGTTGAGATTTTTTAAATAAATATAATATCTTCGGGTTAACAAACTACAACCCAAATTTTTTAATTTATTTAAACTGCAGATTCAGAATAATTTCCACCCTCACTCATACTTGAAAATCCTTCTTTGATTAGGATCTGTACAGGCCGATTTGTAATTGAGCAGACCTGCAAGGTTCTATGTTAATTAGGAAAGTTGCCAAAGTTTGGACATACGGTACAGAACATAAAAATAGCGAAAGAAAATAAATTTACATAGGACAAAAAACTCAAGAATGTTGTAATCAAGCAAGAGCAAATTCATTTGTAATGGAATCAGAAATCACCTCGACGAGTTTTTGTACCACTTGACTGATTAACGAGGTTTATTCAAAAAATGAATTATTTTAATTGATTAGAAAATCAATAAGAATTTCTCAACCAAATTTAATATTTAGTTCTTTTATAATGAGACTGAGAGCTGATTAGATTTTGGTTGAAATCGGTCCACGGAAAGTTGCATGTCGTTGTCCCCTCCCAATCGAATTTTGGGGTGAAATTGGTGTCAATCGTCGGAGCCTAAATGAGCTTATATTATTTTCGTTTCAGCTTCAATCATCGCGAAAAAGTTTGTGTGTGGGGGGGGGGGGATGTAGACATGTTGGCCTTTGTTAGAGCTTAAAGCTTTCATTACTAGTTTAGGATTAGGTTTTATAATCGAAACAAAAGTTTTAATCTGATAACATAGAATCAAACTTGAGGATATCGCACGGAATTTGCTCGGATTCCCGTAACTTGGTAGAAAAAGAAATTAAAATAATGGAAATAGCTCATGCAGACTAACGTTTGACACCAATTTCACACAAAAAATTTGATTGGGAGGGGGGCAGCGACATGTACCTTCCACAGAAACTAGAGTGGAAGTGACTCGCATGAGTAGATTAATGAAATGCAGCTGTTTATGAAAAATTATTTTATTCTTTTTGTAATATAAGGGTCATGGTACACTGTGCAAGCCGCACATGACAATAACCATTAACTATTTTTTGTAAACTGTATTGAATTTGTATGTAAAAGATAAAATTATGGATGTTATAATATCATAAGATTAATGTATGGTCAAATTAAAACAATCTTAGGTTAGGTACTTTGTTAAAATCTAAAATTAGAAGAAAATAGTAATCAGTAGGAAGTTTGTTCGCTATTGATTGATCTGAGATTCATCATACAGTCGTTATGCTTCGTAACAGAAGCGTCGTGATCCTTAAATGTTGGTGGGGTGGTTATTACGCTTCCCCATAGTCCACAGATCAACTTTTGGACCCTTTAGATCATTAACATTTAAGGATGCTCTTGGCATATTACTCTCGGTAGGTTGCCATTGCTTTCCGAGGGGAGAACGGTCAGAATAAAGTTCTTACTTTACTCGGATTCGAACCGGGTATTTAGCGTCCATAGTCAACTTGCGTGACCACTATGCTCCGACCGTCTCCGTCGTATCTGCAAATACCGATTCAGGAGATATTTTTTAAAGAATTATTAATAGCATCCTCAATTTTTACTACAGAAGGTTGAAATTTAAAACGTAATATTGAAATATCGTCGCTGTTTTGTAGTAAGGGCGAATAAACCAAATGAAAAATTTAACAGGCAAGACGTTTACGGCTATTGCGTGAGTTATCTATTAACAATTTAAAATTTGTTAAGTGTTCATATTAAAGTCTAAGGATATTACTTACTATAAAATATAAAAATAATGCTTCAAATTATTTGTGCAAAGAGAAAGAATTGATAGAAATATGTAATTCGCATTTTCGTAAAATGGCGTATTCGCCCTTACTACAAACCAGCGACGATATGTTACTTTATCATTTCGCGTGTAGTAAATAATATCAAATTTTTTATCGTATGTTATTAAAAATTATGTAAATTTGGAGACATTTCAGGACCGGCCTTATTTGCAGATCCGAGATTAGTTAGAGATAAAATAGCAAAAGATGTCATTCTGCTATGCATCTCTCACTGGTTTGATTTATTACAAATTTAAAAGAAAAGTTAAGCGACTCCGCAGGGTTGAAGGTCCCGCAGATTTGCAAGATAAAATTGCTTAGCTCTGCGAGACTAACCCCCCGATTTTATAAAACTTTTAACGAGCCGTTAAAATTAACGGAAGATATCTATTGGTCTCTTACATTAGTGCTAACAGACGTTTTCTATTGGTCAGTTAAATTTAATGTGTTGTTAAGAGCGCGCTGCAAATTTTGATTCAAAAACATGTTTCGACAGATGGCGTGCCCTAAAATATTAATCTTTTATAGTTATCTTTTGACCAAAACAGAATTCTAATAATTTATAAAAGTCATATGAATAAATGATAACTAAGCTAGGCAATAAGGAAGTTTGAGCTTTCAAAGATAAATATTTTTAAATATATTCAATATTTTCACATGTGCATATCTTTTTGGAATATACTTGTAAATATTCAACATTGGAAGCTCAAACTTCCTTATTGCCTAGTTTAGTTATCGTTTATTCATATGACTTTTATAAATTATTAAAATTCTGTTTTGGTGAAAAGATAACTATAAAAGATTAATATTTTAGGGTACGCCATCTGTTGAAACATGATTTGTGTCAAAATTTGCAGCGCGCTCTTAAGAGGTTAATTTAGTTCGCATTAGCGATTTACATTACCGTTGGTGGTAAAACTAACAAAATACGTCCAATTTTTAATTTGAAATTATTCCGTGCGGTGGCGTTTTGTTAATGTAAATCGCGAATTACGGCCCACCACCCTACCTCAACTTGCCACGAAACGATAACATCATGATGACCTCACACACCTGAAAAAAAAACAACCAATGACTATGCTTATATGAGCATTTTCTTATTACTGTGAGGTATCGAGTTTCTAATCCACCAAATCAGGTCACAAATTACTCTAACAGAGTAGAGTTAGCCCAATGAATGGGCGGAGCTAATGCGCAGAAACGAAAATTGGTATGGTCGTCCATTCTTGTAAAAAAGAACGGAAACGTTCATACCCTTAATATTAGGTGCTTTTGTGAAAAAAAAGGGCACTGGCACGTTCTCTCTCCAAATTTACTGCGTAAAATTTTGGCTCCACCCTTTGATAATTCGTTAGGCTAATTATACAGTGCTTTGAACTAAGCATTGAGGGTTGTGATTGTAATAATTATTCTGATAGATTCAATATTTTATAAACTGGTATTCTAATGTTAAATCCAAGTTTCCGACTTTGGCGCACGCCACCATCTTGAAAAAACTAGCCGAAATTACGGAAAAATTTAATTTTACCTATTTATCATATTTGAAATGCAAATTTGGTTAATGCAGGTGGCAAATAAAAATTTTATGGGGCATAAAATTGCCACTTCTGTATTTACAATTTTTTGTAATGTTTAATTGAGGTATACCGAGATAAAAATAAGTAAAAGTTTGCAAAAACAAGTAACATTTCCGATTAGGGTTTGCTTTTTGCGAGTATCTCATTTCCAGTGCAATTTTAAGAACAATTTACCAACACCAATTTGTAGAGCATAAAATTTCATTAAAAACCAAACGTAGTCGTGCATTTTATCTTTTTGTAAACTTATATGCATTTTTACGACTTTATATCTCGATACCTAAAAAAAATAGAAAACATCTTAAAAGAAATTTTGTGGTCTACCAATTTGTGTTAATAATTTTTTCTCGAAATTGAACTGGAAACGAGATACTCACGAGAAACAAAAAAAATTTTATCTCGGCATTGTAGAAAATTGGGGTCGAGTACGAAAAGGGACACCAAAGATGACATGGTTTGGGATTTGATAGATAATTATTAAGATAAAATTCGAAATATTGATTAGTTGCAGATAAGACAACCGATTTTAAACTTTTTTTACGCAAATTTCGACCGTATTCACGTATTCTATTACCCGTCAGTGTGCTTTTACCTGGTCTTGTTGCGGGGCGTGGTAAAAGAACCGCTGCAGTAGCAGTTGTACCTATGCCGTAGTTTATACATTTCCTAATGAGTTGGACTTCCCGGTTGGGGCGATGGTACGCGCTCAGGGATATTTGAGTGGACTGTCTCAAAGAACCTGGTTATTCAACAATCAGCAATTTTTATTTTTAAAAGCTTTTATTTAACTTGGTGTGACCGTTGTCCGTCCCTTGGACTTTTTCGAGGCCGTTTTTTACCAACTTCCCGAAGTCCTAGAGAGCTGAAATTTGGAACATAGCTTTCACTTGCAGCGAATTTTCATATATTAATTTTGTGTCCCAAAATTCCGCAAAATAAGCGAAAAATCGGGAAAAAACTGAAATACTAAAGCGCATGCGTGGCTGCGCATTGTACAATTTCACCATACAGAGTGAAAAGTAACATTACTAAATCGGATTGCATTTTTAAGGACCGCATTCGGGGTGAAATTTTTTGTTTTAATGATCAAAAACCCATACCAGAGGAATTCTGATAGGATGAAGCAGGAGCTGTATTTAAGGTGGCCGAGAAATTCACTTAAAAACACTAAATCCGCTAGGTGCCGCGACTGTAGCGCGAATTCCCCATAGCAGCTGAGGGGTTGAAATTACCCATAGTTTGAAACAATCCCTTTCTTTAGGGATCCAGCAGGTTATTAAAAAAAAAAAAACATACATAAATGAGTTACTATAAGGATTTCAAAAGACATTTTCCATTCGACACAAAACTAAAAATATAGAAAATTTTTGCATACCGATTTTGTGAAATAATGTTCTTCAAAGTTGACGCTACAACTAGAATCCAAATTTGGGCTTTAAAAATTTAGGATGAAAAAAATATAGGTAAAAATTCTCAAAAAAAAAATTTTTTCGCGATATTTTTTTTTGTAAATCACTCACCTTGTAGTTTCAAACTTAGGCTTTTTGAATCTGTTTTCAGAATTTTTTTAAATTTATTCGTTTTTAAGATTTGTGTCGAACAAAAAAAAAACAATTTCTCGGCCACCTTAACAAACATGACTTTTCTTCTTTAGGTGGTTTGCCTGTCCCTTAGCCCACAGATCCATTTTGGAGACTTATTTAGATCATTAACATTTTAAGGATTCTTCTTGGCATATTACTCTCGGTGGTTTGCCATTGCCTTCCGAGGGGAGACGGTCAGAATAAAGTTCTTACTTCACTCGGATTCAAACCGGGTATTTAACGTTTATAGTCAACCCGCGTTAGCACTATGCTACGACCGCCTCCTACTTATAGTCTGTTTTTTAAAGAAACGAGTAAAAAATTTCTATTACACATGGATAACGTGAATGTTAACCAATGAAATTGGTCGAAATTAAATTTCAAGCAAGGTTGAACCCTATTCAAGGTTGAAATTAAATTTCAAGCAATTTCATTGGTTAACATTCAAGTTATCCAAGTGGAATAGAAATTTTTTACTCGTTTCTTTAAAAAAACAGACTATAGTCAAACATGACTAAAAAATTAAATAAAAAATTAAAAATTTTAAAAAAAACCTTTTATTTAAAATTAAAAAGGTGCATTAAAAAATAAAATAGTACTTTTCATCACAAGGACGTAAAACGAGATTTTTCGTTCGAGGGGCGCGGGTGGGTGCCGAGGCATAGCGGAGCGCGGGCACCCGAACGCCCCCGAGGTGAAAAAGAAGTTTTACGGCTGCGTAATGTAAAGCGCTTTTCGTTATTCTGCCATATATGAAAACAGGTACTTATCGTACCTGAAATTGTTGACGATAAGGGTACTTTTACGTCCGGAATAACGAAAAAGGTTTTTTTTAACCCCTTTATCTACTAGGAAATTTTTTAAATCCAGTCCCTTTTTTCGTACTCAGCCCGAAAGTTGTAAAAAAAATGTATTCTCTACAAAATTTGTTTAATAAATTTTTCTCCAAATTGAACTGTAAACGAAATCGAATCTAGTCTTATATTTCACTTGTTTTTCAAAACTGATACGCATTTTTATGACTTTATATCTCGGTACCTATCAAAGATAGAAAAAAATTGTAAACATAAATGTTTTAGGAAATTTTATGCTCTATAAAATTTATTCAGGCTACTTTAACCGAATTTTTATGTGAACGAAGATATTTAAGGTAGTACTGTCGATACTGCAAGAGTCAAATGTATTTACAGTCTTACTTGACTTAAGCAGTATTTAGACTTGGCAACGTCGCGATGGTGTGACAGTTGTAGAGCTATCTGACATATCAAATTAATTTTTTGGTTGTCAATTTAAATTTTTAAAATTGCACATACGTCGTCGGTTTCAGAATTCTGAGAGAGATAACAAGATAGCGAACTATAGTATTTAACAAAGATAGCTACAAATTATTAAATCATAACGATTTGGCTTCATCACGTGTACAGTGACTCTGTTTCACTCTAAATGTAAACAGCACCAGTTGCCGGCATCATACGTGTGTATAAAAATTATTTCACCGTCAAAACCATTAAATCGCAATAAAAAAATATTTCATTTTTCATTGGAAAGGTAAAAGAGTACCACAAAAAATTTACGAGAAAAGACTGCAACAGGTTGCATTAGCTAATAAATTAAAAAACAATCCTGGAAAAGCTCATGTTAACTACCCTTAACACTGACGCAAACATTCAAGTATAATAATTTCGTTCTTTGAAAAAAGAAGAAGTTTCTTATGATCTGCAGTCGAGTACTCTATAAATAATTTCTTCGCCTGTCTTTGTCCTGGTGAATTGTACCAGAGGGTTTCCTGCTCTCCGTTTGCCACTTCTGGATTTCCACCCCTGTGTTTTAGATAACTCACAGAACGATTCAAGTCCAGTCGTGGGCGCTTTTGAACCTGATCAAGCTAGTTTGTCAGCTATCTCATTTCCCTCATGACTTGGCCTCCAGTGAAGTGCAATTTTGTTGCCTTTGGCCAATTTTGTTGAGAGATTGTATACATTCCTATATGGATAAAGATTCAAAGCTATTGGCTTTCAGACATTATATTGGCATTCTAAAGCTGTAGATGCCTCATACCTTGTTCCCTGGTCAGTTTTTGATCCATCTGTATTTCAGTTGGAAGATTTTGTATCCACTTGCATTGTATGACTTCTAGCCATGTTGCGGTCCTGAATGACAACCTCAAACAGTGTCTAAAAGTCAAAAGTTCTCGGGATGAATTCCAAAGGTTTTTCAAGCAGATTTGACTCTAAGAAGTCCAGTATTTTTTTGTGACCTGTTTTGTTTCCCGGTTTTAATTTCTTAATTTGTGTTATTTTATGTGGATGTGTAAGCCCTCCTTTTTCACTCGTAGGTGAAGTGGCAGATCTAAAAGTGACTCCATAACCGCAGTTGAGATTGTACGCATAAGCCCCTGTTATATACCCAAAAACGCTAGTCCTTGTAGTTTCTGCATTTTTAAATAAAATATAGATATTTTATAATAATATAGAAGGTAAAATATTTTAAAATCTCATTCGAGTTTATTTTAATAAAGACTTTTATGAAACCTACTACATTCTCATATTATATGAATTTTTAAATTTCGCGCGCGTTGTGATATTTTACGACGTTGCCACATCTAAAAACTACGATACAAAAAGTACATTTTTTGATATTTATTTGCTAATTACTACTATACCATGCTCTGAACCTATATTTTTAAGGGTCTAAAATGTTTTACATACTACTTTCTCTCTTCTTCTGTTTTTTTATTGAAATCTGAACGGTAATTTTTGTAAAATTCGATAAAATATATGATTTCCCATAAGGTTCAATGCTAAATGCATAAAATTTGAAATGTCTATATTTTTTAACTGGTTCTCTGTAGCTCTTCAAAAATTTAACTGGATTATTATCTTATCATAATCTACTAATATGCCAAATTTCGTTAAATTCTGAACGGTAATTCTATGACCGACAGTACTACCTTAAGAATTGCACTGGCCAAGATAATAATATTCCGTTATTTATTAATTACTTACAGTGGGGGGTGATGCGCATTAATTGATTAAGGAGATTCGCGCTGGTCTGGATTTTTTTAAAATTGAAGTTCTCGAAATGCTGTAGATGCGTGTGATAATAATTTAAAAAGAAAATAAATTTTAACGAAATTCAAGCACTTTTTGGTTGTGATTCTTTCTAAAAAAACATGACAAGAAATTAATGTAAAAATTCTAAGAGTTTTACACAGATGTAAATGCTGATGGAAGCTTTTTTTACAGTAATTTATGTCACATAAATGCAGTACCCTATCTGAAGGCGGCTTTATCTTATAAAGCAAAGATTATATTTCAATTTGATTAATGTTATCAAGTTTACATTATAGAATAAAATAATCTGTTTGGAGAGAGCTACTTTTTTGTTGTATCTAAACTGCAAATTTAAACAATTTCTGTAAACCAGCAACAATTTGATAATTTTAAAGGGGCAGCGCCTAAAAAAAAAACTCAAAAGATGGCGCTGCTGATTCTCAATTAATTATTTTTACTCGGAACCTCCAGGATTTAATATTTAAAATATAGCAAATTTGTTGAGATAATACTATTCTATAAACAATATTCTTGGTATTGAGCTTTTTTGGGTTCATAATGTTGAATATTTACAAGTATATTCCAAAAAGATATGCACATGTGAAAATATTGAATATATTTAAAAATATTTATCTTTGAAAGCTCAAACTTCCTTATTGCCTAGCTTAGTTATCGTTTATTCATATGACTTTTACAAATTATTAGAATTCTGTTTTGGTGAAAAGATAACTATAAAAGATTAATATTTTAGGGCACGCCATCTGTCGAAACATGTTTTTGCATCAAAATTTGCAGCGCGGTCTTAACTTCTAAAAATTATTATTGACAATTTCTACTTGGTACTAAGTATATTTGTTTCTTTTCATGTCGGTTTGGTATTGAATGTTTTAAATTGACCCACATTGAAAAAAATTATCAAACTTTAATTTCGAAATTTTTTTTAAAAATTAAAATTATGAACCCAAAAAAGCTCAATACCAAGAATATTGTTTATAGAATAGTATTATCTCAACAAATTTGCTATATTTTAAATATTAAAGCCTGGAGGTTCCGAGTAAAAATAATTAATTGAGAAACAGCAGCGCCATCTTTTGAGTTTTTTTTTAGGCGCTGCCCCTTTAAGGTGGAAACGCAACTTTGCATATCTTTCCTAAGTATACAATTAATAGAATAATTATTAATAATAATGGTAGATTGGAGTGGAGATTATTAGTTAAGAGGACTTTATACCTAACATAAAGTTTGGTTTACACTCATAATTGAATTAAATAATTCGTTAAACCGACAATGTTATGGGTGTAAACCAAATTTTACGATTTAAATGCACTTTCTTAAAAAGCAAATTTATAAGGGTTTTGTCTTATATACATAGATATTTTAAAAATAGTTTTAATTTAAATAGTTTGTATATTCATGGAAAGTCACTTGCAGGTCACTGGAGTGATTAATTATTATAATAAAAAATGAAAAATTTTTTTTTTAACTTCTTAATGACTTTCCGTGAAACTAGATTTTTTTTCTAATCGTTTACTTCAAACCGCATTAAATTCCATACATTAATAAAAGAGCTATATGGATATTCGTTAAAAGTTAGGTTGAGGGTTTTAACATCCTTGTTAAAAGGTGTTCAACAGGACCGGTGCGTTTTTTTTTGGTAATTTCTATAGTTTGAGGATAGAATAAATTGGAATGGTAATTTATTATAAATGCGTTCAAAACGTTAATGAAAAGACTGATAGTCTGCTTTAAAAACCAGTTGCCCTGAAGCAGATGCCTTCCAATTTTGTGAAGTGCTATTCACATGGAGATTAGTTGTTGCCAGGCCCGGACTGGCTCCTTTAGGGGCCGTCGGTGAGAAACTGAAGAGCGGCCCCCTTACCAAGAGGGTAGATTTTTGAAAATCACATTTTACGCTATTTTGACACTTGAAAGGTAAATAAAAAAATACAAATCACTTTTACCCTAGCATAAACCACTTTTTGAAGCCCCTTCGGGGCCCCCTTGGTTCAGGGGCCTTCGGAAATCGCCGACCTGGCCAGTCCGGGCCTGGTTGTGCATTGTAAGGTTGCAACTTGCAATAAATAATTTATTGATACTCAATTTGATTGGTTTTTGCAAGCTTCCAACTTCGAATGCATTACAAGAACTAATTTCGATGTGAATCATCACAATGTTTGCAATTTATTGAGGTGACAGGATAAAAAGTTAGACTAAACAAAAAATTGCTAATGAAAAATAACTATGAATTTATATAAACTTGACCTCTTATCACCAAGATTAAAATAGAATGCGAGGAATCAAACTGATAACAAAAAATTTAACATGAAAAAATGCTTAAAATGCAATTTCTGGAACTTGTTATGATCAAGTTACATAATAAAACTGCATTGCTATTTAATTTTTAAAAGATAGGGCACAATTCGAATACCTGCAAGAAAAAACCTCGATGTGGCACCCAAACACAAAAATGGAGAATTAATAATCTGATTCGGAGAAGTACCACCCTAAAAAATTAACACTTGAAGCCCCGCAAGAAACTTCGAGTTGGCCCTCTTAATAACAAACTTAGAAAACTAAAAGTAACTTTTAATAAAATAGCCCCACATGAATAGGTTACCCGAAGATGTTTTTAATAAAGCAGCAAGGAAAAACTGTCGAGAATTTGAGCTAAAATAAATCCAATTAATGGTGCAATTACAAAAACAATTTTGAATCTAAAATGATGCAATATTTAAGAATGAAAACTGTGGGTTTAATTAAAGTAGAATAAAATGAAGTACTCACCCTCTGATTGGTAGAAGTCTTGTCGGTAAGACAACACAGAGAAGATGTTAGGGAAACCTTATTAATTAAGGTGGAACATTGATCGATGAGAAGTTGATTTTGCGTTGGAGTAGTCGATATCTTCACGCTGGATTCGGAAATGTCCACCGATGAGAAGAGACACTGGAGCAAGTGTCGGTCCGCCTCCAGACCATGTAAATTCACCAACTGTCACACACACCAAAATGTAAATTAGCGAATAGAAGTGAAAAATACAAAGTAAATTGGTTATAAAACTTGGTTAATTATGACACAAAAATAATAAACGTAATCAAAACACCTTTGTTCTTTTTGAGAACACAATTAAAACTCGGTCGGCAATGCAGTGTGCTGCACGTAAACGAAGGAACAGATGATGAATGAGCTGTGACGAAATCGACGTCACACGCAAACATGGCCGTCGATTTTACTAGCACATAAAAAAATTGTCATTAACTCACCTTAGTTAGATCAGCTACGACCTGTTTATGATTCTTTTTGTTTAACGAGGCAACTAAATAACTTATTTGTGACAAAGTAAATGACAATGAGTCCAGGTTCATAGTTCCATGAACAAGGCCTCGAAAGCTTCAAATACGTTTGAAGCTTTCTCAGTTAACCACGGTATTTTTTTGCACACAGTCCTATCTTTTATGTTGTAACAACTAAACTTTAAATGGTCCAAGACCATCATCGAATCGCTCTTGTACCTTTTCACTTTTTCAAATTTATTTTTATCATAGTCCCCTCAAGATGTATATAACTTTTTGCAACTAAAACAACTCACACGCAGCACACAACACGCACAAAATAATAATTGGGGAATTCGTGCACGATGCGCAAGTACACAACCCACATTACCAACTGTCAATCGTGAAGCAATTTTTATTTCACGGTATCGATAAATTTTGGTAGTTTTGGTATAAAATTAATTTAAAAAATAAAACTTACTTACGTAGTAATAATTGATTTCCAATTCGACGTTGTCCTTTTTAATTATTTAATAATTACGTTTTCTTGGTTATGTTATGTTACTACTTCAAAATTGTGGTAATTATACTTTGCCCTTCCAAAAGATGCACCTAAGCTCCTCCCTAAAAAGCGCGCGATATTCGAATAGAATTTTTCTATTGCTCGAATTTTGGAGAATCAGTTCAGCGCAGACTCGATTCGGTTTTAACCTTTTAGACCAGGGGTGCCAAACTGGCGGCCGGATGGCCCCTAGGATTATACTGACCGTTATACTTTCGCTACTGTGGTCTCCTAATGTTATATCCAAGTGTTTCAATTTGGTGCACCTGTCGTACGCCATCATCTTAAAAACGACTAGCCGAAATCGTGGTAAAATCTAGACTTTCCCATATATTTACTTTCCAATACAAATTTAGGTTAAAGAAGTCTTAACAAATTTTCTAAAATATTATATTTTACATACAGTAATTTGTTCATGCTTGTGTTTCTAAGTGGCAGGTTATTTTGATTTTTAAATATCTGCTTATGTAGATGCACATGAAAAGAAGTGTTGGTTATAACCTGAATTTTATGAATTTTTTTAATTATTTACTTATGAACGAAATATTTATCCTTTGGTTTACAAAAGATCCTATTATTTCTATGGTCGTATGGTCGAAAACTTGGATTTAACATTAGGAGACCAGTTTATAAAACAAATTAAAAGATTAATACTACCAGAATAATTACGATCGGAATTGCTAATAATTACACTGGCCAATATAATTAGTCCAGTCATTATAGCATCAAAATAGGGGTGTTTGTTGCAAAAGGTGGCGTAGAAGATTTTATTTTTTTAACTTGTATATATGGGTACCAACATGTAAAAAACAAAAATGCTAACACGGGCGACCTCGGGAGAACTTTTGGCCTCCAAAAAACCTCCAAATTTTAGGACTTTTCTTCCTTTTTTGTCCATACCTCCTAAACGGTGCATCCTAGCAAAAAAACAACAATAGAATAAATTAAAGATTATTTAATTTTGCGTCGAATCAGTACTACAACTTAATAATTCGGTCAAATATGGTCGAAAACCACGGTCAAAAAACGACTACTTTTTCCAACATTGCCGAAAACTGAGATAGAGTACTATATATGAGTCTGTAGTTTGGAGATGAGTACTGTATGAGAAAAACTCATGAAATAAAAGTTATAGAGCGTCAAATTCTACGTCCAATGAGTATCAACATTTTTAAATTCGGTAAAGTACACCTCTCCAATTTGGCAATCTCCCAATTGGCAAATGAATGTGCCTATGAGTTATAACTAGAAACATTGTTTATTGCAAAAGGTGGCGTAGAAGATTTTATTTTTTTAACTTGTATATATGGGTGTCAACATGTAAAAAACAAAAATGCTAACACGGGCGACCTCGGGAGAACTTTTGGTCTCCAAAAAACCTCCAAATTTTTGGACTTTTCTTCCTTTCTTGTCCATAACTCCTAAACAGTGCATCCTAGCAAATAAGCAATAATATAATAAAAAAGATTATTTAATTCTGCGTCGAATGAGTACCACAACTTAATAATTCGGTCAAGTGATATGGTCGTAAACCACCGTCAAAAAACGACTACTTTTTCCAACATTGTCGAAAACTGAGATAGAGTATTATATGAGTCTGTAATTTGGAGATGAGTACTCTATGAGAAAAACTAATGAAATAAAAGTTATAGAACATCAAATTCTACGTCCAATGAGTACCAACATTTTTAAATTCGGACAAGTAGACCTATGGCACGCCGTTTTACTTTTTATTACAAAATTTAAATTATCTAAAGCTTTTATTTCTAAGGTTTTAATTCTAATCAAATCGACGTTAGTTGAAAATTTTTTTGCAATTTAAGCAGTTGTTTAAAAATATATGTTCATTTAATACAATTGTTGAATTATTTTGTTTTTAAAATTTTTCATTTTTAAAATTATAAATTTTATTTTCTATCCTTTAAATGACAAACGCTCTCATTCTAATCATTTAAACGTTTGTTCAAATTGTTTATTCTAATTTAATCAATTGTTAAAAGAAATATTTGAATTTATGCAATTGTCGAATTTTTACAATACAATTTAAACAATTCACAAAAATTTTTATTTAATGATATCGATTTAAAGCAATACACAGAAAATTTTTGCCTAACGTTTTATTTGGCTCTGCCCATCGGTGGAGAAATTTTGAACTTCGCTTTAATTTTTTTGGCAACTATGTTCAAAATTCAAATATTTGAAGAATATCCTTAAGATTGCAGGTAGTAGTGAGTGGCGTGGGTTGCCTATGTAATACGTAATTTTTACTTATTTATGTTTAAATTAGACAAGAGAATCAAAATTTCTTTTTTATTATTATTATTACCTGTTTTTATTAAGATATTATTGAATGGTCCAATTCCCAAAAAAATTAATTAATAAACGTAAAAATAGGAATTTTACATGAAGAAATAAAGTAATGTGCTTTACAGCATATAGGGCAGGGTTTCTTAACCTTTTTGTAGTCATGGACCCCTTTCAAAATTTCAAAAAGCCCATGGACCCCTTCCGAAAAGAAAAAAAAACAAGATTTAACTTTTACCAGGTTTTATTGTTTGGGAACTTTACATAATATAGTCACATAAGTGTGACAGTTGCTGCTGCTTATGTCGGATTAGATTGTCAAATTGAGGAGCTGTTTTGGATAACGCAAGGCGCATGTCATCTTTCACTTCTAACCGATTCCGCTTCTTAGAAGCTAGAGCTAAATGACACCAAAGGTCAACAATGTTTTTTGTGTCAAATTCCGCTCGCAACACTTCTTTTGATCTCAAATCAATGAGATCATCTTTCACGAGGTCTTCATCGTCAATTTTGTCGAGGTCAATCAAAAATGGATTTCGTACCCATGTTTCTTGATTTAACTGTTCTGGACAAAAGTATCCTTCGAAAGCGCTCTGAAGTGTTTCCAAATGCTTTGACATATATTTTTGAATTTTTTTCGACAAAAAAAGGCTTAGATCAGGAGATGGACCCAATTATTATATTATTGCATTATGTTAGGGCAGGCTCGCCATGGACCCCCGTCAATCATTGCACGGACCCCTTAGGGGTCCATGGACCCCAGGTTAAGAAACTCTGATATAGGGAAACTTTGTAGATTTGGGTACGAATGAAAACAAAAGTTGTATAATATACGAATACGAAGCCTCTTGAAATAAGGTAATAAGGCCCTCCTAACATAAACTATTTTTTGTCAAAAATCTATGCTTATTATATGCAGTGGGCTTTATTTATTTCGGATTCAAAATAGTCTCAATCGATAGCACTTCGTTAGTGCCTGTTTGTGCAAACATTTTTTTTTTTGTACCCAAATAGTTTTTGAAATATTCGAGATTTTCGGTAACATCGCACGTGGTAACATAAACAGTTATTTTAGAATTTCGGATTCAAAATAGTCTCAATCGATTGTACTTAGTTTGTGCCTGTTTGTGCAAACATTTTTTTCGTTTGTCCCAAACATTTTTTGAGAATTTTAAAGAAAACATAAAGGTCATGGACGCACCTGTATGAATGGATTAACGAGATTCTGGGAAAAACTTACAGCATGAAGACCAAAATAGTCTCAATCGTTTGTGCTTCGTTTGTACCTGTTTGTGCAAATATTCTTTTCGTTTGTACCCAAATAGTTTTTGAAATATTCGAGATTTTCGGTAACATCGCACGTGGTAACATAAACAGTTATTTTAGTATTTCGGATTCAAAATAGTCTTAATCGATTGCACTTAGTTTGTACCTGTTTGTGAAAACTTTTCGTTTGTCCCCAAACAGTTTTTGAGAATTTAAAGTAAAACATAAAGGACATAAAGGAATGGACTAACGAGATTCTGGGAAAAACTTACAGGATAAAGACGTAAATAGTCTCAATCGTTTGTACCTGTTTGTGCA
The DNA here is from genome assembly GCA_958510855.1 of Rhagonycha lutea. Lineage (NCBI taxonomy): Eukaryota > Metazoa > Arthropoda > Insecta > Coleoptera > Cantharidae > Rhagonycha > Rhagonycha lutea. The sequence goes on from OY294038.1 coordinate 24,583,611, forward strand.
AGTTTTACTTTCGTTTGTACCCAAATAGTTTTCGAGATAATTCAATTTTAAGTTTGGGGGGGGGCTGGAGAAATGCTGTTTTGAATTTCGAATTTCGGATTCAAAATAGTCTCAATCGATTGTACTTCGTTTGTGCCTGCTTGTGCAAGTTTTATTTTCGTTTGTACCCAAATAGTTTTCGAGATAATTCAATTTTAAATTAGGGGGGGGGGCTGGAGACATGCTTTTTTGACATTCGAATTATTTTTGAACATATTATTTTTAACAGACTGGGGATTTTGCTAATTTTGCATAAAAATTATATGTGTAAAAATTATTTTCGTTTTTACCTAAATAGTATTCGAGATAATCATAAAAAAGAATGTTGAAAAGACAAAGAAAATGGAAGGGAAACAACCGAAAATTTTACATTTTACAAAAGGTTTTTTACAAGTGCCCCCCCCCCCCGAAATGAAATCCTGGCTACGGGCTGACCGACGTGTAAGATTTTGATACCGAAATTTACAACAAAATTAAAAAATTTAAATTAATTTATTTTAATTATAAAAATAAAATTAAAAACATAAAAGCATAGACAAGATTACATTTACATTGGTGATTATAACGAAATATCAGGAATCCACGATTTCTTCATATATGATTGGTTGCGTCGAACCGCAAATTGATCTGGCATGCTTACCGAGGTGCATACAGTAAAAGTCGCTACGTGCGCGCGTGCGCAGTTACTCTCGGCGATTGCGACGTTGTACCGGTTGGTATTATTTAGTTACACTTGGTTAAACTTTAGTTGGTACTTCTGCAACCATTAATTGGAAGTTTTGGGTACAGTTCTTTTCGGTGCTCTCAAACTGCAGTTTGTTTTTGCACAAATTTTTAAAGTCTCTCTTTTAAAGCTATGAATTAAGCTGCAAATATACGAATTTTTTCGAGTACTTGAAAAAATCAACAATAATTAACAACCAGTTGAGCTAAGGTTAGTTTTACGAAACGATTTTTTTAATGAGGAAACCGTTAAAAAAGAGATCCACCAGTCAAGTTTAGGTTAGTGTTAAGAAACGACTATTTTAATGAGAGGGAGCACGATATAATAATTTTGTTGTACCATGGGGACCGTTAAAAGTGAGATCCACCGGTGGACCTTAGGTTAGTGTTAGGAAACAACATTTTTTTATTGAGGGGACCATGAAAAGCGAGATCCATCGGTTGAGCTTAGGTTAGTGTTTGGAAACGATTTTTTTTAAATGAGGGGACCCTTAAAACAGAGATCCACCGGTCCAGCTTAGGTTAGTTTTAGGAATCGATTTTTATTTTAATGGGGAGACCGTTAAAAGAGAGATCCACCGATCGAGTTTAGGTTAGTGTTAGGAAACCATTCGTTTATTGAGGGGACTCTTAAAAGAGAGATCCACTTGTTGGGCTTAGGTTAGGGATAGGAATTGAATTTTTTTAATGGGAGAACCGTTAAAAGAGAGATCCACCGGTCGAGTTTAGTTTAATGTTAGGAAAAGTTTTTTAATGACAGTACCGTTAAGAGTTGATTTGGGTCCCAAACTCTGATCCGGTCCTGTTTATAAAACTAAAAATTTAATTTTTACACACATTCGACCTGAGTATGGCGCATGATAATGAGGGTGGTCATTTTCAACATTTACTTAAATAATCTAATAGTTTAAAATTAATTAATAACATAATTTTTCAAAAAAAATAAAAATTTTGTGAATTTAAATTTTTTGTTTTGTGGCTACCTTGTTTATTATTTTCTGATTTTCTGTGAAGTGGATTGGTTTCTCAAAAATTTTTACTAGGCAAAAGTTGTAGTCCGTTAAATTTCCTATCCGGAATGGGGCGTCAGATTTTTTGTAAAATGTTTCGTTTAAAAGATACAGGGTTTTGAAAAAAACGAAAAAAAGGAAAAGCTCAAATTTTTCGACATTTTTTAGCTTACTTTAATTCATAACTCGAAAGCCGTTGATTTTAGACAATAAAAGGTGTAAACCTAGTTTGTAGATTATTTCACGCTCTTTTAAAAAGCACTAAACCATTTTTACTTAAAAATCATTATTTTCGGAGCTATGGCCACGTTAAGGTGGAAATTAAAAAAAATGCTTTAAAGAGGCCTAACTCTCGAGGGTTTGAATTTAGAAAAATTTTTTTGTTAAATATTGTTTTTAGAAAAGTGTCCTCTATCACCACCCAAGTTATGTAAAGTGAGTGCGGGGACACCCTGTATACAAGTTAAAAAAATAAAATCTTCTACGCCACCTTTTGCAACAAACAATGTCTATAATGACTGGACTAAATAGGAAAGATTGAAAATTGTTCAAGAGCTTCATAACTTCTTAACGACTCCCCTTTCCGGTCGCTTTAATGGACCATTCCTTCGAACAAAAGTCTCCTTAAATTTTCAAGCTGTCAATATAATCAGAAATGACAGTTTACATAACCTCACTTTTAATAAATAATTTTTTTTAATATTATTTTCTACATTTGTGATAACCGAAACCGTAGTGATAAATAACAAAAAGTTTTGAATCGGAACGTCAACATGGACAATCAGATTTCATCACCGATACGCCGTAAAGTGTACATCCGAGAAGTAATCGAAAATTTGATAACATCGACGAAGGTTGTTAATGATCATACATTTCAGCAAAATTTCGGTAGGTTTTACTTGAATTATATCAGCCGTTTCCAATATTTAATTTTAGATCATTTTGGTAACGTTCAAAGTAGCGTGAGTAACACTTCGACAGCAATTACTCCAATGGAAGTGGACGAAAGTGGCGACCATTCGTGCAGCTTGGAAGAAAAATATAAAAATGACGAAACAAGATACCAAAATATGTATCCTGCAATAGAAGAAAATTACAGTAACAAATCGAGTCGAGGGAAGGACGACAGTGGCGATCGTGCGAGCTGCTTAAAAGAAAAATGTAAAACCAACGAAACAAACACAAATCCATTTCCTCTAATTGAGGAGTATTATAAGAACAAAATGAGTCAAGGGAAGTCGGCGAAAGTATACACGAGAAGGGCGACAGTGCTAAGTGCAGATACTTTTACAAATGCTTTGTGGGCGATAATATTTTGCTTGACGGTTGTATTAATTTGTTTTTTAACCGTGGGTGACCCCTTTGTGACTGTTAATGAAAAGTTTGACTTGGAGGGTTTACGGTTAGAATTGGAACAAGAAGTGTTGGGTCAGCGCACCGCAGTGGAGGACATTGTGCATAGTTTTGAGAGGGTGGATAGTTGGATGCAGAAGGTAAAAATTATGCCGTTTGTTGGAAGCAACGGTGTCGGGAAAACTTTCACTGTCAATATAATAGAAAAGTATTTTGATCCAAGTGCGGTTTTTACAATCTATGGATTTCAATTTCTTAATTTGAATGTGCAAACCAGAGTTTTGGAAACCATTACAGATAGCTACTTCAATTTGATTATCATCGATGAACTGCAGTCCTCACAGATGGGATCTCTCTTCGAATTTGTGAATAAGTTGCCTAAATTTGATAAAAAAATTTTAGTGGTTCCTATTTTTAACATTCAGAGGAGGACGATGGACGACCGGATGTTTAAAATTGACGAAGAAGCATTTTGGCAAATTCGAGATCAAATTGATCGTTCAGGGTTTTATTTTGAAGTTATATTGTTTCACACTTTGACTAATAGTACTTTGAAAAGTTACGTACGAAAGGAATTAGTTAGACGTAATATTGATGCTATGAGGCACGATCAAATTATTGATTCTTTCATACAGGATAAAAACATTGAGTACACAGGACTTAAGGGAATATCTTTAAGATTGCGTCAGTTTATCTATAAAATGTTTCCATCTGCTCGTTGATTGTTACTTTAGATCAGAATTTCTGTGATGTAACTTATTTTAGTACCTTTTATGTTTTATATAGTTGAATTATAGGTTTATACTTTTTAGATGAGAGTTTTATTTTTTATAATTTTTTTTGAATAAATAACATAAATTAAAAATGCGGAGTAAAAACTTCTGTTGGTGATCCGGAACAGTCGGTGACAAGGAAACTTTGCTTTAACTCGAAGGTCTGCAACCTTTTGTTGTAAGAGGGCCAAATATTTTGGGTCGGGATTAGTGCATGCCACATTTCTTGGCAAATCCACTAAAAGAGCTTCTTTTTCTTACAGAAAAATGGTTATTCGTTTTGAGTATGCATGTGGGACATAACAACACGCCTCGCGGGCCATAGGTTGCCTACCCCTGCGTTGAGTTTATCACAAAATCTTATTTTATAAATCTAAATTTTGTTGAAGATTAGGTGGATGCTGCCAGCCCTCCTCATATAGAATTTTGAATCCAAAAGTCTAAATCGTTTGTACCTGTTTGTGCAAAAATTATTTTCGTTTGTACCCAAATAGTTTTCGAGAAATTTCAAAATTTAGCTGAGTGGCCTACATGCTTTTTTGAAATTTCGGATTTAAAATAGTCTAAATCGTTTGTATTTAGTTTGAACTTGTTTGTGCAAATCTTATTTTCGTTTGTACCCAAATAGTTTTTGAGATTTTCAAGAAAAACATAAAGGACATTGACGCGCCTGATATGATTAACGAGATTCTTGGAAAAGCTTATGGTTTGAAGACCTGGATGAAGTCCTAAATAGTCTCAATCGTTTGTACTTCGTTAGTAGAGGTAATTTTATTCATAGTGGTTGGGAGTGGCTAATGTGCAGAAACGACTATTCGTCATTTCGGTTCTATTAGTTTGTGTCAATTGGTGGAATTGGGTGTCAAACGTTCTCCCTCCACATTTGCCGTACTTCATACATCATACTTATTTAGTATTAGAGCGTGGACGTGCAAGCTCTATGCTCTAATACTAAAAGAGCTCGTGTAAACTTCTTACATTTCATTATCAACAAGGCATTTAACCATCAGGATCTAAAGGATTCGATTATTTTTGGAAAGTTGGTGAGTAAAGTTGTATTTTCATTTCATAAAACCAATACGGGTCTGATGATAGAAATGTTACGTGTAGAAACGTAACCAATTTTGAAATGCATTATCCATTAAGAGGGCGCATTTAAAAAACAGGTTACAACAGATGGCGCGCCCTAAAATATTAATCTTTTCTACTCATCTGTTCAGCAATACAGAATTTTAATAATTTATAAAAGTCATATGAATAAACGATAACTAATTTAGGTAATGAGGAAGTTTGAACTTCCAATGTTGAATATTTACAAGTATATTCCAAAAAGATATTCATAATTGGAAATATTGAATATTTTTAAAAATATTTAACTTTGAAAGTTCAAACTTCCTCATTACCTAAATTAGTTATCGTTTATTCATATGACTTTTATAAATTATTAAAATTCTGTATTGCTGAACAGATGAGTAGAAAAGATTAATATTTTAGGGCGCGCCATCTGTTGTAACCTGTTTTTTAAAGGCGCCCTCTTAAGGTGTTTCTTTGATTTTAGAATTTTTTTTTGTTAATTTTTTGAATATACGTCGTATCCTAATGACGGCCCTGGTTGTTTGGTGCTTTTGTGTTAAGGCGAAGCATCACCTTTCACCAATATTCAGAAAATTCTGAATATTGGAATTCGAGATTTCTTTAATATACTATTACTAAATAGAATTACCAAAAGTTGACAGTATCAAGAAATAATTATTCTATTGAGCTACGAAGCTGAATTTATAAAATTCCAAAAATATATATACATTTCTTGAAAAACATGTTTAACGAATCTTTTTAAAGAAGGTTTTACACCAACGTGGTGATGCTTCGCCTTAATTGATTGACCTGTGTCAAGCTAGCACCCCCACTTTTTCCAAATTAAAAAAAAAATAGTTAGGAATTTTGTGTAAATTATGTGTAAATTTTGTGTGCAAAAAAAAAATTTTGTTGTTTCATTGTTTTAAAGTTATGACCATTTTAATGGTGGGGGTGCTGGCTTGACGTCAAGCTAGCACCCCCACCTTCATAACTTTGCAACCAGTTATGCTACGCCAAAAACAAACATACCAGAATTTTGTGTAAATTATGTGTAAATTGTATGTACCAAAAGAAAATTTTGTGGTTTCATAGTTTTACAACTATAACTATTTGGCGCATGGCGGCGCGGTGCCGACTCCCAGTAAGTTGTATCACTCAAGTATTTAAGTATTTCACGCCGTAGTCGCGCACTGATATTGAAACAGTGCCAAGGGTACAAAGACAATATTTCTTAATGCTTTACTGCATGAGCATTTAATTAAAAATACATTAAAAAATTGTAAATTTTACGGTCGCGACATCTGTTGAATCATGTTTATTTGCAGAGAGCTCTTAAGGGTGGGATTTACACGTCCGTTTGGCGTCAAACTAGCACCCCCACCTGAATAACTTTGCAACCAGTTATGCTACCCAAAAAATAAACATATCAGAACTTTGTGTAAATTTTGTGTACAAAAGGAAAATTTTGTGCTATCATTGTTTTAGAACTAAAACTACTTTAAATCGTGGCACGTCCAGCTAGAAAAATTATTTTCATATGACTCTACGGTCTAAGATCCCATATAATATTAAGTAATAGAAAGTTTTTTTATTTTAAGAGCAATGTCCAGTACTACCCCAGTATTCACAGTGTGAATATTTGTGTTTCTGTCATTTATTTCCAGGAAGTTACAAAAATTTAAATAATTGCTAGCATTACAAAATCTTTCAACACCTTTTTATATAATCACGCTAAAGGAAGTTGATTTATTTATTGGAAAACCATGCTAATCGAAAATTAGAACATGAGAATCTCCCCCCTTCCAACCGTAGTTTTCGAATTACGCGATGTTCAAATAAGTAAATCAATTTCTTTTAGCGTTTTTACATAAAAAAAATTTGAAGGATTTTGCAATGCTATTATTTAAATTTTTGTAACGTCCTGGAAATAAATGACATAAAACACAAATATTCACACTGTATAGGGGGGCAACATTGGACATTGCTCTTAATAAGAGCTTGTTACATTAAAAAAAATTACTTTGCATTATATAATAAGTTGTGGATGAACTAATGTCCTTCCTGAATCCTGATACAGACTCGCCTTCAGTTTTCAAACCATCTAGTTTCACCCAGGTTTTTCTGTTCCTGAAGGAAATTCCATAGTAATGGCCAATTGGACTTTCAGGTTGTGGAGGTTCAAAGTGGACCACCTCTTTCAATTTATAATTTGTTAAAAATGGTAAATTTATATTTTCAGGAATACTGCAAAGGGAGGAATACTCCACCCTGGGAGGCCGATTATAATCTTTGGAATTAAAAATTTCAAGAGCCACAATATCTCCAGTCTTTGATATTGTGACATTTTGAAAGCCTGAACAGTTTGGTTGTGCGCATGGGCGATGCCTTCTTTGCAATATTTCATTTTCTATATGTAAATTTTAGTCTTCATGTAAAATAGCCTTATTTTCGCTAATTGGTTTAAGAGCGCGCTGCAAATTTTGATACAAAAACATGTTTCAACAGATGGCGTACCCTAAAATATACTCGTGTCTAGAGGGGGTTTTGTAAACTCCGCTAATTTCGAACCACTTTAAGATGGGGTTTATTTTTTTATAATCCTGGTTGTAAACTCCCCTAACGTCGAGGGATTATACTAGGCAATAAGATTATAAAGCTTATAGATAGGCTTTAGGGATAATTATATTGCTACCAACTTTGATGAATATTAGTAATCAATCATTTATTTGATTACTAAGCAAATAAATGGAATAGAAAAAATAAGTCAATTAATTAAAATGTTAATAATTGGTGTAGTTGTGGTTCGTTTTTCTACAATAAATTGTTACATTATGTAAGTTTTAGTTTTTGAGTTCATTATTGGCTATAAATGCAAAATAATGCTACACAACATTGTTACACAACATTATTTTGCATTTATCACGTTAACTTCTTGTCAATGTGAAATCCATAGCTAGAAAATCATAGCACACCAGAGCTTAGGTTATTTTTTGAAATTCGCTCTTTTTTTTATAAATTTGTGGCCAATATGCAATCTGTACAGACAGGTTTAGAACATCAGAGCTTTGGAGTCGTCCATAAAAAAAACATCTACGTCTAGGGGGGAGGGTCACAAAATGTGTGCCATATAAAAAATTTTTTATTTTCAAACATATTGGTCTGTAGTTGTTTCAAGAAGCTTTCTATGTTCTTATTAAAATTATTTTTTAATAAACAAATTATTGTTTTAACAAAAACTTCTTGTCAATATGAAATCCATACACAGATAAGTTTGGCACATCAGAGCTTAGGTTATTTATTGAAATTTGCTCTAGTTTTTATACATTTGTGGCTTGTTATGTTTGCTATATAAAAATTGTTTTTATAGGGAAGTTATTATTTCAAGTTATTCTTAAGCGGCGTTCACAATAAAGTGGGGTCTTGCCTTGCTTCGGCAGAAAGTTACCAAGAGCCAATCAGAATGAACAATTTTTTAATCATAGAAAAGGATAGACGAAAATACTCTAATCTAATTGGCGCTTGCCAGCTCTCTAGAATGCAAGACCCCACTCTTCATTGTGAACGCCGCTTTATTTTTTGCGTACTTTCAAATATATTGGTCTGAAATAATTATTGGACTACTGGTCAATGTGGTAACAAATTGTTAATTTATGAGGATTATAAATTTTATTTTAATCGTGCATTAAAAGGTGGAGATGCTGTGATCAAACTTCCAACATAGTCCAGTCAATAGAGAAATGAACTTTGCAAAAATTCTGCACAGCATTGATATTTTTAGGATCGTTAAGTAGGCTTATAAAAAGCTTAAATTCAAATTTGAGAATTATGAAACATCGAGCGCTAGCCGCCATCTTGGAAAACGCGTTTCGTATCATATCTCGGAAACGGCTTACTTTAGGATGAAAAACATGGAGACCTTTTTTGTAGATAATTGAATTTCCCACCTTTTTTGTTCGAAACTTTTTTTGATTCAACTTACCGTTTTTCAATTACAGCTCGTTCAATGTCGCAAATACAGGACGTTTCATCGTTAAATCGACTTTCCAGGGAGTTGCAGCGGATAACAGGAGATTTGCGACATTGAACGAGCTGTAATTGAAAAATGGTAAGTTGAATCAAAAAAAGTGTCGAACAAAAAAGGTGGGAAATTTAATTATCTACAAAAACGGTCTCCATGTTTTTCATCCTAAAGTAAGCCGTTTCCGAGATATGATACGAAACGCGTTTTCCAAGATGGCGGCTAGCGCTCGATGTTTCATAATTCTCAAATTTGAATTTAAGCTTTTTATAAGCCTACTTAACGATCCTAAAAATATCAATGCTGTGCAGAATTTTTGCAAAGTCACACCTATAACGAATGTCTCTATTGACTGGACTAACAGTGAACAATAACCATTGAGAGATAGAAACTCAATTATTTGACGAGAAACATCATTAATTATTATTATCAAACTAGCTGTTGCCCGCGACTTCGTCCGCGTGGAATTCACTTTTTTGCGCGCAAACCTTTTTTCTTCCGTCTCTATATTCTATTCTCTACTCCATCGGTCTCTCTCTCCTGGTATGTTGTCCACAGTTTCTCCATGCAGTCCTGTCCTGCTCGTTCTCTTTCCACTCATCCACCTCTACAGCTCCCAAATCGTACCTCGCTTGTTACTCCTGGCTTCAACATTACTCTGGCACTCCATCCTCCAACTCCCATCAGTTCCCATTTCCGGCTACCTCCACCTCTCGTACTCTTTGTATCTTCCTCATTTTCTCTTCTTCTTTCCATTCCGTTTGACGTTTCATTTCTCTCTCTCTACTCGCGCTAGAAACGACAACCCAAATCAACTTTTCGGAGGTTCTCGTTCTATCCTAACCTATCTCAAACTTTTATTTTTTAATTTCTAAAAGTTTATTCTTTTCCTTTCTAAAGAAAATTCCATGCTTCTGGACAGTAGACCCACCGGTTTAGGCTGTGCTTTGGAAACTTGAAGGACGTCGACAGTGGGAATCTCGTTAATCCATTCGCGCGCGTCACCAATAATTAGATATTAGGTGATAAATCCCATATTTATGTATATTTTTTTATAAAGAAAATCCCATGCTTCTAAACGTAGACCCACCGGTTTAGGCTGTGTTTTGCAAAATTGAGGGACGTCGACAGTGGGAATCTCGTTAGTCCATTCATGCGCGTCACCACTAATTAGCTAATAGGTGATAAATCCCCTTGGGATAGGATTTTCATAAAATCCTTTCTTAGTGCTCGCCTACGTGATAACAGGAACCTCTGTGCAAAATTTCATCGCTAAGGACCCAGTAGTTTGGGCTGTGCGTTGATATATCAGTCAGTCAGTCAGTCAGTCAGTCAATCAGTCAGTCAGTTTATTATTTTATATATATTGTGGTGGTATTTTGACCATTAGAGGGTGTAAGCAAGCAAATAAAGGTAGTGATTCGGTTTTATTTAATTTTTGAGTCAATAATCAGTTAATTTGGCTGATATAAAAACTTTTGCATCAAATTAACAACAAACCACCACATGTAACAATTTACACATAAAACAATACAAATATGAAGTGAATTATGTAATACAAATATTTTGCAACATCCTGTGAATGTTATTAAACTTTTAAAGCGACGACAGTTTCTTGTAAAATAAAAATGTAAAATAAAAATTTAGTGAACAAACAATTATAAACACCAAGTTACCTATAAATAAGTGCGACATTAGTGAACAGAAATATCGATTCCCACCATAAAATCCAAATTTCGAAAACTGGGAGAGGGACAGAAAGGCCAGCGAGTGAGAATGAAGCCAGTTCCCGGGTGAAACTCAAAGAGGGAACACGCGAGTTCCTAAGTGACCTCCAAGCGGAGAGGAGTTCTTTGGTGGTCTTCAAAGAAGGAAGAACTCCTAAAACTTCTCTTTGATCCGAGGGTCAGGGAAGTGTAATTTCGCGGATTCACTAAGAAGTGAATAATTTGCGGAAGTCGAGTCTTCGCGTAATTGCTAATTACGACTTATAATTAGTGAACGGTTGTGTATTTCTGACGAGTTGAGGTATTAGTAAATTGGATACCTACAACAGAAAATTGATGATTAAAATTGTACGCACATGTGAAATTTGGAGGTTACTTCCACGTTTAATGGAAAATTACAATTGATTACGGATAAATTACTTACCGGAAGCGCTGTCTCAGGTAGCAGTTAATCAATCAACAATTAGTAAGAAGATTGAATGGAAAATTAGCGATTTTATCGGGAATTGGATGCAGATGAATACGGGAGCAACACACTGGAACGCATATGGTTCTCTACTACACGGTTGGTAATGCAGATGTTGACGGTCGACAAAACAGTGGCGCACAAAAACTTAAAGAAGTTTATCATTTATAAGGTAAATGAATTTGATTAAAAATTAATGAACTCAAATAAAACAATGATTTCTGTTAATAGTGAGTTTATTAATGAAACTTGTATTTACTGTTTTTATAAAATTACACCCAGTACATGAATGGACAGATTTACACGTACAGTGTTAAAATTTAAAACGTTAAATGTTACGTGCATGTCTGAGCCATTACACCTAAATACTTGTGGTTTGAGACAAACTTATTGTCCTCATAAAAATTTGATGCAAATTGTTTATAAAAATTTTACGTTCAATTAATAAATTATGCTTGTTACGAATTTTCACCCATTTATTTCGTTTATCGAACTCATCGACTCTGAGGAAGAGAAAAACCCATCTCCGGCGAAAAACTAGTTTTTGGGGCTTTAGTTACAGTTCGTTTGACGAAAAGATCATAACAATATAGATATGCAAAAATCTATACTGAAACGTTTGACACCTATTTCAACCAAAAAGTTTAAAAAGAACTTGCTCGGAGTACTCGAAATTTGAAATACTATTAACTTTGCAGAAAAAGAAAACACAATTATGGGAATGGAAGCTCATGCATTCAAGCTCAAACGAAGCTCTATAGATAGACATCGATTTCGCAGAAAAATTCGTAATAATAATGAAAATAGGAAAACATGTCTCCAGCCCCACCCCCCAAATATTTCGCGAATAACTCCGCGACGGTTGAGGCTCAAACAAAAAATTTGGAAGCTCATTGATACTCAAACGTTTGACACCAATTTCACCCCAAAATTTCACTTGAAGGGCATGTCGGCATCACAGTTTTATAGGTGATTGGTTTTCATTAAGAATTTTGTGTATATTTTAAACTTTAAAGTTTAAATAAATTCAAAATTTTCTGTTAGTTATTATGTATAATTTAGTTAAGTCCTTCTTAATTATCCTACTTAAAATGTATTACATTCGGGGAGTTTACAACTAGGATTATTGGTGAAATCTTCAAAATTAGGGGAGTTCACCACTTTTTTTAAATTCTACCTGCTGGATTAGGGGAGATTACATCTTTGATGAATATAAATAATCAAATAAATGGAATAAAAAAAAATAAGTCAATTAATTAAAATGTTATAATTGGTGTAGTTGTGGTTCGTTTTTCTACAATAAATTGTTACATTATGTAAGTTTTAGTGTTTTGAGTTCATTATTGGCTATAAATGCAAAATAATGCTACACAACATTGCTAGACAACATTATTTTGTATTTATCACGTTTGGTTGTTTGTTTGTAATTATGAAAAATATTATTTAACATTGTTTCAAATGTAAAAATGTTGGGTATCCATAAATTACTGCTTCAGGGGTTTATTATCTCAAGTTCTTATTTTTTATGTACTTTCAAACATATTGGCCTATAGTTGTTTCACGCAGCTTTCTTTGTTCTTATTAAAATTATTTTTTACTTTTTAGAGCACTTTTTTAGTTTTAAATAAAAGGTCAACAGAAACTTCTTGTCAATGTGAAATCCATAGCTAGAAAATCATAGCACACCAGAGCTTAGTTATTTGTTGAAATTCGCTCCTTTTTTATAAATTTGTGGCCAATATGCAAACTGTACAGACAGGTTTGGAACATCTGAGCTTTGGGGTCGTCCATAAAAAAATCATCTACGTCTAGGGGGGAGGGTCACAAAATGTGTGCCATATAAAAAATTCTTTATTTTCAAACATATTGGTCTGTAGTTGTTTCAAGATGCTTTCTTTTTTCTTATTAAAATTATTTTTTAATAAACAAATTATTGTTTTAACAAAAACTTCTTGTCAATATGAAATCCATACACAGATAAGTTTGGCACATCAGAGCTTAGGTTATTTGTTGAAATTCGCTCTAGTTTTTATACATTTGTGGCCATATGCAATCTTAGGAACATCAGAGCTCATGAGTTGTCCATGAATGACATTTACGCAGACCGGGGGAGTCATAAAATGTTTGCTATATAAAAATTGTTTTTATAATTATTATTACTTCAGGGAAGTTATTATTTCAAGTTATTCTTAAGCGGTGTTCACAATAAAGTGGGGTCTTGCCTTGCTTCGGCAGAAAGTTAGCAAGAGCCAATCAGAATGAACAATTTTTTAATCATAGAAAAGGATAGACGAAAATACTTTAATCTAATTGGCGCTTGCCAGCTCTCTACAATGCAAGACCCCACTTCATTGTGAACGCCGCGCCGCTTTATTTTTTGCGTACTTTCAAACATATTGGTCTGAAATAATTGGACTACTGGTCAATGTGGCAACAAATTGTTAATTTATGAGGATTATAAATTTTATTTTAATCGTGCATTAAAATGTGGAGATGCTGTGATCAAACTTCCAACAGTGAACAATAACCATTGAAGAGATAGAAATTAACTCAATTATTTGACGAGGAACATCATTAATTATTATCAAATATGCAGATTAAAACAAAACATGGGGAAGATTTTCGTACGAAACCAGCTCGGAGGACTCGAAATTTGAAATACTCTTAACTTTGCAGAAAATAAAATTAAAATGATGAGAATGCAAGCTCATTTAAGCTCAAACAATTCTCTATCGATAGACAGCGATTTCACAAGAAAGTTCGAAATAAGAACAGATCGAAATCGATAAACGTCTACATCTCCACCCCCACAAGAATTTCGCGAGTAACTCCGTGACTATTGAGGCTCAAACGAGAAATTTGGAAGCTCATTGATGCTCAAACTATACTGAAACGTTTGACACCTATTTCAACGAAAAAGTTTAAAAAGAACTTGCTCGGAGTACTCGAAACTTGAAATACTCTTAACTTTTGCAGAAAATGAAAATACAATTATGAGAATGGAAGCTCATTCAAGCTCAAACGAAGCTCTATCGATAGACATCGATTTCGCAGAAAAATTCGAAATAATTATGAAAATAGGAAAACATGTCTCCAGCTCCCCCCCCCCCAAATATTTCGCGAAGAACTGCGCGACGGTTGAGGCTCAAACAAAAAATTTGGAAGCTCATTGATGCTCAAACGTTTGACACCAATTTTACCCCAAAATTTCACTTGAAGGGCATGTCGGCATCACAGTTCTATAGGTGATTGGTTTTCATTAAGAATTTTGTGTATATTTTAAACTTTAAAGTTTAAGTAAATTCAAAATTTTCTGTTTAGTTATTATGTATAATTTAGTTAAGTCCTTCTTAATTATATCCTACTTAAAATGTATTACATTCGGGGAGTTTACAAATAGGATTATTGGTGAAATCTTCAAAATTAGGGGAGTTCGCCACTTTTTATAAATTATACCTGCTGGATTAGGGGAGATTACATATGCCCACACCAATTATAACATTTTAATTAATTGACTTATTTTTTTTATTCCATTTATTTGATTATTTATATTCATCAAAGTTGGTAGCAATATAAACATTATCCCTAAAGTCTATCTATAAGCTTTATAATCTTATTGCCTAGTAATCCCTCGACGTTAGGGGAGTTTACAACCAGGATTATAAAAAAAATAAGCCCCATCTTAAGGTGGGTCGAAATTAGCGGAGTTTACAAAACCCCACTTTACTTCCTAATGAACCCGCAAGAAATTAAAGCCCTAGCTCCGAATCGTTCCCTTATTGTTTTAAGATGCTCTTATTTTTGGGGTCGATAGGTCGAATTAACAGGTTTCAAAGGATCCTATTTGATTTATTTTATCGCTGCCACCACAGGATTCTTTTTTAACTTCTTGCTAAACACACGATGCACTATTGGATCTTCTACTTATAACTTTCTTCACGATACCTGGTAGCTACTGATTCGAATGACCAAACTCCCCAGACTTATTTATTTCGGGTATTATGTGTCACGATGTGCGATATTTTGGGTTGTAATATTAATATTTACTGGGGTTTCCATTGGAAACCAATAAAATTTTGGTACTTGAACTTCATCTAACATTTATTTAACAAGAACACCAAGATTAACAAACACCTAATTACAAAATTATATACAGTGCGAATGAAATCACTCGTATCAATAATTCTTGTTTTAAAGGGAGTTAGGTCAAAAATATTTATTATAAAAACTGTAATAAAGAATCGAATGGTGATATTATAATTTCCAGGAAAGGTCGGCATCCTGGGTAGTTTGCTCCAGAATGTCAAAACTCCAGAATTTTAAATGCTACCATGGTCGAAAGTGGTATCGTTGAAAAAATCTTTAAAAAATATGCAAGTTTTGTAAGAAAAATGATTTTATTACTGCCACCCCTTTTAAATAATATTTGATATTGCAGCCATAAGCATCAGCAGTCCATTTTATTTTAAGAGGTCCATTGAATATAATATTATCTACTAATAACTAAATAGAAACATTTTGGTTATTATATTGTGAAACTATAAGTTAAATAATAAGGAATCGGACAAAGAAATTTATTTATTTATATTTTTTTATTAAAAGTTTTCTATTTTCATTCTAAAACAATTTTCATCAATTTTGTACGGAAATGTGTCAGGACTTCTGTTATTCTTGTTTTGATGATTTTAATCATTGTGTCGTTAGATAAGGCAATACGAGTATTAGTAAAACCGGAAAAAAAGTCTTTATTACTTTCAAATCTGCCTAGTATGCCTCTGTTAAACCGTTCGTAAAAGTTTGACAAAATCATAAAATATTCTGAAAAACATTCAAACTCTCTGTCTTGTTGAATATTATTTAATTCACATTTCATAACTACCCAAAGCTGTTCTAAATTTCTAAAAATTTTCTTATTCCAATTTGTTAATCCATCGTGAGCATTCATTTTGAACTGGTGTAAAATTTGCTGAACGAATTTATTTTCAAACTTCATGCAATATTTAAATATAGCTTGGTTTAGATCCGAGTTAATATATTTGTCTACAGATAAAAAAGTATTTTCCGGTGTTGTGAAAGTAAGAATAGTACCATAATTGATAAGCAATTGTAAATGCTTTCGAAAATCTATTAAATAAATTACAGAGTCTCCTAATGTGTGGGGAACACTTTGGATTATTTCCCTTTCTTGGGAATTCCTATATTTAGTAAAATATGAATGCTTGGTTTCAACCAACACCTTCAAGGTTATTAATGCTGGCTTGTTCAATTTGGGACTAATACAGAGTTTTCCAACCCTTAATCGATCCAATGGACAAGTGGGATTTTCTTTAACCCATTTTGTAATACAAATTGCACAAAATATGTGCTTACAACAATCGAACGAACCAATTTCTTGATCATCAAGTTTCTCGCAACAAATACTGCAGGAGATTTCCATATCATCCAAATCTTCTGCGGTTGGAATTGCAACATCTTCATTGTTTGATTTATTCATTTTTGGAGCAATTTCAATTTCTAATTTTCGATTACTTTTATTTCTCAGCACAGACTCTCTCCCTTATATAATATTCAAATGCATGATTATGGTATTAAAATACTTAAGGCGAAGCATCACCACGTTGGTGTAAAACCTTCTTTAAAAATATTCGTTAAACATGTTTTTCAAGAAATGTTTATATATTTTTGGAATTTTATAAATTCAGCTTCGTAGCTCAATAGAATAATTGTTTCTTGATACTGTCAACTTTTGGTAATTCTATTTAGTAATACGTATGTTAAAGAAATCTCGAATTCCAATATTCAGAATTTTCAAAAAAAGGAATGTCAAATTTCTTTTCAAATGTAGTAATAAAGACAATTATTGTAATACTTTAGTTTACAGAAACGATTATTCTATTGAGATACGAAGCTGAATTTTTAAAATTCCAAAAATATCTAAATATTTCTTGAAAAACATGTTTAACAAATCTTTTTAAAGAACGTTTTACACCAATATTTAGTCATGTGGTGATGCTTCGCCTTAAGGGGGTTATTCTGTAACTCTAAAAGGAATCTATTAGAGCCGTAAAGTTTGGTTTACACTTGTAATTGAATTAAATACGTCCGACAATCCGGAAATATTATGGTTGTAAACCAAACTTTACAGCTTTAAATGATTCCTTAAGAGTTACAGAATAACTGTGTAATAACTAAATAAAGTCCGGTTTCATAAAACTTTTTAACAACGCGTTAAATTTAACTAACCAATAGAAAACGTTCGTTGATACTAATAGGCCAATAGAATTCATTTGTTAACTTTAACAGCTTGTTAAAAGTTTTATGAAATTGAGGGTAAAATGTTGGATTGAAAGATATCTGACGGTAATTTAGTATCTTCTCCGTCGTATTGCTTCTTGACAGAAGCGTCGTGACATTTAACAATGCTTGTTAAAGGCTTTCATGGCAGATTACACCCCGGTGGTTTGCCATTGCCTTCCGAGGGGTCAGAATAAAGTTCTTATTTTTTGTATTTTTTAGTAATTTAGTATACTATATCCTAAAATGATACAGGGTGACACTAAATTAAAAATTTTCTTTATAATATTGAACGCGTCCCCAGGTGGCGGATAGGGGAATGCCTCTCAGATATGGGTGGTAGGAGGGAAATGAAATACCTCCCGCGGACCAACAAGCAGCAGTGTCTGTCTCAGATTGGGCGACTGCAACACCCTCGTCGAGGCCATTTATAAGGGCTCAGCAGGGAAGACTGTCCAAGGGTAGTGGATAAGTCAAGGGTTGGCAACGAAAGACGGCAACCAAAGTCTCGGTTAGGAAGACTACTATCCACTCGCCAACACGTTCGGCAAGCGTGGCGAGTTAAATGCCAGTACCTCTTATGAGGATCCAAACCAAACAACCAAAAGCATATGATGACGACGATTTTAAAAAATGGATTACCCCAGGTGAGTAGAGCTAGTAGCTCAGAATCTCACACTGATTGCTCAGTCTGCCCCACGGATTCTGGGGGGGGGCAAAAACTCGTCAACATTACAACAAGAAGTAAAAATCACCAAACCGAAAAAACCGCTAGAGAAGGACACCATACTATATGTGGGAACGTTCAATATTCGCACAATGAGATTAGAAGAAAACCTCATCGAACTCGAGGAAGAGCTAAAAAACATCAAATGGGATATACTGGGGCTACAAGAAACACGACTAAAAGGAGAAAAAGTAACGGAACTGAAATCTGGAAATGTCTTGTACCAAAACAACTCCGAAAATGAGTATAAAAATGGAGGAGTGGCGCTACTAGTCAACAAAAAGTTAAAAAATAACATAGTAAAGTGGACGTCCATATCAGAACGTGTGGCATATATAACAGTAAAATTAAACAACAGATATCAGCTACAGGTCGTTGTGGTCTATGCCCCGACAAGTGCAGCAGAGGACGAAGAGGCTGAAAAATTTCTCGAAGATATAAAGACCGCCTTAAGATCAGACCAGTCGCGCTTCAAGATTGTGATGGGGGACTATAACGCAAGGATAGGAAAACAGGAAAACGTGTACTCGGAATATATTGGGGAATTTGGCCTTGGGGAAAGAAACGAGAGAGGAGAAATGCTAAACAACTTCCTAAATGAAGAGGGGCTGTTCTGTATGAACACATTCTATAAGAAGAAAACACAAAGAAAATGGACATGGAAAAGCCCTGGCAACAGAATAAAAAATGAAATCGACTACATCATGTCCAACAACAGGAAAATAATTAAAGATGTCATGGTTTTAAATAGGTTTGATACAGGAAGTGACCACCGATTGGTAAGAGCAGTGATATCTGTAAATTTTAAGCAAGAAAGAAAAAAGCTCATACAGAAGCAAAAGTTTCCAACAATCGAAACACTAAGGCTAAAAATGGATATGTATCAAAGCGAGCTGTGTAAGAGACTAAATCATCCTGTGGCAAAGATGAATCATACACATACAAAGGCAGAAGAACTGGCGGAAAATTTGACAACGGCTATTCATGTGGCTACGAAAAAGATCTGTGCACGGACCAAACCAACAAAGGAAAGCAAGCTTACGGAAAACACAATAAAAATGATAGAAAAGCGAAGAAAAACAAATAAAGAAGAAGACTCATATAAAATAATCAATCAGGAGGTTAAAAAATGCATTCGTAAAGATCTAAGAAGCTACAATACTAAAGTGATACATGAAGTAATAGAGAAAAATGGAAACATGAAGGTGTTAAGAGCAAGATTGAATACAGGCAAGATGAAAATAGTTAAAATGAAAAACAAACACGGTATAGTTGTAACAGATAAAAACGAAATAACTGACATCATCTATAATTTCTACAGCGAGCTCTACAAATCTGGAATGGAAAGAAAAAAGGTTGAAAAGAAAACAATAATGAACGTAGGGTCAGAGGATATGCCGGAAGTGACAAGAGAAGAAATTAGAAACACCTTGAAGTGCATGAAAAACAATAAAGCACCAGGAGAAGATCGCATAACAACCGAAATGCTAAGGTTGGGGGGGGACGTTGTAGAAAAAACATTGACAGTGCTCCTAAACAAGTGCATAGAAGAAGGAAACATACCAACAACATGGAAGAACGCAGAAGTAGTCCTACTGTTTAAAAAGGGAGATAAGACTAACATCGAAAACTATAGACCAATAAGTTTATTATCTCACATGTACAAGCTCCTTGCCAAAATAATTACAAATCGCGTGACACAAAAACTGGATTTCTACCAACCAGTAGAACAGGCAGGGTTTAGAAAAGGTTTTAGCACCACTGACCATCTACAGACGTTGCGTTTATTGATAGAAAAATGCACGGAATACAATGTCCCTATACACTTAGCATTCGTTGACTACAACAAAGCTTTCGACTCAATAGAACCGTGGGCTTGTCACGAGGCACTAGATAACGCCAGAGTAGACTCAAGATATTCAAAAGTGATCAAGAATACATATAATGGGGCTAGCTTGCAGATTAAAGTAGATGATGAAGCAAAAACCGATAAGATTGCCGTTCACAGGGGAGTACGCCAAGGAGACCCGTTGTCGGCAAAGTTGTTCACCCTAACACTCGAAGATGGCTTTAAGAAACTATCATGGGAGAAAAAAGGCATAAAAATAGACGGAAAATATCTAAATAATTTGCGGTATGCGGACGATATAATCATAATTAGCAGCACGGCCGAGGAACTGAAAAGTATGCTTCATGAACTTAATCAAGCATCGAAACGCATAGGGCTAAGAATGAACCTGGGCAAAACAAAAATTCTATCAGAAGAGGAAGAAGAACAGGAAATAATAGAATTGGACGGTACCGTAATAGAGAAGGTCGACGAGTACATATATCTAGGCCACAAAATCAGATTAGGAAAAGGAAACCAGGAGGCTGAGATCGGAAGAAGAAAAAATCTAGCATGGGTAGCGTACGGAAGGCTGCGGCACGTGCTTGCAAACACGGAAATTCCAATAAATCTAAGGAGAAAAGTGTTCGATTCGTGTATACTTCCGGTGATAACTTACGGGCTGGAAACAATGACTATTACCAGCAGGAGTGCAGAAAGGCTTAGGGTGGTGCAACGGGCGATGGAGAGGTCAATGTTGAACGTAAGCTTGCGAGACAAAATAAGAAACGGGGAGATCAGAAAGAGGACAGGAGTCGTGGACGTGATGGAGCGTGTGGCGCGTCTGAAATGGAGCTGGGTTGGGCACGTAGCGAGGCAGGACTATGACAGGTGGACAAGAAGGATAGTAGATTGGAAGCCAAGACTGACAAAAAGGAGTAGAGGTAGACCCCAGAAGAGGTGGCTCGATGATGTCAAGAAAGTAGCGGGTCGGGAGTGGTTACAGAAAGCTAAGGAGAGAGAGGTTTGGAGAAGATTAGGAGAGGCCTATGTTCAGGAGTGGACCGTGAAAGGCTGACAAAGAAGAAGAAGAAAAGAAAGATTGTAATGTTATTTCCCGTTAACCCCTCTTTATCCTTAATCGTTCCAAGGGAATAAGGAATAACAAAATCAAGGCTTGCGGCACGCTTTGTTGTCGGAAGCATAAAGAAAACTCACTCGGGCTTGGGTTCAGGCTACGCTCCTGTTTACGTGTGAGTCGTTGTATGCGTCAAAAAGATGTAATAGGCCCATCGTTGGCCAAGCCAAAAAAAAAAAATGAAGCAACCCGGGTCAAGTAATTAGTATTTTAAACTAGAACAAAAATCTCCCTAAGCTTAGATTATTGGATTCAAGGTTCTAAATAGAGTCCAGCCTTAACATGGACCACGAAAATTAAATTTATTACCAACTGCTGACAATTCGCAATAATGCAAAACTGTGGGGTACTTCGTAGTATGAAAATAATAAAAACACGAAGCTGTATACAAAATAATGACTTTAATTTTCCAAAATAATGATAAATAAGTGAACAACAATCGAGCATAAAATTGTTTACGAACAAATTTCGTATCAAAATACGCTGTCTGTTGCTCGGGTTATAAGTGCTTTTGGTTAAACCTCCAGCGATTTGAAACCACCTGTAAAATAAAGTGCGTTAACCTCAAATAGCATGTTTATGCAAAAATTTGCCGGTTTCAACCAAATATTTGATTCCACAGGTCGCTGCTCAGTGCATCGACAGAAAACAATCGATTTCACACCTCAATGGTGTGACAATGATCCAGAAAACACTTGAATTGTACAAATGTAGACAAATTTCCAAAAAACGCTCAAAAACGTCGAAAATTTGAATATTTTAATATGAAAAAACAATTTTCCGTATTGTTTCACGCACTCTGCTTGTCTGCTTAAATATCTCGCAATCAAAACTTTGTTTGCAAGAAAAACTTGAAATAATCACACTTTATGGAAGGCGATCGAAAAACTTCGTAGTGCCCCGCTTGGCATTCTACCAAGAAGCTCCAAAAACTTTAACGTACCACTCTAAGAATCCAAAATTTCGCAAAATCCTGCTCCACAAAAGGTAATCTTTCGCGCGAAATTCAAATTGTTCACATAATGAACTCTTGGTTTTTTGCAGGTTTGATAACACAAACGATTATAAAACCCTGGTTCGCAAGAATATTCATCACAAATAGTGTAATTTGTGTCAATGGTAACAATTTTCGACTCTTAATTTAAAAAAATTATGTTAGACTTAATGGTGGCCAATTTCGCTCTTTTTTGAACTACAAATTACTTGGGTACTTCTCGTATTGTCATTTGTTTCACCACAATATATTGTAATGTTACCTCCCCTTCTATGGGCAACCCTCTTGCGCCAAGAAAAGGTGATAACAAAAAAAAAAACAAGGCTTCGGCTAGCTATTTTGTCGGTAAACATAAAGAGAGCTCTCTCAAAGCTTTGGTTCGGATTCGGGCACTCTTATTTCGCGTGCGTCCAGATTTTGCATGGATCACCACAATTAAATTGATTACCAGCTGATAGTAATACGCAATAATGTAAAATTTTAAGATCTTTCGTGGTTCAATTCTATTAATAATACGAGGATTTGCACAAATTATTGACCCCTGTTCTAGACACAGCTATCTCTTAGGTTAAAAAATACACTTCTTCGCTGAATTTACAAGAAAGAGTCCTACCGATATTTAAACAACTCTGTGCCAATGTTTCTTACTTGAATTTGTTTCCTCAATTCTTTGAGCGCTTTATACAGGGTGGGCCATAAAGAATTTCTCTTTTTAAAACATTGTTGACCGGTGCCGAGTTGTCCTGTACCGTGTTGGATTTAAGAAAAATCTGAACAATTTAAACAGGGCGAGCCATAAAGAATTTTGTTTTTACACAAAATGCACCTTGCTCACCCGTAAAGTATATACTTCATTGTGACTGAATTTCCATTACCTAAGCTGGGCCACCACCCAAACCCTGCCCCAACATACGATTCGATCCGGTACAGGACAACTCGGCACCGGTCAACTCGGCACCGGACAAGTCGGCACCGCGACAACTCTGTCGTAGGTATGGATGTCTTGTCAAAATTGACTCTTCCGCGCCTCCGCTCCCGACGCTCCAGAGCCATTTTGAAACATCCCCCTAGGGCCGTCAAACTCGGCAAAGTGTGCTACTGCGAAGTGGGTGAATCTCGCTTTTTTTTGTGCAGAGTCGCCGGTGCCGAGTTGTCTGTGTCCCTTTCAACATGATTTCTGTTATCTTTTCCGCGATGTTGTTCCAACGCTCTTCACTATCCAGCATAACCCACACCAGAATATCTGACGACAGAAATGCAGTTCTATGCTGTTACTCCATGTTGAACAGAGGAACAGGGTGTGCTCCACAGAATCGGAAGTTTTCGATCCCCCCTGTATTATCAATTTATCATCGCTGTAACGGAATAAAAGAAATAGTGGGAATTGGGAAAATCATCTACAATAACAATAACTTGTTTCACTTTTAGATTTAATGACATACAAAACTTCAAAAATTCACGCAATAATATTGATGGGCTGACACCAAAAATGTGACAATAAAAGTCAATAACAAAATCACACGTTTTGTAGGTATGAAAGTAATTGTTGGTTCTATTTAACCGCGTTTAACGTAACCGTTGGCTATATTTGGTGTACACTGCCCCCCCCCCCAAAGAAAGGAAGCCTTATTTCTAAGTACCAAAATTTAACTTCTATTATCGAAAAGGACCTTAAATTGGATTTAGGGCCAATATAAATTTCAATATAATTCATCATTGTATTGGATTTGGACTTTCTAATGTCATAAAAAGGTGTGTTGATTCGGAAACGCTGCAAAAAGCGTTCAGAAAAAATTGGTGTTAGGACCTTTTAACTTATTGAGGCAATTACTGCTTCTAATGGACTGATGCTATACGCTCTTCTGTCTAAAACCCGCAGATTATCAAATAAAGTAATTATTGTGATTGAAATATCACTCCCAAACATTACAAAATTCAAATATCGACCTTTGCGATGTCTTTTGATTTGATGTTGAGGAAATGGTATAAGATGGTAGAACAGTTTAAGTTCTGAACGAAAAAAAAATAAATTTTTTGGACTTGTGTTTCATTCCAAACCAATTTATTTGCGTTTTATTCAGTCGCTGCGATTTTTGAATTTTCTCTTGGTTACCGGCTTCTTTTGAAGTATTTGCCTAGAGGATTTCGGCATGTGCGTGCATAATCTTCACTTTTTTTTTGAAGGATTTAAATGATCTAAAATTCTAACATCTCATCGAATATTTGTTAGAAATTTTAATTGAAGATTCGTGGACCCTCCAATAACATCATTGAGGTATTTAAACCATTTGGTCCGCACCTGTTATATATTTTTGTTCCACCGATATTTGAGATATTTAAAACATCTAAAAGGGAAACGAGATCCCCACCACTTTTCATTATTCCAGTACGCCATATTTTTGTGGTTTTCTTAGTGGGTGCTAAGGTTATCTTTATCAGTTATCTTTTAATCCAACATTTTAAAATTTTAATCAAATAATCCTGCATTTAAATACTATATAAGGGAGAGAGTCTATGCTGAGAAATAAAAATTATTGATTATTAGAAGTTGAAGTGCGAACATTATATCTTACTCCAAAAATGAGTAACTCAAACAATGAAGATGTGGCAATTCCAACCGCAGAAGATTTGAATGATAAGGAAATCTTCTGCAGTATTTGTCGCGAGAAACTTGTTGATCAAGAAATTGGATCATTCGAATGTTGTAAGCACATATTTTGTGCTGTTTGTATTATAGCGTGGGTTAAAGGAAATCCCACTTGTCCATTGGATAGATTCAGGGTTGGAAAACTCTGTATTAGTCCCAAATTGAACAAGCCAGCATCAAGAACCTTTACGGTATTGGTTGAAACCGTGCAATCATATTTTATTAAATATAGTCAGTCCCAATTAAAGGATAAGAGATTACGAAGTGATATCGCAGAAATTGCACACCCTGTATACTGTGCAATAGGTTTAAAAAAGCATTTGCCATTGGTTATCAATAATGATACGATTATTGTTTTCCCAGAACCAGGTAAAACTTTTTTATCTGTAGATGAATATATTAACACTACTCTAAACGGTCACATAATGTCAAGTTTCAGAGATTTTGAAAAGAGATTCCTTCGCGATATTGTGTTTGAAATATACATGGTCAAAACTAATACTAAAGTTGGACTAATGAATAAGATGAAGAAAATGTTTAAATGTTTAGAAGAAATTTCGATAGTTATGAAATCTGAATTGGATGTTATTCAAATAGACAAAGAGTTTGTTTTCTCTTCAGAGTATTTTATGGCTATGTCCAAATTTTCCGAAGGGCTTTGGGAATTTACAAACAATCAAACTTGTCTTTCCAGTGTTACTGATGATTCCGATGATACTAACTTATTAGATATTAAGGCAATGACTGAAATCACTAAAACAAAAGTATGGGAAATCCTTTTTCATTTTCGTGAAGAAGTGATGAAAATTATTTGAGAATGAAAATAAAAAACTTTTAATAAAAAATATAAATATAAATTTTCTTATTCCTTTAATGTTTCTTCTTACACGAGAGGCGGTCGGAGCATAGTGGTCACGCGAGTTGACTATGAACGTTAAATACCAGGTTCGAATCGGAGTGAAGTCAGAACTTTATTCTGACCATCTCTCCTCGGACGGCAATGGCAAACCATCGAGGGTAATATGCCAAGAAGAATCTTTAAATGTTAATGATCTAGAAAAAAATCTATTGCTCCGACTAGCTATGACTCTTGTATGCTCTGTAATTAAACTCCAGCGAATACGCCGAAGGACGTCTTGTTAAATTCAATAAAACTCCTGATGGGAATACACAATTTTTGTAAAGACATTTTTTTGCACTTATACAATTTTTGCCACAAACACCAACAGATTATTCGCATTAAATTGAAATAACGGACAACTACAAATAGTATGGGATTATTTAAGAAAATAAATTTTATTACAAAAAAAATTAAAATGATTTTTCACTTTCACTTTTCTCGGTGTAACTTCAATTGTAACACTCCCGTAATCTTCTTTACCGACCCGAAGACAAAAGCCAATCCGGAGACCTTGCGCTCTAGTGCTATAAAATTATCTTGATCCAACTGATCTTGATTTCACTCATTAAACAGTATAAAATAGCCCGAGTCCCTTGATTGTAATTTGAATCTAGTCTTCCCTGATTTAAGCAGTCCCGTCTAGCAACAAAGCGGTAGGAACTTAGCTTGTTCGCGTTCGAAACATCACAACTTATCTTAGTTTCCGTTCGAGGGGATTTTTTGGAGTTCGTTTAAAACACCACAATAGATTTTTTGTCTAAGAATGAAGAAAAACTCATGAAAACGATAAAAATCATATGCGGCCAAATTGCCGCATACGTGTACGATCGGAAGTGTGATTTTAATAGGCACGAGCATATGAAGGTTAATAACTTGAGAAGTTCTCGCATCCAGAAATAACGCAACCGAATCACTTAAATATTTCCGGAATCAAGTCTGACTCCAGAAACTCAAAAATTCGCAAACTAATATTGAACGAGAAATATCACGTCCGTCCTTCCAAAATGACATATCTTGGAACAATTAATCGAACACCAAAAGTTCTACCTTTTTCTTTCGTTTTGCAGGTAAATCAAAAGTAGCACAACATCTCACTTTCACCAATTAAATTTTATTATAGGCACCACATAAATGAAAAACCTACCATCACAATTCAAAAACATTTTAATTACAAACATCCCAGAAGGGTTAATCAACCAATTATGTACAAGAGAGGACAAATCTCATCGTTATCAAAATAAATAATTGGTTGGTGGAGGTTCCCAACATTGGAAACTCAACTTGAAACAAAAATTGTGGCTAAAATTCTTGATAGTGTCATTCGCCGTATTTGCCACTGATGTTCATTATCGCAACAATAATACGACAATATACTAGGTTTCATGAAGATAAGAAGCAAATATGCAGGTAAGTTAAATTCGGTTATTATAGAATTTAACCTCAAAATAATTTTTCTTTCTAAATGTTGCAAAAATTTGTTTCATTCTTGTTTTTCTTTTTAGCTAATGATGACGATAAGAAATAGTTATGTAAATATTGTTATTACAAAAATTATTGTAAGATGAACCAGACTCTTAAAAATTTTGAAAATTTTCCTAGTGTGTCATAAAAGGACGCTATCTCGTTTTATCGCAAATACTGAAGAATTCCTCTTCTCCAGAAATGAAAATACATCCGGACGAAACTTTAATGTTTCGAGCAATTAATAAAATGATTATTGAGCCTTAAAATCCAAATATGAAAAAAAATTGTCATATGAAATTGTCAAAAATAAACAAAATTAAATTTTTTGGAAATGCTCGACTAATTTTAATTTTATTAATGAAGAAAAAGCGATAACAATATTATCAAATGACAATATCCCTACAGCAAACAATAAATTTTTTTAATTATATTTATCATATTTTAGCAACTTTTATAAATTAAATCCAACTCAATAAAATCATCCCGGTCTCCTTTAGATCGAGGAAATTTTTTTTATAGTATATACTTAATAGATAACATTGGTAATTGGATATATAGGTAATCCATAATCCTGCTTGATATAATCAGCAATTTTCTCAGCACTCATGATAACGGGTGCCATTGGATGACCTGCCAATGAAAACGGAATAATACTGGCATCAACGACTCTTAACCGTTTAATTCCGTGAACTTTTGCTCTTGCATCTACAACGGAAGTCTTTGGATTCGGTCCCATTTTACATGAGCACATTTGATGGGCACCTGGATCTGTCAAGAGCCTGATTGCACAAGACCAATACTCCTTACTTCGCATTGGGTATTTTCTGCACTGTGGATAATCGGCATACACCAAGGAAGCGTTAATTTTTTGGAAAGGTTCCATGGATATTATATCTTCGAGTATTTTAATCCCTTCGTACAACACATCTACATCTCTTTCCGTGTCTAAACAATTTGAATCGATGAAAGGATACTTAAAAGGATCATTAGATGCCAGGGTAACTTTACCCACCGATTCTGGTTTAAGCAAATAAATGTAAGTGTGGATGAAAGTATTATTGTCTGTTTTATCAAAGAGGGCGTGACGTACTTCATCCGTGTATCTTGAAAAATTTTCGAAAACGTAAAAATCTCCAGAGGTGTTAATTGCGAGTTCTAAATCTGGACTATCAGAAGTTTGATATTTGCTTCGGTAAAATCCAACACCTTCACTGTTTGCAGCACTCGTGAGGGGACCATACTCGTTCAAAAATTGGCGTATAGATTCTCTTAGAGTTTGAGTTGGTGTGGATGAATTTGTGTTAATGAATGCTCCATAAAATAAACTATGTTGGTATAAAGTTTTCCCAACGGGTAAGTTTTGTATTACAGGAATTTTCATTTCCTTCAAGTGCAGACATGGCCCGACACCGGATAACATTAAAATTTGAGGTGAATTGATCACTCCTGCTGATAAAATGACTTCTCGAGATGCTTTTGCACTAAATGTCTCCCCACCTTTTGTAAATTGAACTCCAGTGGCAATTTTGGTTACAGGATTTATTATAATTTTGGTAACATAGCTCTCGGTTAAAATTTTTAAATTGGGCCTATTCATTATCGGTTCCAAAAATGCCTTGGAGGAGCTCTGACGGAACTGTTTAATTTTATGGTATTGGGAATAAAATGCACCTAATTCTTCTCTTCCGTTATAATCATGACTTGGAGATGGACGAAATTTTTGACTTGCGTTTAAGAAAGCTGTGCTTCGTTCGCTGTGAGGTCTATGGTACATGATATTCCAATAACCACCTCGGCCATGGTAACCAGGATCTCCATTAATTTCCGAATTTTCCGATTTGATAAAATAAGGCAAAACTTCTCTGTATGACCAATCAGGATTTACTTCCTTTGCCCATTGTTCGTAATCGCTTCTATGCGTTCTGGAATATATCAAACCATTTATTGAACTAGTTCCACCCATTGCTTTCCCTTTGGGTACTCCACATTGATTATCAATGTTTCCTTCAAACATAAAATTAAACATATCAAAAGTTTTACCGCTTTAGTGAAAAATTTTACCTAAGCAAGAATTGAACTGTTTTGTGGTTTTAAAGCCCCAATTAAATTTCGAACTTGCCAAATAGAATTTCATTGCCGGAATGATGGAAAAATTAGATTCGTGTTCACCAGCCTCGATCAGTAACACATTCCATTTTTTATTTCTGTTAATCGGTTTGCTATTACAGAGCCACCTGGACCAGAACCTATAACAATAAAATCGTACGTTCCAAAATCTAAAAGAAAAAAGGTTATCCAAATTTTTGTTATGCTTCAAGAAACAACCTTTTATTTCGGAAGCATTTTTCGGTCTATAAGCTTCAGCGCTAGTTGGAAGTGTATAATGAAGAGCTTCATCTATTCCATTTTTAATGACATTTTCGTAAAAATCGATTAAATCTTCTTGGCTAGTTACATACCGCACGCAAGAAATTATTAAAATTATTAATAGACCAATTTCTGTCGTCAGCATGTTCCAGCTTTTACTGAGCAAAGAAAACAAACGACTGGTCACTTCAAATCAAAGTTTGTATGTATTTTTCCTGATGTAGCTGTAAAGATAACAATTTAATCCAACAAATTCAAAAGTGACGTATTACAACTGATATAATGAATTATTATCGTTGTCCAGCTCACGACTTCCATCAATACAGTGATGTGTATTTTTTGTCCTTGAGAATATCATGCATCCTACCTGTAATTTATAATTACTGTAAATTCTAATCAACTCAATCTGCGAGATAAAATTAGAGAGCCTCTCATCAATGAAGCGACTGAATCTATTAATTGTTGTAAATAACAAAGTTGTTAAAACACAATATAGCTTTATTAAACAACTCTGCCCTCCATGCTATCACTATAGTATCTTTTATTTCAATTATGCCAACTATATCAGACATCACGAATTGTTATTCGTGAGAACATAAAATAATTCTACGTCCATTAAAATTTCGAAGAAATTGAACGTGACACTTCCAAGTTTGTTCCAAGTCCTTTAGTTTAGGTTTACGTTTGAATTGATTTATCTTTGTTTACATTTTCAGTTTTTCCAGTCCTCCCTACAATTATTTAAAATCTTATCCCTTAATCTTGTACGATGAACGACTAATACATAGCACGTGCAAGTATTAGCCGATAGAGAAGAATTATCTATTGTTATGTTTCAAACGAATAAGAGACTCGAGGTCGGAAATTGCAGTCAAAAGGGGGTGTGAAAGTGAACACCGATATTGGTGAGAATAATACTAATTTTAACTTAAATAATTTGATAATTATGATATTGAAGTAATAATAATTAAAAGATTGTACGTTTTTCTTATAAATGGAACAAATTTCGGTAACACGATGTGGACGCTTTACCGATTATGATCTAAAATGCATTGAAATTTAATTAACTAAAAAATATTTGCATATCTTGCACGGATTAGGCACCTAGTTTTTATACTAACCGCGTTTTTATTGAATTATTTAAAAATATATTAATTCATTGATGAATAATACTAATTTTAACTTAAATAATTTGATAATTATGATATTGAAGTAATAATAATTAAAAGATTGTACGTTTTTCTTATAAATGGAACAAATTTCGGTAACACGATGTGGACGCTTTACCGATTATGATCTAAAATGCATTGAAATTTTATTAACTAAAAAATATTTGCATATCTTATACGGATTAGGCGCCTCGTTTTTACACTTACCGCGTTTTTATTGAATTATTTAAAAATATATTAATTCATTGATGAATAATACTAATTTTAACTTAAATAATTTGATAATTATGATATTGAAGTAATAATAATTAAAAGATTGTACGTTTTTCTTATAAATGGAACAAATTTTGGTAACACGATGTGGACGCTTTACCGATTATGCTCTAAAATGCATTGAAATTTTATTAACTAAAAGATATTTGTATATCTTGTAAGGATTAGGCGCCTCGTTTTTATACTTACCGCGTTTTTATTGAATTATTTAAAAATATATTAATTCATTGGTGAATAATACTAATATAATATTTATGACACACGTGTTTTTCCATTTTCTGCATTTCGTAACAATTTTTTTTTAAATTTATGTAGGTACTAATAATTTTCATAATATGTTAAAACTAAAAATATTTTATTTATTTTAATTTAACAATGATATTTTAAACTACGAAATTAAAAAAATTAAAATTGTCAGAACATTGCATTGTATAAAATATATAGTAGTAACCTCTAGGTAGGTCTGAAGGTTAACTCGACGCCTACGACGCTGACACAATCAAGGTAACCTAGGTTCAAACCCCACCTCGGCTGGATTTTTCTAGTAAGTACATAAGTATAATTTAACGATATTTTTCAGATACACTGGGCGCATGACAAACAAATGGATTAAATTAAAACTTATAATTTAATAATAATTATTATGTTAAATAAATTGGCTGTAAAAAGTATATCGCATCTAAATAAAAAATTACAGAAATCAAATTTTTTTTTTATTCTTAAAAATTTTTAAAAGTAATAATAAAATATCAATACATAATCTGTACATAAACGATGCACCAACACAGTAACAGAAAAATCAATGCCGAAACGTTACGAAAATTTATGTAAATTTATGTTACATAAGCGATGCATAAATTTTAGTAATGACAAAATGGGCAAAAAGTCACAATATCGTCACAATATCGTCACGAAAAAATATGTACAGAATATGTACATAAAATCAATGCCGTTACATTACGAAATCGTTACGAAAATTTATGTAACCTATATGAAAATAAACGATGCATTCATTTTAGTTATGACATAATGGGCAAAAAGTTACAATATCGTCACGAAAAAATATGTACCGAATATGTACATTTTTGATGGTTTTGTGTTACTTGGGTAAATCTTGTTTGAATCAAAGCCAATTTGTTTCCTTCAACTTTACACAATTACAATGTTTGTTTGTTTCTACTAAATAACTTGTGCGGGTGCTGTGATAAAATTTAATAAACCTGCAAAAGAAGGTTAATCAATATAAAGGACTTCCTGCAACGATCTTGAAGAGCGGGGGTACAACTTTATAGCATCAAAGTTTTGCGGAATTTTTGGGTCAAGTTTTGATCCAAGGAAATCTTTTGAGCGTTCGATTAGTGAATTTCCTAGTTCGAGATCTCCGAATTATCTGGTAATACGATAAAATTGTGAAGATTTCGAAAACCGGACCATTTTATGCACATGTATGTCGGTTGCACAAATTTGCGATTTTGGATAAAATTTGTGATCATCTTGTTGCGAGTTTCGCTTATGTTTGTTAAATTCGAGGTTTATACGCTGGATGATTCTAAAATAGCGACAATTAGAAAGATAGGAAGTATAATTTTGAGGGTAGTTACCTTAATAAATAATAATAATAATAACAGTCTTTATTACATCAAGTAAATTTACAAATTAATCTCAAGGAAAAAAGGGTATCTTCAGATGTAAAGGTGGAGATCAGCGAATGCTGGTTTTCATCTCAACGCTAGTTGTTTCCATTTTTCGTGAGGAAGTCTTCTACTTTATGCAATGCCATATCCATCATCATATCTTTGATCTTCCTTTTGAACTTGGTCAATGTGAGATTACTGATATCGATTGGCAGCCTGTTATAGATTTTTCTTCTTAGATTCTTTGCTTCTGAGCACTTCAATCTATATCGCTCTATTCTGACTTCATTGTTTTGTCTTGTATTGTGTACGCATGTGGTTGTGTTTTGTGACGCTCTCGACTCGCGCCACATTTCCACTGCACTGGTGTATACGTATGCCGATGGGAGGGTCATTATTTTGAGAGAGCAGAACAGCGGCTTGCAGTGTGTTCGGCTTTGTTCTCCCTTTAGTGCTCGAATGGCTCTTTTTTGTAAAGTGAACACCTTGTTGATGTGCGCGTTGGTGCCCCATATTAGCAGGCCGTACACCATTCTAACATGAAACATAGAAAAGTATACGGTTCTTGCTGCTGCCTCTCCGGCCGTTTCTTTGATTCTTTGTATCGCATAGATTGCTTTCCCCAGTGCTTTGATTAGATACGATACATGGTCATTCCAGGTTAATAAGGTATCCAGGATTATGCCCAGATATTTGGTGGTACTCCTTTCTTCTGGTTTGGTTCTTCTGTCCACTGTGAATTTTTGCTGTTGTGTTTTTTCTGTTTTTAGTAATAGCTTATTGGATGAGAACCATTCCAGCAGTTTTCCCATAGCTACTTGTAGAGTTTCGTCCTTGTCCAACATGTATGCTGTATCATCCGCATACAAAATAATTTCGCCTATTACGTTTTGTGGGAGGTCATTTATGAAGAGTAAGAAGAAGGGACCCAGGATACTTCCTTGCGGTATACCACAGGTTACTCTCATTTCTTTGCCATATGTCTCATTCCAGAAAACCGTCTGTTTTCTGTTGCTGAGATATGACTTTATCATCTCGTATGCCTTTCCTCTTATTCCGTAGTGTTTTATTTTTTCTAAAAATGTTTCGTGATCCATCATATCGAATGCTTTTGACAAGTCGCAGAATATGGTTAGACACATTTGTTTATTCTCCAGCATGGTATATATGTGGGACACGAGGCTCATTATTGCATCAACGGTGCGTGCTTCTTCCTTGTTGGTATCCAAATTGCTTGTTGGAGAAAATTTCATGTTTATACAACAATTTCAAGAGTCTTTCATATAACACTCTTTCGAATATTTTGGATAAGACGGGTAATATCGATATTGGTCGATAGTTGCTTCTGTCCTCTTTATTTCCGTTTTTGAAGATGGGGACTACTTTTGATCTCTTCATTGCGTCCGGAAAGGTTCCTTTATTTATGCACTCATTTATAATATGGGCAAGTACAGGCGATATTTCTTTCTTTATTATTTTTATTATTCTGGGATTGAGGCCATATATGTCCTCTGTGGGCGAGTTCTTTAAATTTTTGATGATACTCTCTATTTCAATTTCATCTGTGGGTGTTAGGAACACTGTATTCATTACACTCTTATTGGTTGACTTTAGGTATTGTGTGGATTTCTTTTCTGTCTCTGGGATTTTCTTATACAGTTCATGTGTTACATTAGCAAAGTGGGCTCCAAAGTCATTTGCGCCGATTGCTGCATTGTTAGGAGAATCTTTTTTCTTCCTTCTGACTTCCCTATTTATGATTGCCCATGTCGTTTTTTGTTTGTTGTCCGATTGAAAAATCTGTTGCATATTTGTCAGTTTCTTGCATTCCTCTAGTTTCTTGTTAAATAGTTTTCTTAACTCGTTATAGGTTTTTTTGTCTTCGGTGTTGTGTTTTTTATTTTTACGAAGGGCTTGTATTTTTTTCTTCATATCCGAGAGTTCCTTCGTCAGCCTGGACTTTTTCTGTGCACCTTATACGTTTTTACTGGGAATGCCGATCGGGCCTGCTCTTGTATGATTTTATTAAATAGCTCGAATTTTGTGTCTGGGTTTGTTTCGTTGTATATAGGGTTCCAGTTTATTTCTTCTACTACCTGTCTGAATTTTTCCTGTAACTTTGGAGAGAATTTTCTTTTTTGAATTTCATCTTCGTTTGTTCCTTACTTATCGATGCGCCATTCGATGTATAGTGCTTCGTGGTCTGATATGTTTGCTTCAATTAAGTCGGCTGCTATGTAATCGATATTGGTGAATATGTTGTCGATACACGTTTGAGACACCATTCGTGTAGCTTTGTTTACACATTTTTGTAGATCAAACGATTCCATCAGTGTTTGGATGGTTGTGTTATCGTCTGATGGCGCATTAAAATTTACGTTAAAGTCTCCAGTAATCACTAGCTTGATAGTTTGTTTGTATGATTGATTTATTTCTTGCATGATATCTTCCAGAAGTTCTACAAATTTGTTTAAGTTACCTGTAGCCTGTAGGTGATCGATACATCGTTAAAATTATTGTGTTGTCTTCTCTGATATAACAGGCTGCAAATTCACCGTCCATGTCAATCGATTTAGTCGAGATGTTGTGTAGAGGTATGCATTTCCAACTTTCATGCGTATATA
This sequence comes from Rhagonycha lutea, assembly GCA_958510855.1. Lineage (NCBI taxonomy): Eukaryota > Metazoa > Arthropoda > Insecta > Coleoptera > Cantharidae > Rhagonycha > Rhagonycha lutea. The sequence goes on from OY294038.1 coordinate 24,618,857, forward strand.
TTGCTACTCCTCCGTGAATATGATTTGTTCTTGTGTAATAAGTTACCAAATTATAGCCTTGCACGTTATACATGTCTATATTATTCGAGTTTAACCAGTGTTCATTTATACAGACTATTAGATTTATACAGAAATTGGGATGTTTAGCGTAGCAAATTCACGTAAAGAACACCAATATTTGTTCGTGGACCACTACGAATACACAAATTCACGAGATTTTGGTAAAATTTGGATAAAGCAGACGTTAACTGGAAGACAATCAGGACGCGCAAATATCACGTGTGTGCAGGTTGCGGATCAACTCCAGGGTTAACTTCCGAAGGCGTGGCTAATATTCCAGAGAACGTCAAACAACTCAACAGTGATGGGGTTTGTAAAAGATTTTTATTAAACACTTAAATTTTGTACAACAATTAATTATGGTCACACAAATTACAATCGATAATATCAAAACGCCATTTAGACAAATTGACATTTAGACAAATTGACATTTTGACAAATTGACAATTGACAAGACAAATTGTAGAAGCACAGAAAGGAGTGAGACAGGGGGATTCCTTGAGCCCTCTTTTGTTTAATTTAATAATGGACAAAATAACAGAGAAATTAAGAACACTCACGGGGTACCAGATGGGAAATAAAGAAATAGGTTTCATCTGTTACGCAGATGATATAGTACTCATAGCAAATACCGAAGATGATCTACAGAGACTGCTACATGCCTTCGTCATAACAGCTAAGAAATACGATATGATTGTGGCTACGGAAAAAACCAAGTCTTTAACAATAGCAAAAAACCCACTGCGCTGCAAATTAGAGATTGAGGGGAAAATGATAGAGCAAGTGATGAACTTTAAATACCTTGGAGTGAATATAACAAGCAATAAGGATCTCTTAACGGAAGTGAGACAATAATCGCAAAAAGGAGCAAGAGTGTCAGGATGCCTCAGAGATATAGTTTGGAAAAACAAATATATTGTGGTGATATTTTCACATTTAAAGTGTGAAAGCAGACAAATAAGGGAGTGATTTAATTTTGTTTGATTTTTAATTCAATAGTCAGGTGATTTGACCTACATTTAAGAAACATTTGCATCAAATTTACAAAACCGTTACTTGTGTAACAATTTTACACACAAAACAAAACATTTCTGAATTTATTTGTGTAATACAAAACTTGTGACTCGCCTTGTGTATGAATTTCATTTGAAATTAGCGCCAAAGTCCTTGAGAGTTTAAAGTGTTAATAACAGTTTAGTGCGTACGCAATTAACGACGTTATGTTGCCTGCTGTAAGAGCCATTTTAGTTGGCAAGAACAAAACTCCCACCTAAAATATCCATTTTTCGAAAACTGGGAACGTTAAAAATCAGCGAGGAGAAACACGCCAGTTCCTGGGTGAAACTCAAGCAGAGAGGAGTTGCTTGGTGAATCTCAGACTGGGAACTCAAGTAAAGTTCTTTTTGATCCGGGAATTAAGAAGCGAAGCTTGTAAATTCGCAGTAGCGGATGATTTGCGAGAGTCGCATTTCTGCGTGATTAATAATTACGGTCCATAATTAGTAGAAAATTGTGTATTAATTCGAACGTAATAAGGTATTAGTTAATTGAATACCTAAAAATAAAAAGTGATTATAAAAATTCTGGACGTGTCTTCGAAGTTGTTGGAGATTGACTTCACATTTGAAACACTGGCTGAAGTTTGGGACATCTGGCGCTCTCAAGACGAAAGAACAGGTGGCTACTACTGACGACTCGACTTGCAGTGACACAATAGTAAAAGTGAAAAATTACCAAATGATAAGGTAGAAAATTTATTCTTTATTTTAATGAATCCAATTTTAGAACGATTTATGTTATCACTGGATTAATTAAAAATTATTGTTAAATTTGATTTATAATTTTACACTACACACAGATAATGAGAGATCCAAGTTTAGCACCTGAATTTAATGAGGAATTAAATGTAATTTTGGATCTCTTGATTGTTGCACCCCATACCTTTGGTTTGAGACAAAATTGTTGTCTAAAATAATTCGATGAAAATTTCCACAATTAATTTTTTCGTTTAATAAATTACGTTTACTGTGAATTACCCTCTTATTTTGTCTGTTGAACCCATCAACCCTGTAGAAGAGAAAAACTCTACTCCGACGTAACGTTAACTTTGCGGCTTTAGTTATAGTTCTGTGGGGAAGAAAATCATAGCAGTATGTATGACCACACGAAAAAATCTAAAGGATTCAAATCTGGAGAGCTGGGAGGCCACTCATTCTTGGGTAGAAAATCGATCAAATTGGCATGACACCACGCTTGAACCATATTTGCTATGTGGGATGGTGCTCCATCTTGTTGGAAGACGTAATGATCATTTCCAAACATGCGTCGTACGTTTAGGGCAACATTTTTCTCCAAAACTTCCGTTTGATAATACTCGGCGTTAATTTTAACACCTTTTGTCGATGTAACCAAAGGAAGTTTACCGCGCTTACAAACTGCTCGCTAAACCATCACTGAGGGTGGATTCTGAAATCTAGGAACGTTTCTCTGGCTATCGGGAATATCCTGTATCTTTACTGCCCACAACCGATCATTTTTAACATTGTCCGGATGTTCCAAAACAAAAAGTTTCTCGTCAGAAAACACAAACTCATCACCTGCGTGCCAGGAAAGTATCGCATTTGCTCTTTCTAGCCTCTTTTTCTCAGAAGCTTTTGAAACGCCGTGCACCTTTCGTTTTTTGTAAGCGCGGCACCCAAGATCAATTTTCAAAATGTTATGCGAAGATCCCTTGGAAATATTCAGATGGGCTGCCAATTTTCGTACTGAAAGATGGCGTCTTCGTAGAATCCGTTCCCTCACAATTTTCACTACTCGTACTGTCTTCAGCGAACGCGGCCTACCAAATCTTTTTCTATCCTCTAAAGAGGAGGTCTCATTGTACCGTTTTATGGTTTTGTAAACAAAATCACGCTTGATCCCGATGTTTTTCAGATCTTTAAAAATGGCACCGGAACGCCCACCATTCAAATATTTTGCAATTATCACCTTTCGAAACTGCTTCATTGCGATTTGTAAGTAAATGACAAGTGACAGAAATTTGATATGACCCTCATTGTTTGCCTAAACATTGCGATGTCAAACTGTAAAAAAATCATGTCCATCAAGTTGGCATTAAATTTATAACACGCGCTCAAGAAAGTGTATGCGAATATATTGGACACGGGTTATATTATGTTTTCTCATTATATGTTTTTATAATATGTTTTACCATAAGGTCAATTTTACATTATTCACACTATATGATTTCTCACAGCCAATCCCTGTTCAATCTAAAAGGCCAAATTTGTTAACTATGACACTACACACCCATTATTGTGTTTATTTTACATCTTGTGTGATTCGTGCGAGTGCACTGACGGATTATAGTGAACCTGCAACTGACTATTGCTAAGAAATTTGAAATTGGCGCCAATGTGATTACCTACAAAATTATTTTGTCTAGGTGAAATTTTGGAGATTTTGATTTTAGAGTGGTGGCACGAGGGAGGAAGTGAAAAAGATTCTCTCGACACGTCCTCAGAGCGGGCATTGGTTTTCGTTAGTCGAGAAAAGTGAACATTTGCGTTTTTCCTTGAGTCAAGTTTTGATTCCAGGTATCATTTTGAATGATTGTTTGGTGATATTCCTGTTATGGGAACTCCTAGACTTTTGGTTACAAGATAAAAATTGTGAAGAAAAAGAAAAGCTGACCTATTGAACAAGCGTGGGTCGGTTACAACAATTTGCAATTATTGGACAATAAATTATCGATCATCCGATTGCTAATTTGGCGGATGTTTATTAAACCAACGATTACAGTGCTGGATGATTCCAAAATTCGAAGATTTAGGAAGATTGAAGGAAAATTTTGAGGTTACGTGTAAAGCCTACCGTGAGGCGACGAAGTTCGTAAATTTGCGTTTTAAATTCGTATGGAATACTGCGCGCATGTTCAACACCTGTAGTGAATATTTATGTCATCAACACCCATTAACGAATGCAGCGAAATTATTCCAGTGGTTTCAAAACAGTGTACAAAAGAGGGTTTGTCGGAATTTGTACTTTATCAATCAATCAATCAATCAATCAATCATTTATTTGCTATCAATTAATACATAGCTCGTCAATAATAGAATACAAAATATAAAATAAAATATAGGACAATATAAGTAACACCAACACATAATACATCGCCAACAAGCAAACAACACATTCAAAAAAAAACCCAAACAACCTGACTCACAGGTCGCTTTCTAAGAACTCCTGTATGGAGTAAAATGATGCCCTCACAAGGAGCATCCTCATCGACCTGTCGAAGTGTCTGACATCCTGGCTCTTTATTTCTGCCGGTATCTTGTTGAAAATCTTCGTACCCCAATACCTGAGGTGCTGCTGAGTCCTCTTCAGCCGATGAAACGGCGCACGTAACAACTGCCATCCCCTGGTGTTATCGTGGTGTATGTCCCCATTTTTGGCACAATCCGATGCCCCATGTATTTGTTTAGCACAGGCCAGTATATATACCGATGGCAAGGTAAGAATTTCTTCTTGCCTGAAATAGTTTCTGCAGCTGTCAGTTCGCTTCAAGCTGCACAAAACCCTCACTGCGCTTTTCTGCATCAAGAACAGCCTCTCAGCTCCCGATGCCGTTCCCCAGAACAGAATTCCATATGTAGCGACACTGTGGAAATTGGAAAAGTACGCCGCTCTTACTACATCAGAAGAAGCGATTTGTTTAATTCGTCGGAGACTGTATATTGCTGTAGATAGTTTCTTGCTTGTCTCGCCTATGTGAACGTTCCAATTTAATTTGCTGTCGACGTTTACACCAAGGAACTTGACCGAATCGAACCGATGCTGCACATTAAAGGCAAGTCTCTGTGTCTTGTTACTATTTATTTTCAGTCGGTTTGCATCAAACCAACATTCTGCCTTTTTCAATTTATCTTCAACACCGGCATTCACCTCCGATATACTCCCGCCAACCTCCAAGAACGAAGTGTCGTCAACAAACAACCAAGTTCCCATTTCACCGACATTCACCGGTAGGTCGTTGATATATAGCAGGAACAACAGCGGACCAAGGATTGAACCCTGAGGAACACCACAATCCACCTTCGATTCCCCCGACGTTACACCGTTCCATATCACGACCTGAGTGCGACCTGTCAAGTAGGACTCAAAAAGTCGAAGTGCAACACCCCTTATACCGTAATACTCCAGCTTAACCAGGAGCACATCATGCTGGACAGTGTCAAAAGCTTTTGATAAGTCGCACATAACCAACTCAGAGATTTGCCTGCTGTCACAAGCTTGAATTATTGCATCTATCACTCCGATCAAGGCCGTGTTAGTAGATCTATTTAATCTATATCCGTGCTGTTTCCTGCTGAAAAATTCATTCTTGTTCAAATATCCCACAAGCTGATTCTTAATCACCGTTTCAAGGATCTTCGAAACGGCTGGCAGTATCGAGATAGGTCTATAATTGCAGCAGCTGTCCTTGCTATCTTTCTTGTGTATGGGAATGACTCGTGCGCACTTCAGCACCTTCGGAAAGACCCCTTCCTCAAGACACTTGTTAATTATTATTGTTACAGGTAGCACCATAGATTCCTGTATCAATTTAAGAATCTTTGTCGATAAACCATAAACATCTTCGCTACCCTTGGTCTTGACTTTATGGAAGGCCTCCGCAGTGTCTTCCACTGAAACAGCCTGAAAAAAGCAAAATCTGGTGTTATCAATTTGATATAATTTCAAAAAATCCATTGGGTCCAAATTCGTTTGCACCATGCTCTCCACCGTTTGCTGTCCCACACTACTGAAGAATCGATTGAAATCATCTGCAACCAAGGCACTCTGCACTGGACTGCGCTTATCATTTCTTCCTGTTTCCCGTTTTATAACCGTCCATATGGCTTTTTGCTTGTCTGTGGCCTCGGCAATAAAATTCCTAATGCAATTTCGCTTAGTTTCATTTACTCTATCTAGATAGTCAGATTTGCAGATCCTGTATGCATTCCACGATGCCTGATCATTCTTAACTTTGCATACCGTGTATAAGGCGTCTAAAGTTTTTCTCAGATTCCTGAGCTCCCCGTTCATCCTTTGTGTACGAGAGGACTTCTTATTAGTATTTACTCTTTTGTGTACGACAGGCATAAAATGTTCACAGTTTCCAGTCAATACTCTGTGAAACATGGTGCAGGCATTTTCGGCATCTTCACATTGCAACAACAACTCCCAATCGACGCTATTAAGTGCTTCAATTACAGAAAAAGCATTGTGTTCATTTACCTGTCTAGTTCTAACTTTAATACATTTATTTGGGATCAATTCATCATCCGCTATCGCAGCGACTTGACCCAGATGGTCAGAGAAATGTCTATTAACCACCCGTGTAGTAAGATTGTAGCAGCTTATATTTTTTGTAAACATATTATCGATACAAGTAGAACTTGTCTCGGTTACTCTTGAAGGCACCTGCATTACCATTCGCAAACTATATGATTCAAAAACATTTATGACTTCCAACTTTTCTCTAGTGTCCTCAAGAAAGTTGACATAGCTAAAACTTTTACTTCTGCAATTTCTTCAAACTGCAAACCCTTATTAACCGCTAACATAACTCCACCGTTCTTAAAAGTATTTCTACAATAGCAACTCGCGATGTCAAAATTTTCCAGATTTACACTCTTTACCTGTTCTTCGGTTAGCCAATGTTCCGCTATTCCCAATATATCTACACTATTATTATATACAAATTCAAGTCCACATCAAGTCCACTTTGCTTGCCAGAGATTGTGTGTTAATGTTTAGAATCACAACTTTATCTACGCTTTTATTGTTGGTAGCCTCGAAAAAACTTATACTTTCGTATAATTAAATTTTCCGGCCATGCCTCGGGTGCAGTCAGCTCCTCAAGAAGACCGAAGTCCACACCTATCTTGAATGATTTGTTTTTACTTTTGTTCGATTCGTGTTTTTCCATTTTTTCTACCACAAATTCGCCATTAGGATACTTGTTTTCCAAGTATTCCTTGATGTCACTTTCTTTTGTATTGGAGCTAACCTTCCCCACATACAACCAGCCTCTTTTCTCAGCTGCTCTAAAGGAGTTGCTCCTATCACACACCTTTGCAGATCCCGTAATGAAACCTTTCCTCGATCCGTTTCCTTTATTTACACTTTTCACACCTTCTGCCATTTTAATTTCATCGCTTTTTAAAACACCTGCATTTTTCTTGACTTTGAGGATTTTGAGTCATGCTGCTGTTGCTTATCAGCAACGTGAAAAGTTGTTTTATTTATGCTTCTATTCTTTTCTTCCTCCCTATTGGCACCTTTCTTATCTCTATTATTCAAAAGATCTATTATGGAATTCTTGTCGTCAATGGTTTGTTCCAGCCTGCTTATCAACTGTCTAGAGCACTCCAGTTCAGTCTTTACAACCTTCAAGTCACATTTCAAAGTAATTATTTCCACTGTTTTAGTTAGGTTATGTTCGCTTTCTCCATTGGCAACATGTCCAGGATTGCTCACATATCGCGAATCCAAATAATTTCTCAGCAAATCCGACGCTGTCACACTCTCAGGTATCTTCCCCTTAACAATAATTTCTATTAAATACTCCTTTTTCAATTTATTCAATTCAAAAGCTATTTCGTCTGTACCCGTCATGTTGCCGGTTTTTAACATTTTTATTGTAAAAAAATTTGAATTTTGCCACATTTTATTATACACGAAGGCCTCGAACCACAATTTAGATATCAAATTGATAGTAAATGTAATTGTGGCCCGAAACAGTCTTACACTATTATACGAACAGCCAAGGGACGAAAATTGGCGTTAAGAATCAGGATTGAATCCTATAAGTATTTGCAAAATTTTATTAAATCGCACGCTATTTTGATTTCAGTGCTATTTTTTATTTAAATATTTTGGTAAAAGTTAAATGTTCTACAAATACTCTGGAACTTTGTAAAACATAATAAGACAGGAAAAATAACGACAACATTTTAAGTCCTAATTTGCCTTAGATTTAAGCAGTGCCGAATTCAGCCAGCCCGTAACTTTTGCTCGTGTAGATGTTGGCGCGAAGCCCTCCTATTTTTTTTAAATTTCCTTGACGCCTGAACCTAAAAACGATATTTTCCCTCAGGCGGCAACAGGAATGACCCTTTTAAAATAAAGACACTCCCGCCGGGCGCGTGGCCCCAGAGGCGCCCGAGCATTTGTTACTTATCATACCGTGTTAATCTGTTAATCCGGCACTGCGGTAAAGCTAGCACATAAATTACAAAAGAATAAATTGTAACAAAAACTACTGTCTGAAACGCAACCCCTATTGAGATGGTTAACCCAAACAGAGACCAGAATCCGTCACCATCCGGAGAGGACCTTTCCAGTTTGTTTGGCTACGATGTTAATAGGCTAGCTCCTTATTCATGCGAAGGCGTAGGTCGTGGATTTCTGAAACAAGACTGATAGCTTGGGAAACTAAAGAAAATGGCGTTTTTTATGCGAAATTTGGGAATCACAGTCTGATTCTAGAGATTAGTATTTGAATTATTAATTTCAGAATGTATCCTGGATATTCCGTCATTTTATTTTGGTGGAAAGTTCGAGAGTTGTTCGAACTTGAAGGTGAAAATCACATCGTGGTTTTGATGTTGGAAAGTGGAGAAATACTTGAGCATTTTGACTTACAGATATTTGGATAAATAATTGTCGATTAAGTGAAAGATTCTGCAGATCAAGCTGGATGAATAATTTTTTAGTACAGAGAAATTTTAAGGTTATAATCGCAATAGTGTTAATTTTCTTACCTGTTAAAATTGCAACTGTGGTCACACATACAAATTTGGAAGATTCTGGAAACGGTGTGGTATACACAACTTCGTTGATATGGCTGAATGATTTGGTTAGTAGAATCAACATAAAAACAAGAGTCTTGCTAGCCGGAGCACACTAGGATCATTCTGAATCTCTCGAACTTTATATAAGATTCCTCTTTTATTTGTTTATAACAAAAAAGTCGGTTGATATAGTACAATATATTGAAATATAATAAAACCACCCTCGAATTATTAATTTAAAATTTTAAAAACTTTTCTTTATTAAATTTTGAATCGGGCGGAAAATCACCTTCTTACCCGGCTGCTCAATTGTAATCGCCTTTTAAAAGCCGGCCCTATCAATTGACCTTCAATAATTTTCGAAATAATTTTGCTTGTAAATTGTATACAATTTTCTCTTCCAAATTTTGGCTCTGCAAGAAACAATACACCTCCATTTTCACTCATCTTTCATTCTCAAAATAAATCAACTCTTACAACCAATAATCAATCAAAAATCAAATTGTCGACCGTCCACGACTTGGACGGCGCACGCAAGTCTTCTCCCTATCTTCCTGCGCTCCGGAATCTACGCTCCGCAGCGACATCGAATAACCGCGAAATTCAAATTCAAATACCCCCAATAAATTTTTTTACATTTGACAATTTTTCTAGACTGAATTTTCTTTACCGCCAAATAGTAACTATTTAGATTCTAAAAACAAAGGAAAATCAGTATTTTGTATTACTACTCACACTTCGAAGTTGTACATGCGATTTGTAAGTTTTATACTCGTTTAAATATTTGTTTTTAAATATATAAAAACAATCGTTGGATTCACTAATTCGTTTCCAGTGGACACTTTTGTTGCACTCTTCTAAATTAACGTTTGCAAAATGCATGTATCGTAGATAAGTTGAATTTGGTTTTCCTACAATTTAACCTCAAAATAATTTTTCCTTCTAAATGCTGCAAACATTTATTTTTCGTTTTAGCTAAAGATGATGACAAGAAGTAGTTATGACAAAAATCATCACCACCGTTCGCCAAAATTGTAAGATGATCCAGAAATTATAAGTTTTGAAAATTTTCCTGGTGTGCCATAAAAAGGACGCCGTCTCGTTTTATCGCAATATTGAACAATTCCCGTTCTCCAAGAATGAAAATATATCCAGAAGAAGAATTAATGTTCCGGGTAATAAATAAAATGACTGCTCAGCTTTAAAATCCAAATTGAAAAAAAAATTGAAATATAAAATTGTCAAAAATAAACAAAATTAAATTTTTGGAAATGCTCAACTAATTATAATTTTATTAATGAAGAAAAAACGATAATAATATTATCAAATGACAATATCCTTACAACAAACAATTTTTTAGTTATTACCATATTTTAGCAACCCAAACCAACCAAACCAACAAGTACACCAAACCCAACCCAACAAAATCATCCCGATCTCTTATAATTATTAATTAATTAATAATTAATTATATAATTATTTTTATAGTACTTAATTGATAGCATTGGTAATTGGATCTATAGGTAATCCATAATCCTGCTTGATATAATCAGCAATTTTCTCAGCACTCATGATAACGGGTGCCATTGGATGACCTGCCAATGAAAACGGAATAATACTGGCATCAACGACTCTTAACCGTTTAATTCCGTGAACTTTTGCTCTTGCATCTACAACGGAAGTCTTTGGATTCGGTCCCATTTTACAAGTGCACATTTGATGGGCACCTGGATCTGTCAAGAGCCTGATTGCACAAGACCAATACTCCTTACTTCGCATTGGGTATTTTCTGCACTGTGGATAATCGGCATACACCAAGGAAGCGTTAATTTTTTGGAAAGGTTCCATGGATATTATATCTTCGAGTATTTTAATCCCTTCGTACAACACATCTACATCTCTTTCCGTGTCTAAACAATTTGAATCGATGAAAGGATACTTAAAAGGATCATTAGATGCCAGGGTAACTTTACCCACCGATTCTGGTTTAAGCAAATAAATGTAAGTGTGAATGAAGGTATTATCGTCTGTTTTATCAAAGAGGGCGTGACGTACTTCATCCGTGTATCTTGAAAAATTTTCAAAAACGTAAAAATCTCCAGAGGTGTTAATTGCTAGTTCTAAATCTGGACTATCAGAAGTTTGATATTTGCTTCGGTAAAATCCAACACCTTCACTGTTTGCCGCACTGGTGAGGGGACCATAATCGTTCAGAAATTGGCGTATAGATTCCCTTAGAGTTTGAGTTGGTGTGGATGAATTTGTGTTAATGAATGCTCCATAAAATAAACTATGTTGGTATAAAGTTTTCCCAACGGGTAAGTTTTGTATTACAGGAATTTTCATTTCCTTCAAGTGCAGACATGGCCCAACACCGGATAACATTAAAATTTGAGGTGAATTGATCACTCCAGCTGATAAAATGACTTCTCGAGATGCTTTTGCACTAAATGTCTCCCCACCTTTTGTAAATTGAACTCCAGTGGCAATTTTGGTAACAGGATTTATTATAATTTTGGTAACATAGCTTTCGGTTAAAATTTTTAAATTGGGCCTATTCATTATCGGTTCCAAAAATGCCTTTGAGGAGCTCTGACGGAACTGTTTAATTTTATGGTATTGGGAATAAAATGCACCCAATTGTTCTCTTCCGTTGTAATCATGACTTGGAGATGGCCGAAATTTTTGACTTGCGTTTAAGAAAGCTGTGCTTCGTTCGCTGTGAGGTCTATGGTACTTGATATTCCAATAACCACCTCGGCCATGGTAACCAGGATCTCCGTTAATTTCCGAATTTTCCGATTTGATAAAATAAGGCAAAACTTTTCCAAATGACCAATCAGGATTTACTTCCTTTGCCCATTGTTCGTAATCATTTCTATGCGCTCTGGAATAAATCAAACCATTTATTGAACTAGTTCCACCCATCGCTTTCCCTTTTGGTACTACACATTGATTATCAATGGTACCTTTAAAACATTAAATTAAACATATCAAAAGTTTTACCGTTTTAGTGAAAAATTTTACCTAAACAAGAATTGGACTGCTTTGTGGTTTTAAAGCCCCAATTAAATTTGGAACGAGCTACATAGAATTTCATTGCCGGAATGATGGAAAAATTAGATTCGTGTTCACCAACCTCGATCAGTAACACTTTCAATTTTTTTATTTCTGTTAATCGGTTTGCTATTACAGAGCCACCTGGACCAGAACCTATAACAATAAAATCGTACTTTCCACAATCTAAAAGGAAAGAGGTTATTAAAATTTTTGTTATGCTGCAAGAAATAACCTTTCATTTCGGAATTATTTTTCGGTCTATAAGCTTCGGCACTGGTTGGAAGTGTATAATGAAGAGCTTCATCTATTCCATTTTTAATGACATTTTCGTAAAAATCGATTAACTCGTCTTGGCTAGTTACATACCGCATGCAATAAATTATTAAAGTAATTAGTTGACTAATTTTTGTTTTCATCGTGTTCCAGATTTTACTGAGCAAAAACAACGAACGAATGGCCACCTCAATGTTAGTTTGTATTTTTTCTGATGTAGTTGTAAAGATAACAATTTAATCCAACAAATATTGAAGAAAAAAAATCTCTATTTACTTGCTAAATAAACGAACTATATTTTGGATTTAAGCAAATACTAAAATGTAAAAACAAAATCATTATCTCAAGTATTAGTATTTAAAACTAATGCAAAAGTGACGTACTACTGATATAATGATGTATTATCGTTGGCCAGCTCACGACTTCCTGCAATACACTATGTGGCTGAACTTAGCAACGGATTCGGATTCAGATTTAGATTCAGATTTACAATTTTACAGTGGACCAACTAAATCATAAACATGAAATAAAATTTTGTAAAAATCAATAATGTGGCTGAACTTAGCAACGGATTCGGATTCAGATTTAGATTCAGATTTACAATTTTACAGTGGACCAACTAAATCATAAACATGAAATAAAATTTTGTAAAATGTGCATTTTTAATGCAATTTTTGAAAGTCAAAAGGTATACAACAACAATAAATGTGTTCTAATGTCGGCTCAAAATTTCTTTCATCCACCGGGAAGCCCTAAATGGTATTAAAACTAATATCAAAAATTAAAAAAGTAATACATGTAATTTAAACTAAACACTGGTGAAAATTGGATTTTGTTGAGTATAATAAAGGTACAAAATTTCAATTACTAACTGAGGGGTTAAGGGGGGTAGATTAACGACTTTACGTTGAAATTAAAATAACAATCGCATTATGTCTAAATCCCATCCACCTAAAAAAATTGACAATATTAGCTACACATATATAAAAATTTTTTCGTTACCGCGGACGTATTTGAGCACTTTTCGTGTACGTTTTGAGGTACGAAAAGAGTATGTTTTCGTCGATATTTGCAGGAAAAAACCAATAAAAATGGTATAAAAGCATAAGTTTCTACTGTATTATGTACAAAATAAGTACAAAATATGTACAAAAGGAAAGTATTATAGAGACACCTCCCTCTATAATACTTTCTATTTACAATATTTACAGAGAAACGGAAAGAAGCATAGAGTCACGTCCCTCTATACTACTTTCTGGTATCCCGTCACTTGGCCGAAATTTTTTGGCCGAAATTCATTTGGCCGAAATTCAATTGGCCGAAATTCATTTGGCCGAAATTCATTTGGCCGAAACTTCATTTGGCCGAAACATCATTTGGCCGAAATTCAATTGGCCGACACATCATTTGGCCGACAGTCATTTGGCCGAAATATTATTTTTATTACCGAAAGTGAATATAAAAATAAATCTTAAATGAAAAGAAAAAATATATTGACGGTGCGTTGAAAAAAGCGAGATTCACCCCCTTCCCAGTAGCACAATTTGCCGAGTTGGAAGGCCCTAGGGGGATGGTTTTAATGAGTTTAGTGTTGCCGAAAAATGGGTCTGTAGCGTGCGGAGCGCAGCGTAGCGCGCGAAAGGCCCATTTCGGCAACACAATCACCCCCGCCAGAGTTTCAAAAAAAAAGCGAGATTCACCCCTTGCTAATAGCACAATGTGCCGAGTTGGATCACCCTAGAGGGATGTTTTTAATGAGTTTAGTGTTGCCAAAATGGCTCTGTAGCGCTGCAACGCGGAGCGGAGCGGAGCGGCGGCGCGGAAGAGTCAATTTTGGCAACACATCCACCTACGACGAGTTGCAAAAAAAAAAGCGAGATTCAACGTCGTTAAATCAGTAACCAATAATAAGAGTGCAGAAAAAATCCGCGCGCACCGTTAATATAAGTGTAACCTAACAGTGTAACTAAACAAAATTAAACAAGAGATGTTGAATATATAAATAAAAAATTAATTTTTGTCTACTTATAAAATTGTTAAGAAATTTAACAATTATATAATATTATTAAATTATTTTTATAGTCACTTTATCTAATACTAAAAATAAAATTTCGGCGAAATGACTGTCGGCCAAATGATGTGTCGGCCAATTGAATTTCGGCCAAATGAAGTTTCGGCCAAATGAAGTTTCGGCCAAATGATGTTTCGGCCAATTGAATTTCGGCCAAATGAATATCGGCCAACTGACAGTGATTCCTACTTTCTATATGCAATATTTAGAACGAATCACTGTCAGTTGGCCGATATTCATTTGGCCGACATTCATTTGGCCGACACATCATTTGGCCGACAGTCATTTCGCCGAAATTTTATTTTTAGTATTAGATAAAGTGACTATAAAAATAATTTAATAATATTATATAATTGTTAAATTTCTTAACAATTTTATAAGTAGACAAAAATTAATTTTTTATTTATATATTCAACATCTCTTGTTTAATTTTGTTTAGTTACACTGTTAGGTTACACTTATATTAACGGTGCGCGCGGATTTTTTCTGCACTCTTATTATTGGTTACTGATTTAACGACGTTGAATCTCGCTTTTTTTTTTGCAACTCGTCGTAGGTGGATGTGTTGCCAAAATTGACTCTTCCGCGCCGCCGCTCCGCTCCGCTCCGCGTTGCAGCGCTACAGAGCCATTTTGGCAACACTAAACTCATTAAAAACATCCCTCTAGGGTGATCCAACTCGGCACATTGTGCTATTAGCAAGGGGTGAATCTCGCTTTTTTTTTGAAACTCTGGCGGGGGTGATTGTGTTGCCGAAAAATGGGTCTGTAGCGTGCGGAGCGCAGCGTAGCAATAAACTCATTAAAACCATCCCCCTAGGGCCTTCCAACTCGGCAAATTGTGCTACTGGGAAGGGGGTGAATCTCGCTTTTTTCAACGCACCGTCAATATATTTTTTCTTTTCATTTAAGATTTATTTTTATATTCACTTTCGGTAATAAAAATAATATTTCGGCCAAATGACTGTCGGCCAAATGATGTGTCGGCCAATTGAATTTCGGCCAAATGATGTTTCGGCCAAATGAAGTTTCGGCCAAATGAATTTCGGCCAAATGAATTTCGGCCAATTGAATTTCGGCCAAATGAATTTCGGCCAAAAAATTTCGGCCAAGTGACGGGATACCATTTAGAATGTGATAGTGTAACTTAATTTGGCTAGCATAATAATAGTTACTTATTTTGCGCCGTCGCGTCGAGACAAATTGCTGCACGTGTTCCTTAGCAAACACTAACACGGCAGCTTTTTTAATGTCGCGCGACGCTTTATTGTTCCTCCTGCAAATATTACGCACATTGACGGCTAACGAAAAGTTCTTCTCACCACGCGGAGCCGTAAAACTACTTTTTCACCTCGGAAGCGGTCGGGTTCCTCGGCTGCGCTACGCTCCGCCTCGTAACCCCCGCTCCCCTCGAACGAAAAATCGCGTTTTACGTCCTTGTGATGAAAAGTACTATGAAACCCGAACTCAGGGGTCTTGGGGTTGAATTTGCGACTCCAAGCTAAACTTCAGAAAAAAATGGCAGTGTGCTTCTATACAACCTCCGCCGAAAAATTGAGAATAATAAAGTGTACGAAATTTCACTCCCCAATTCAGGGGACACGGGGGTAGATTCGCGTTTCCAAAATCAAAGTTGAAAAAAGTTGACGGTGTGCTTCAATGACACTATCGCCAAAAAATCAAGTATAATAAATAACATACGTGTACAAAATTTCAGTCCAAAATTCAGGGGACACGGGGGTAGATTTGCGTTTCTAAAATCAAAATTTAAAAAAGTTGACTGTGTGCTTCAATGGCACTAGCGCCAAAAAATGAAGTATATTAAATAATATAAGTGCACAAAATTTCAGGCTCAAATTCAGGGGACACGTGGGTAGATTTGCGTTTCTAAAATTAAATTTTAAAAAAGTTGACGGTGTGCTTTAATGCCACTAGCGCCAAAAAATGAAGTATATTAAATAACATAAGTGTACAAAATTTCAGTCCAAAATTCAGGGGACACGGGGGTAGAATCGCGTTTCCAAAATCAAAATTTAAAAAAGTTGACGGTGTGCTTCAATGACACTAGCACCAAAAAATGAAGTATAATAAATAACATAAGTGTACAAAATTTCATGCCCAAATTCAGGGGACACGGGGGTAGATTTGCGTTGCCAAAATCAAATTTTAAAAAAGTTGACGGTGTGCTTCAATGACACTATCGCCAAAAAATGAAGTATAATAAATAACATAAGTGTACAAAATTTCAGACCCAAATTCAGGGGACACGGGGGTAGATTTGCGTTGCCAAAATCAAATTTTAAAAAAGTTGACGGTGTGCTTCAATGACACTAGCACCAAAAAATGAAGTATAATAAATAACATAAGTGTACAAAATTTCACGCCCAAATTCAGGGGACACGGGGGTAGATTTGCTTTGCCAAAATCAAAATTTAAAAAAGTTGACGGTGTGCTTCAATGACACTAGCGCCAAAAAATGAAGTATATTAAATAACATAAGTGTACAAAATTTCAGACCCAAATTCAGGGGACACTTGTGTGCTTTAATGACACTAGCGCCAAAAAATGAAGTATATATTAAATAACATAAGTGTACGAAGTTTCACTCTCCAATTCAGATGTTACGGGGTAGATTGGCGTGTCCAAATTCGTTATTGAAAAAAAAGTTGCTATGATATATGATTATAATTACTGTAGTACCGAAATCTCAACAAGCAAAACCAAATATTTAAAAAACTTAAAGTTTTTATTATAGGGGCAAGGGGGAAAAATGAAACACCTAAAAAGAAGGGGGAAAATGAAACAGGCATGTAATTAATAAACAATATGACTTAATTACAAAATCTAAAGCGCTATCATATTCTGTAAAGTTTATTTTCAAGTATATAAAAATTTGAAATATTACATCTTCCTAGGAGTACTGTAGATAACGCCTTTTCGTAAACGATCTAAAAATATGTAAAATTAATTTCATTTCTTGTTGTTCAACTTTCTCTATTACTGCAATATAAATTGAAATTTTGGATTTATATTAATTTTGCACACAGAAAATAGATGAAAGATGAGAATGCCTTACTTGTTTTATTTTTTTAATAAAGTGCTTTTTTTATAATATTAAATTAAACTTTTGGGAAAATATGAAACAGCAATCAGGGTGAATATGAAACAGCTGCAGGGAAAATATAAACCACTTTCTGTACTTTGGTAGCATGGTAATCCTTAACTTGCATGTTTTGATTCATATCGTGATATATCTACGCCTACGTTTGATAGAAATTGCTTAGAAATTCAATAAATACTAGAATACTACTAGGTAGGCAAGTACATTATCTTGCTTGCAAGAGCACATTCCAATTAGTTTGACTTGCATTTTATACATTGTATAGTCTTAAGTTTATATGCCAGTCATTGTAGAAAAATGGGTATGAAAAAATTTCGAAAGTTTTCCCATTTTTAGGCAACATTGGAGGAGGTAAAAAAATAATAAATCCGATTTTGCACCCCTTTCCGCCCCCGGGAACATTGTTAAATTAACAAAAAGCGTGAATTTGCAATTGCAACCTTTGAGAACATTTTAATAATTTATTGTTACACATCTTCAATAAAGTTTTGCACCCCGCTACAATGACCGGAACATTGCAAATGATAGCTTATCAATTTCATTTTGGTATAGTATATCCTGTCGGAAAAAATTGTAAAAGTATGTAAATAATTGCTTATGCAGTCATATAGGCAAATTAATTATCCCAACTATTTGCAGTGTTCCGGTCATCGTAGTAGGGTGGAAACTTTATAGAAGATGTGTAATAATTATTAAAATGTTCTCCAAGAATTGCATAAATTTCGGAATTTCTTTCATAATTATTACAAATTTACGTTCTTTTTTTAATAATTTAACAATATTCCGGGGGGCGGAAAAGGGTGCAAGAATCGGATTCATAATTTTTTGACCTTCTACAATGTTGTCCAAAAATATAAATACTTTTGGAATTTTTGTTTAACTTGTCACTTTTTAAGAGTGTACAATAATAAATTAGTGTTATATCATTAAAAGTAATTTTAGTTCATATTTAAAAATGGTACGAAATTATAAAAAAGTGAAAAATAAGGCAAAATAAGTTAATATAAAAAGTTTATTTTTAAAGTTAGTGCCAGTGATTGAGATGTAACTAATCTTTAAATTGTTTCATTTTTTCCCGTTGTTTGCATTATTTCAAATTTTTATTTAATAATACGTATATCTATTTGTTCTTTTTTGTTTTTTTTTTGTAAATAATAATCTTATGTTGATTGGCTTTACATTTTTTCATAGTTTTTGAATGGTTGATTATTTTGACAAATGTAGAGTAAAGTATTTTTTACCTATAATTTCAGCTTTGATTTAATTTTCATTACCTTGTTTTGTGTTTTATATTATTTTGTGCGGAAATATAAAAAATGAGGGCTTGCAGCGTATATTTTCTATGCAGTTTTTTCCGCCTTTTTTCATTTTTGTCACAAACATTTCAATATTACATATAGCGTGGGAGTTACACACTACAGACCTGTTTCACATTTTCCCGTAACTGTTTCATTTTTTCCTATAATGGAGATTAAAAGTGAAACACTGTTTTTTTATTTTTTTAATACTTACTCAGCATTTAATTTTAAAAAATCATACATAATTAACAAGCTGGCTTAAAACTGCATCAGATAGTGATGCTAAAAATTTTAATTTATCCATTTTAATGCCTTAAAAATAGAAAGTTTTACATTTTGTTTCATATTTCCCCACTTGACCCTAGATTATTTATTTTTTAAAAGTTAAGAATCAACGTAATATAATAAGTAATTAAATAATATACAATATAACAATTTATTAATCTTATTACAAAATATTTTAAAGTCAAAATTAAAGTAAACAGAAAAATTACTTTAAATTATAAAATTAAATCGATATCTCGCACTCATGAAATATTTATAAAACTTTTTATTTATGAATCAACATAATATAATAATTAAATATTATTATTGTATAAAATAGCAATTTTGTTGTTGGTGTGTATTAAATATCTTGATGTCTACCAGCCACTTCCAGGGTGTATACCAAATTGTGATTTCAAAATTCCCTGATATTTCCAGGTTTTCCAGGTCTGTTAATAAAATTTCCAGAAACTGTTAAACTATCATTTATAATTTGCTTTGAAGCACCACAGAATATCGTTGCTTGCAAATGAAAGATAAAGTGACTAATTACACGAATCTACCCAGACAACGCGGGGATTATCCAGAGTACTGTAGGATTAGTAACAGGGCTGTTCCAAGGAAAAATGACAGCGTACTAACTCATAGAAATATAAATTAATAGATTTCCTAAATTAGTAATATCTTCAAAAATAAGCAGATGTCGCTGTGATTTAATAATATTAAAAAAAAAGTAAAAAAAAAAAAAATAAAAAAATATTCTGTGCTGGTAATGGTGTAACCAGGAAGTAGCGTAGTCTGCGCTAAGCGATAACGAACGTGTCTGTGTATGATACAACAGAATCGCATGGCAATCAAATTCTTTATTCTGAAAGTTCTGACCTGACCTTGTTGGCGTCATTCATTAGCTCTATTCGCGGTAACAATCCGGGATAAATTTTATCCTACTGCGTCTGCGGATTTATAATAAAATTGTCATTAAAGCTCAAATTCGATGATAAAAAGTATAAAACCGCAGACGCAGTAGGATAAAACGTGTCCAGGAGTGTTAAAGCGAATTATTTATTATGAAAAAATTCTTATAATTGCATTTCATTCTTGCTTAAGATTTTTTTTTAAATAGTAACAGATTTAATCAATTAGTAATGGGGTAACAGATTTTCATTAAAAGTAATAGATCTATTACAATTGTAATAGCTGGAACAGCCCTGATTAGTAACTATTAAACATCATGGGTTGCAGCGCGTTAACTCGGCGAATGACGACGATAACCGATTCGGATGGCGGTAGACCATATCATATTGGCGCAATAAATTTAAAATTTAAAATTTGTATAAAAAAATTTATTAAACTTCCGATTAAAATTTATTTTCAAGATTTTTGCCCCCACTTTTTTATATTTTTATGTATTAAGTGTAATGTTATTATATTTTCCAGAACTTTGACAAAATTCCCTGATAATTCCCTGATAAATCCAGAATTTAAAAATTCCCTGATATTTCCATGTTTTCCAGGTTTTCCAGGTTTGGTATACACCCTGCACTTCTTATCATTTGTACGTGATTAAATATAAAATATAGGTACCCGTGTTCAAATGAAAGAAATGCATATCTGCATAATAATAACCATCACAAAAGTCTTATATTACGACGTTTTTAAAATTGTTATTTATTCAATGTAATCATCGCATTCAGCACATATTATGTGCATGAAATGTAAACTCGATATATTTTAAAATATCTTATTAATTAATTATCTAGAGTTAAAAAATTAATAATTTAGGCGAATTTAGGTAATATTAATTCACTAAATTACGGTTATCAAAGGCCAAAATGACTAAATAAAAATTTTGCACTTTAACAAAATAGTTACGTAAATGGCATACTGGGGTCCCACAGACCCCAAGCTCGCTTATAAATCGTATAAAACTTAAAGGACTTAAAGGGCCACAACTAACAGTAGCATAGTGTGTAAAATGTCGAGAGGGTTATGATGCTAAATTACAAAGGTGTCGATTTGCCAAAAAAAAAATTAGAACATTCTACAGGCTTTTTAAGATATCGTGGGGTCCCAGGGACCCCAGTATGCCATGCGAAGGTTAACAACGTGCTTTTTACCCGACTGCCAAAAAAAAAGAGGGTTATGTTTTTCGAGTGTATGTATGTATGTATGTATGTATGTATGTATGTATGTCTATTTCTTTGGCACGCTCTACAGGCTAAACGGTTTGACGGATTTTAACATATGAGGTGTCATTAGAATCGTATTCATTGTGGGAGTGACATAGGCTATAATATTTAATTAAAGCGTCAGCGAAAAAAAAAATATCAGCACATTATGTATTGAGCTTGAATTATGTATACAGGGCGAAGCATTAATCATCTAAAACACATACATGGAGAATTCTGATAGGATGAAATTGCATTAGTTTAAGGCGAGGGTACACCTTGCCGGTAAAAATAAGAAGTCCAACTTTGTGAATTTGTTCTGAAAAAATGAATGTATTTAGATCAATTTGGGTTTCGGCACATTATTGTACAAGTCTTGAAGAACATTTAACAAATTTTTCAAGTCAAAATATTACAAAATGGCCGCGTGGCAGCTGAACTCCAAAATGCACCTCTTAAAATGCGATGGAAGATATCCCAATGGTTTCGATCCAGATTTTTAAATTTTTGTCTCAAAAATTTTTTATGACCGTTTAAGTGACGATGTTGACTTTTTGACCGTTTGACTTTGAACCTTAATACCTCAAAAAAAAATTAAAATATAAAAAATCTGGATCGAGGCGGACTGGATAAACATACATTAAACTAAATTTTTTTATTTCCGATGTTGTAGGTCTAACGACACCATTGGGATATCTTCCACCGCATTTTAAGAGGTGCTTTTTGGAGTTCAGCTGCCACGCGGCCATTTTGTAATATTTTGACTTGAACAAATTGTTAAATGTTCTTCAAGACTTGTACAATAATGTTTCGAAACCCAAATTGATCTAATTACATTCATTTTCTCAGAAAAACTTTACAAAGTTGGACTTCTAACTTTTGCCGACAAGGTATACCCCCCCCCCGCCTTAAATACAGAAGCTGTATTTGAAACAAATTGACTAAAAATTTAAATAGAAATTGAAATAAAAAATTTAAAAAAAACCCTTTTACCTAAAATGGAAAATGTGAACTAAAAAGCTAGAAATAAATAAATTATTAAAAATAAACAAAAAACCCGACTGCGTTAAAAAACATCAACTGAAAAGCATGTAACGAATTTTAGTTCTGTTGCATAAACTTCTCCACAAATAATTACTCAAATATTCTGAGTACGGCCCAGTCTTAATTTTCCAGATATTTTAATATCTGGCTTGTGTTACTGACCTTCGAATTAACATTTGGTTAGGGCTGTCATGTGACACGCGCTTGGAGGTAGAAGGGACACGAGGTAACGGGAGTGAGTGCCTGGCAATCATAGAAAACGGTCGAGAGAATATTTAAGTGCGTAAAAACATCATTTTTGGCGGAAATCTTTGAGTGACGTCATTGAAGTTTATATCATTGTGACCAGTGATTTTTTGCGGTCCTGTATGTGTATTTGGGATACCACCGGTACACAGTAGCATTTTTCTGTATCCACATGTGGCCGACGCTATCGTGCTCACGCGCATTTCTCTCGACGCAGGCATTTTCTGATTCGTATCAGCTCGAGCTCACTCGTGAAGGCTCGATTCTGTGTTGACAAGCACGGACCAAAATTTTACTTTTTGGGTTATGGTCAATTTTTTCACCATTTACATCTATACTACATCTATCCAACTTTACTTTAACATCATTTCAACATCATTCCAACCGTTCCAGCAACTGTATCTGCACTTTCTTATAATCGAGGCCAGTTTGACAAGTGCGTCTGGAGTTGCAAAGCTGTCCAGGTGCTTCTGTGTTAATTGATGCGAATGCCAGTCCTCATTCTACCAGAGGACACGTCGGTTGCAAGTGGCATACTTGTCACCATTTTAAGATCTTCCAAGAGCTCTTGGGGTGAGTCATTATTTTTAGTATCCATTTTGTCTCTGACGTGTGTTGTTGTCAGCACCATTATTATTATAGAACTGTGTATTTGCATTTGTTGTTGCGAACGCTTGTTTGACAGTAAAGTCAGTGGGCTGTGTTTTATTAATAACCAGCCGGTTCGGTTGCTATTGTTTGTCAGCAGAGAGCACGTCTCTCATTTTGTAATTTGTTCAATTATACACTTGTTAAGATCACTGTGTTTTTTTTTTTTTACCCCTGGCTACAGAGTTTATTTCAGAACCTACGGTCCCCGCTTTCCACACGAATTGCGAGCGAGCCTACATTTACCATCGTGGCCAACAAAACCTGAGAGTTTCTCGGGATTGTTTCGAACGCGGCACTCCGATTGGGTTAACTCTCCCATTAGGGGTTACCTTTCAGAGGGTGGCGTTTGTGACAAGCAATAAACTAAATTAAAAATAAACTAAATTATTAAAAACATAAACAAAACTAAAAAGCGAAAAACAAGCTTTGCAGGGTGTGTTCCACTTCAAGCCCACGACGACCACGGTCGATCGCCAGTCCAATCAAATAACCGCGTTCGATCTTTAGTCCAATCAAAGATCCATGGGACCACGCCGCGGTCGTCGTGGGCTGTAAGTGAAAGGCACCCATAATCTATACAAATTTGTAAGATCAAAAGGTATTGCAGACGGGGACAAGCAAAGAATTACAAAACACTTCACTTAAAGATCACCAACTTGGACTATTAGCTTGTCCCCGCCTGCAATACCTTTTGATCTTACAAATTTGTATAGATTATGGGTGCCTTTCACTTACAGCCCACGACGACCGCGGCGTGGTCCCATGGATCTTTGATTGGACTAAAGATCGAACGCGGTTATTTGATTGGACTGGCGATCGACCGTGGTCGTCGTGGGCTTGAAGTGGAACACACCCTGCAAAGCTTGTTTTTCGCTTTTTAGTTTTGTTTATGTTTTTAATAATTTAGTTTATTTTTAATTTAGTTTATTGCTTTTCAGCTGATGTTTTTTAACGCAGTCGGTTTTTTTGTTTATTTTTAATTAACATGTACCTTTTGAGCTTTCTTAACCAACAAAAACAAATTTAAGGGTTTCCTTGCATTTAGAAATTATGATACCAGAATTATGTTTAATTTTTAAGAAAAATAACTATTTTACAAATGTTAAAACCATGTCGTATACATGTAGCAAGGACACAAACCATAACATCTACTATTGTATTGGCAGGTAGCAAGTGGGTATTGGGAAAATACCGAATAGAGCTACCGTAAATTATAATCTGTCCTCTACCTGGGCTTATTTAATTTTGTATTTATGCACTGTAAATTACATTGGTGCAAACAAAAATTTATTACCTATATATATAAATAAAAATATTTACATATTTATTTTATTTATTTATTTATATTTATAAATTCTAAATTTATAATAATAATAAAAAAAAATCTAAAAAAAAAAAATAGAAAAAAATTCTAAAATTGTTCTATTAGCATAACCTTCAAGTATAACTTCAATTATGTTATGTATACCTTTTTAAAAGCTTTTATTCTGTTATATTGCATTTCCAGCTACAAACTCTTCTACTTTTATACTTTTAACTTGTTCAAACCAGGCCCGTAGCCAGGATTTAATTTAGGGGGGGGGGCACTTGTAAAAAACCTTTTGTAAACTGTAAAATTTTCGGTGGTTCGCAATTAAATTTAATACATTTCGGGGGGGGGCACGTGCCTCCCCTTGCTACGGGCCTGGTTTAAACTGTTGGCATTGTTTGGGGGGGGGGGTACCAAAAATTGTTACCAAAAAAAGGGGAGAGAGGTTAGTGTTAGGAATCGATTTTTGTTAATGAGGGGACCGTTAAGAGCGAGATCCACCGGTCTAGTTTAGGTTAGTGTTAGGAAACACTACATTGTGTCGAAGTAAAATGCATACCAAAATTAATTAAAAAGAATCTTAAGGCACAGAAAAAAGAATTACGTGTTTAAAAATAAACGATGATGGTCTCATGGAATTAAAACGGGATTATGCTTTTTATTATCAGATCCAAGGCCAGATGAACATAACTGGGAGAGAAAAATGTTATTTCGTGGTCTATGTAGTATGTAACCGACGATGACACCTTTGTAGAGGAAATTTCGATAGATCGGAAGCTGTGGAATGACGTCATGCTTCCTAAGTTAACAACATTTTATCTCGATTGCATATTGGAGGAAATAACCAGAAGACGATATCTCAGAAATATGAAGTGTTTCTATCCGCCGTGGATCGAACTATCTATCTCACAAAAATCGGAAAAAGAAACACAGAAGTCTAGTACAAAAAAACAAAAGTCACAAAAATAAATTATATTATGTATATTACACAAAAATCTGTCAGTTCGTTTTATTTTATTTTAGGTATTTCATTTTAGTAAATCCTTACATAACAGCATGATTTACGACAAGGGGGGGGGCAATCGCAGAAGAGCAGATGAATGCTTCAAATTGACACCCCTTCGTTGCAAATACGGAAACGACTGGACTAATTTTTATACTATTATACTACCTTACAATACCTTATACAATAATTAGTACAATTTGTGGTGCAAATGATATTTTCAGGTTTAAGGGGGTAAGAATAAGAAGAGGGTCCGAAAAAATGTGATATATTAATTTTATTTCTATATAGTTTTTTAAAAACCAGAAGTATAATTATAATAACTAAACTATAGAATATTGATATTATGACGGCGACTAAAAATTCCCCAAATTAGGGGGTGTTTGTCAAACTTTATTCTTTTAGGAATAATTTTGTGGTCAATATGTAATCCAGTTGTAAGTTTGACAAAACATCCATAAAAGATGTCCTAATTGCTGTATTTTTCGAAACCAACTTTTATGTACAAAGCAGCATCTGTGATTGGTTAGAAAAAAGTAGATTTAAAATTGCTTTTTAATTAGGTAAGAAAATTCAAAATTCAATAAAAAATTTCAAAATACGAATTGGAATGGTAACGCCAATTACTTAAATGTACCTTTGCTATTAGCCGAAATTTTATTCAAAATTTTCGTCATTTGGACAAATGCTTTAATTTGGATCCCAGCTCTGATCCGGCCCTGTCTAAAAATCTACAAATTTAATATTTTCGAGAACCTAATTTTTAGTAAATTCTTACAAAACATAATTTTATTTTAATTTTAGAAAAAATTTTTAACCGCAGGTACTTTATAACAATGACCCATTATTCATAAGCCAGGTAGGTAATAACAGGGTCTATGAGGGGGCATAACAACAACTGTAGGTACATTTATTCAAAATTATTTTTCAAATATTATATTACAATATTATACCTGTTTAAGAGCCGATTCTACAAAGCAGGTATAAAGTACGAATAAGCTATACTGAGAATAAATCACACAGATTGCGTTCTACAATTGTCGTATAACGTTCTTGTTGGTATAAATTGTGGTTATACCTGGTTTAACTTATCCCTCTGAAAATGGTCGAATACCTGCTCGGATAAGTTATTCTTGTTTTCTATTGGTCAAATCCATGTCAAATCTAATATAAACTATCATTATTTATTTTAAGGTTTTAGATTTTATAGTTTGACAGTTGAATGACAATTTTATTTATTTCAAATGTGAAATTCAATAATTTATTTTTGTATTTCAAGTGCTTCTAATATAAAGTTATTTTATTAAATCATTACTTTGATTATTTATAATTAATTAATTGATTAATTGAGGTTTGTGAGTGAATTTAAAATTTTTGTAAAAATTCTTGTTATTGCTTATTGCTATTTATTAAGGTTTTTTTGTCATTTTTATGGTTTTTGGATATTTCATTCTCGACCCATACTTTTCAAAGTTTCATTCTAATAAGTAACATTTTTATGTATGTAGTACCTAATTATTTATAAAGTAATTTGTAAAATTTTATAAATAAAAATTAATTATTACAAAAAATTTTAACTCTTTTTAATATTAAAAAGATCTAATAGCAATAACCATTGCTAAAAATAATTTAAAAACAAAGAGAGAATTTGTTTAATTTTCTGTATAAACATCTTTTACAACAAAAACTATAACCAATAAATAAATGAACGCTTCACAACGATGTCAAATAGTTATCCTATGGTCAAATATGCTGCGCAAATGACCTATAATTGGTGCGGAGGAACTAATTCCAGGTATAGTTATACCGACCGTGTACGAGCATTGTAGAACGCAAAAGCTTTTATACCTGGAATAAGGAATAAGTTATACTTCGAATAAGTTATACGGCGAATAACTAATCGGGACTTTATACCTGCTTTGTAGAATCGGCCCTAAAAGGTTTGTATCTTGGATAAAATAAAATATAATAAAGCAACTAGTGACCTCTGCTGGATTTTATGATCTAGTCCAATTGATCTAGAACCTTAAATGCGTATCGAAATCAGTTTAGGGATTTGTTTTTTCTAATGTATAAATTATAAAAAATATAAGCATTACAAAATAGAATTAACAAAAATATTTTCCGAATTGTCTCTACATTACGAAATATCGATTACAAATCTCCAATTAATAATTTATAGTATATCCCCACAGGATTGCTGACGTTTTCTTCTCTTACGTAGCCAGGTAAGATTTTCTATTCGCGTTTAGCTTAATTCGTTTTACCTGATCTGCAAGTTTTTAGGCGGCATAAAGTAACAATAAATTCGGTCGTCGGAAGAGACGGTCGGAGCATGGTGGTCGAATAAGGGCCGATTCTACAAAGCAGGTATAAAGTACGAATAAGCTATACTGAGAATAAATCACACAGATTGCGTTCTACAATTGTCGTATAACGTTCTTGTTGGTATAAATTTTGGTTATACCTGGTTTAACTTATCCCTCTGAAAATGGTCGAATACCTGCTCGGATAAGTTATTCTTGTTTTCTATTGGTCAAATCTAATTTAAACTATCATTTATTTTAAGGTTGGATTTTAGAGTTTGACAGTTGAATACAATTTTATTTATTTCAAATGTGAAATTCAATTTATTGTTGTATTTCAAGTGCTTCTATTAAGTTATTTTATTAAATCATTACTTTGATTATTTATAATTAATTAATTGAGGTTTGTGAGTGAATTTAAAATTTTTGTAAAAATTCTTGTTATTGCTTATTGTTATTTATTAAGGTTTTTTTTTTGTCATTTTTATTGTTTTTGGATATTTCATTCTCGACCCATGCTTTTAAAAGTTTCTTTCTAATAAGTTACATTTTTATGTAATTTATAAAGTAATTTGTAAAATTTTATAAAATAAAAATTATTACAAAAAATTTTAACTCTTTTTAATATTGAAAACATCTAATAGCAATAACCATTGCTAAAAATAATTTAAAAAAAAAAAGAGAATTTGTTTAATTTTCTGTTTAAACATCTTTTACAACAAAAACCATAACCAATAAATCAAATGAACGCTGCACAACGATGTCAAATAGTTATCCTATGGTCAAATATGCTGCGCAAATGACCTATAATTGGTGCGGAGGAACTAATTCCAGGTATAGTTATACCGACCGTGTACGAGCATTGTAGAACGCAAAAGCTTTTATACCTGGAATAAGGAATAAGTTATACTTCGAATAAGTTATACGGCGAATAACTAATCGGGACTTTATACTTGCTTTGTAGAATCGGCCCTTAAGTTGACTATGAACGCTAAATGCCCGGTTCGAATCCGGGTGAAGTAAGAACTTTATTCTGGCCGTCTCTCTGGTCCTCCAGGTTGGGGGTTCTACGTCGGGCTTGCTCCTCGTCTAGGTAAAAAATGTAAAATGCTAACAAACCAAACACCAATTCGCAAGGTTGGTAGTTGGGTTCGGATAACGTTGTAATGCGTTTCAAAAACCGATTATATCACAAGTAACAATAAATAATTAAAATAACTAGGCCAGTTACCAGGGGCGCCGCGCCCTATTGTTCACAGTGTGCAAAACACACGGGCGGCCAAAATTAGAGGCGGCCAAAATCCCAAAAATAGGGGTTTAGAAAAGGTCATTTACTTTACGGCAGGGAATAAGTAGTAGAAATTTAAGAAATTGTATTAAAAAACTGAAAAAAATCGGCTACAAGGGCGGCCAAATTAAACTTTGCACACGGGCGGTACCCCTAACGGCGGCCCTGCCAGTTACCATACTTTTCTTAGAAAAATTTGTAAAAAGATATCTGATATTTGACACATTTTACGTGGTAAAACGTAAAACGTAAACGTAAATTACGTAAGGTACGCTTTTGCGTGGAATCTTATTTGTGCATTTCCTAAAAGCCGCAATAAACAGTGAAGAAGTTATGAAATAATGAGTTAGCTTATTTCGCTTTAGCGTATCAGGAAATCTGTATGGGCATTAATAACAATAAAAAGCGTGGGGCTATTAATTGCTTACCTACTTATAAATAAACAGCCCCGCGCTTTTATACTAATGTTTTCAAAATGCTGTTTATTCTTTAAAATAAATATTAAAATAATTTTTTATTGTTTAGTACCTACACATTTTTAATTTTAAATAAAAACTTTTTTTTTAAACCTTCCTCCGCTCGCGTATGAGGAAAATCAGCCGCATTTTTTAATATGCATTCTCTTCCATTTCCTTCCAGAGCGTCCAATGGCAGGAGTGAGAAGGGCTTATATTCTATAATTACTATCTCCTCCACTCGACCATGCCCATGTTCTGAAATAAATCTCCACCAGCCCTCTCAGTACAATCACAAACAACCGTAAGTGCCTTAATGCGGCCAATTTGCCGCATAGCGCGATCGATAACGAAAACTTTTCATCAATACTCGAATGTTGGTTTATGTCCATTGAATAAAGGAAACCTAATGAAAACGATTAAAATCTTATGCGGGCAATTTGATTTTGGAAACGCAAACCTACCCCCGTGCCCCGGAATTTGTGCGTGAAATTTTGTACACTTATGTTATTTAATATACTTCATTTTTTGGCGGTAGTGTCATTGAAGCACACCGTCAAACTTTTTAAATTTTGATTTTGGAAACGCGATACTACCCCCGTGTCCCCTGAATTTGGGACTGAAATTTTGTGCACTTATGTTATTTAATATACTTCATTTTTTGGCGCTAGTGCCATTGAAGCACACAGTCAACTTTTTTAAATTTTGATTTTAGAAACGCAAATCTACCCCCGTGTCCCCTGAATTTTGGACTGAAATTTTGTACACGTATGTTATTTATTATACTTCATTTTTTGGTGCTAGTGTCATTGAAGCACACCGTCAACTTTTTTAAAATTTGATTTTGGCAACGCAAATCTACCCCCGTGTCCCCTGAATTTGGGTCTGAAATTTTGTACACTTATGTTATTTATTATACTTCATTTTTTGGTGCTAGTGTCATTGAAGCACACCGTCAACTTTTTTAAAATTTGATTTTGGCAACGCAAATCTACCCCCGTGTCCCCTGAATTTGGGTCTGAAATTTTGTACACTTATGTTATTTATTATACTTCATTTTTTGGTGCTAGTGTCATTGAAGCACACCGTCAACTTTTTTAAAATTTGATTTTGGCAACGCAAATCTACCCCCGTGTCCCCTGAATTTGGGTCTGAAATTTTGTACACTTATGTTATTTAATATACTTTATTTTTTGGCGCTAGTGCCATTGAAGCACACAGTCAACTTTTTTAAATTTTGATTTTGGAAACGCGATTCTACCCCCGTGTCCCCTGAATTTTGGACTGAAATTTTGTACACTTATGTTATTTAATATACTTCATTTTTTGGCGCTAGTGGCATTGAAGCACACCGTCAACTTTTTTAAAATTTAATTTTAGAAACGCAAATCTACCCACGTGTCCCCTGAATTTGAGCCTGAAATTTTGTGCACTTATGTTATTTAATATACTTCATTTTTTGGCGGTAGTGCCATTGAAGCACACAGTCAACTTTTTTAAATTTTGATTTTAGAAACGCAAATCTACCCCCGTGTCCCCTGAATTTTGGACTGAAATTTTGTGCACTTATGTTATTTAATATACTTCATTTTTTGGCGCTAGTGCCATTGAAGCACACAGTCAACTTTTTTAAATTTTGATTTTAGAAACGCAAATCTACCCCCGTGTCCCCTGAATTTTGGACTGAAATTTTGTACACGTATGTTATTTAATATACTTCATTTTTTGGCGCTAGTGGCATTGAAGCACACCGTCAACTTTTTTAAAATTTAATTTTAGAAACGCAAATCTACCCACGTGTCCCCTGAATTTGAGCCTGAAATTTTGTGCACTTATGTTATTTAATATACTTCATTTTTTGGCGGTAGTGCCATTGAAGCACACAGTCAACTTTTTTAAATTTTGATTTTAGAAACGCAAATCTACCCCCGTGTCCCCTGAATTTTGGACTGAAATTTTGTGCACTTATGTTATTTAATATACTTCATTTTTTGGCGCTAGTGCCATTGAAGCACACAGTCAACTTTTTTAAATTTTGATTTTAGAAACGCAAATCTACCCCCGTGTCCCCTGAATTTTGGACTGAAATTTTGTACACGTATGTTATTTATTATACTTGATTTTTTGGCGATAGTGTCATTGAAGCACACCGTCAACTTTTTTCAACTTTGATTTTGGAAACGCGAATCTACCCCCGTGTCCCCTGAATTGGGGAGTGAGATTTCGTACACTTATGTAATTTATTATTCTCAATTTTTCGGCGGAGGTTGTATAGAAGCACACTGCCATTTTTTTCTGAATTTTAGCTTGGAGTCGCAAATTCAACCCCAAGACCCCTGAGTTGGGGTTTGAAAATTTTTATATATGTGTAACTAATATTGTCAATTTTTTTAGGTGGATGGGATTTAGACATAATGCGATTGTTATTTTAATTTCAACGTAAAGTCGTAATTCTATCCCCCTTAACCCCTGAGTTAGTAATTGAAATTTTGTACCTTTATTATACTCAACAAAATCCAATTTTCACCAGTGTTTTGTTTAAATTACATGTATTACTTTTTTAATTTTTGATATTAGTTTTAATACCATTTAGGGCTTCCCGGTGGATGAAAGAAATTTTGAGCCGACATTAGAACACATTTATTGTTGTTGTATACCTTTTGACTTTCAAAAATTGCATTAAAAATGCACATTTTACAAAATTTTATTTCATGTTTATGATTTAGTTGGTCCACTGTAAAATTGTAAATCTGAATCTAAATCTGAATCCGAATCCGTTGCTAAGTTCAGCCACATCAATACACTGAAGTGCATTTTTGTTGTTGTCCTCAATCTGTGAGATAAAATGAATGAGCCCCTTATTATTATTAATGAAGGGACATAATCTATTATTTGTCATAAAAATAACACAGTTTTTAAAATACAACATAGCTTTATTTAACAACTCTGCCCTCCATGCTATCACTATAGTAACTCTTCTTTTAAAACTTTAGCCGCCAGGTGAAGCAACGGTGCATCACACCAGTCAGGGTTTTCTACGCCGCGAGATGCACCATTGCTTCACTAGTCTCATTATACGTATATATAAACTAAAATACTTAGGTGGTCTGGGAAACTAACAATTTCATTTCTATTGTGGCGGCTAAGGTGTTAATTATGCCAACTATTATATCATACATTATAATTTGTTATTCGTGAGAAGATAAAATAATAAATTATGCTGACCTGCTTCCTTCAAAATTTCGATGCAATGAACGTGATACTTCCAAGGTTATTCCAAGTCCCATAGCGAATGAATTGATTAATTTTTTTACATGTTCAGCTTTTCCAGTCCTCCTTACAGTTATTTAAAAGCGTGTCCTTTAATCCTGTACGATCAACAACTAAAGTCCCTATAAGCAAATAGAATTAAATGCTTTAATTGACAACAGAACTTGAGAGATGTATCACAGTTTCAACAATTGCAATGTAAATTACTGTGGCAACAATGCACTCAGTAGCAACTTAAAGATTACAGTCACAATCAAAAAGTGCACCCAGCTTAAATTTAACAGGTACCAAAACACACAGTAACCGCTATGGGCTACCAGTAATTAATATACAAAAACCAAAGAAATGCACATCGGTCAGACGAGTAAGATAATAAAATTTACTTACATAAACATTTCATAAGTTTACAAACTTAGATGGTGACAAACGCATCTTCCTAGTCGGTATTGACCACTGGCTTAAGAGATGAAATCTGTAACTTGTCAAATCACACAAGAAAACACTCGATTCCTATAATCGCGAACACTAAACACTCTGCTTTCAGATATGTGGCTGGAACCTGGACCAGTGAGAGATGGTGTAGAGATGTCAACAAGTCTGGATCATCAAACAATGGAAAGAATTTCCCAAGTGTGATCCAAAACAATAACAAAAGGATGTTGCCAACTTGAAGAAATCCAAAATGGTCACACAACTTGCACACCAACAAGAAAAAAACGGTAATTGATCCTTGCACATTTGCACCAAAAACATAGCCAGAGCCAGAAAAGCATTATTACGAAATAAACTGGCCGATCAACCAGTCGGTTAAAAAAAAAACACACTCCAAATCGGCACTCAGAAAACTGTCGCAACAAAAATATGACCGCTCGGTTCTTAGGTACTCAGGTAACTGTATTAAATTCGAACGTTCGCACTTCACGACCATCTGCCCAACAAAATGCATTAAATTTACGATTGTATTTATAATAAATGCATGGGCGTACTCAGAAATATTGCGAAATGATATGAAAAGTGGCACCATATAACAAATTAAAAAAATTCGTTACACAAGTTGTTTTGATATCATAGTTTACTCATCATGTACATTTGACTGTTTCTAGATTCACAGTGCAGGACTTGGTACTATACTCCGTAGAAGAACAGAAGGAACAAGTTTTCATTGATTTGCAAAATTTTGAAGTGTGGTCAAAACGTTGGGAGTTATAACATCTGACTATATTGATATGATAATTATAATCTAGTATTCAAAAGCTTCTGTAGCTAATGTTGAATCTACCATTATTCACAGCCTGTTCCCTAACGTATGGAAGCACATTCATTTTTTCAATATTATTTGGTTGATTAAAACGAATGAACTCGTTAATTCATTCATGCGCGTCACTGACGCCATCACGTAAATGGCTGTAACTCTCGAACGGTAAGAGCAACAAATTCGCGATTGCGGCAGCTAATTAGCAACAAATTTGCTACAAATTCTTCATATATTTTTTTAGGTTGTACGAAAGTGGCGGCGCTAGCTTGATGCGAGTTGTTTTGAAGCCTGAAATTGAGAATTGTTATGAAAACGTGGCTTGCAGCACATTTGAGGTTAATTAGTAATTAAATTTTTAACCAACCTGAGTATTTGGATTTGCGTGGACACGGATTCACCGATCAGCTGTCGATGCACGATAAATTTCACTTCTTAAAGAAGAAAACAGCAAGAATCAACGGATTTCACACACACATGTGCCGGGAGATCCAAACAGAAACGCGTTACCGGAGGGTTGCCTATGATAGCAAGGTTACAGGAGCAGTACATCGAGGCGGGAAAAGCAGAGGTTCCCAACATAGTGGTTTGCAATTTGTTTGTAAACTTTTATTACACATTTGTATAATTTGTATGATTTTATGCTTACACATCACACATTAATCAAATTAGTTGTCCATTTAGTGCAGTTGCTATTAAATGTCGTGGCTACCAAATTTGTGCACACAATATTACACAAGCGGCATATTTGGAACCAATTATGGTTAAGATCGACAGATCGTATTTTTGCACCTCGATAATTTTTAGTTTAATACAAGTTGAGTTAACCTTTTATATCGCCTACTCATTTGAACTCGGAACTCGCAAACCCTGAATTTTAGTGGCCTCAGATATGCAAAGCGACGATATAGCAATATTAGGGTGGGTGACAGTCTGACAGTCTCTCTTCGAGCTGGGAGGAGGGAGTCGGACTATTGCTGGACGGCTTCTTCTCTCCCGCTGACCCCCGAATACGGGCTCCTGAATAAATTGGGAGAGGTAGGTGCTCCTCCGGGGCTCCGGCTTGAGGAGGCTGAGATTGCTATGGGGAGAGTAAAGGTGGGTAAGGCCCCTGGGCCTGATGGGATACGTCCTGAAACCCTTAGGGCGATTTGGAGGGCGATCCCTGAAAAAGGTTTTGCGCTTCTTTCTTCTTGCGTAAGAAGGGGGGTATTCCCTCAGAGATGGAAAGTTGTGAGGCTGGTTATAGGTACTCCGTAAATCACCCGACAAAATAAGAATGGATCCGTTCTCGTATAGGCCAATATGCCTTCTGCCGATAATGGGCAAATTACTAGAACGGATAATGGTGAATCGACTTTCCGAGCTTACGCTCGGAACGTTGTGTAATAAATAGCCAGTTTGGCTTTCGCGAGGGTCTTAGCACAGAAGACGCGTGGCGTTCGCCGCTGACCTTGGGAGGGCCCAAGAGAGGTGGTTGAGTGGGGTGAGTCTGTGGGAGTCCGAGTCTCACAAGGGCAAGGCCAACCCTTCCCCTCACAGATCTGCACCAAAATTTGTATACGATTACAACCCAATTAGAAGTCAACTTGATGAAAGTTTAAAGACGCGAAACTCAAAAATTTTTTTAAAAAGTTTTTTAATTTTTAATTGGTAAAGTTGACAAAACGTACCGTAGTGGTAGTTCAAATGTACCGAACATAAAAATTATATCAGTGATGTATCATAACCTCAAATAATAATTAATAACCTCGACATGAATAATAATTTTCAACATAACAAATTTAGTATTTCAACTTTGAATACACACGGTAAGCAAAATAGCGTCTTCGGTGATTACCGTAGAATCTTCTAGTGCCATTAAATTATTTGCAGGAAAGAGCTACTCGGAATACATCATTTGCATATTTCAACCGTTCTTTTGAAATTTCACTGTGTCGAGAATCTTCATTTTCTCCAATTGTCGAAGGGTAATAAATTTTCGCATTTGTTGTGAAGGGTAAGTTAAATTAACATGCATTAGGAATCCAAATCATGCTCATTGTACTACTATTGATTTTCAGCTTTTTCCCGAATCTGTCATTGAATCTGGCCATGTCAACATCGATCTTCTCATTGAAGTCAGCGCTGGACAGTAACAAAGCACATGCTTAATTATTTACAAGCGATAAACACTGCAGCACAATGGTTTGCATCAAATCGACTACTACTAAACAACGAAGACAAAAAGAATAACGTTTACTACAAATACGTCTAATAAATAACAATCGGTACAATACTGAAAACCTACTAATTTTACTAGGAACAGCCCTATTTGCAATACAAAGAATAAAAACAACAGTCGAAGAATGGTGTGCACGGTTTTCAATCCTGGGGTCATTCGACACACTTCAACGGTTTCTTCATAATGACTGCATATGTGTAAGCCACCATATTATACATATAGATGAATCTTACAAGACACGCTACTGGTAGTGACACCCAAGATACAATCCAAAAGAACCAATTATTACAGACGATACTGGTCAAACTTAAATTTTGTATCGGCAAACAGCAGTTGGCATAAATTTGTCACTGAGGAAATTGAGAGTGAATAAATATAATAATAAATCATATATACCTACTTACTATAGCGTTGAATATAATTTTTATTGTAATGGTTTGTGCTTTGTACTGCTGCAATAAATAGTACTATTTTTTCAAACTGCAATGTAAATAAAAATTATCGAAACAAAATTCACTCAATTTTGCTTACCGTGTGTAATTAGGTACCTACCTACTACTTCAAAGTTGAAATACTAAATTTGTTATATTGAATAAATTATTATTCATGTCGAGGTTATTAATTATTATTTGAGGTTATGATACGTCACTGATATCATTGCACTGATATAATTTTTATGTTCGGTACATTTGAACTACCACTACGGTACGTTTTGTCAACTTTACCAATTAAAAATTAAAAAACTTTTTAAACAAATTTTTGAGTTTCGCGTCTTTAAACTTTCATCAAGTTGACTTCTAATTGGGTTGTAATCGTATACAAATTTTGGTGCAGATCTGTGAGGGGAAGGGTTGGCCTTGCCCTTGTCAGTGGAGAAGACGTTCCAAATGTTGCTTAAGGGTCGCCTGTATACAAATAGGCACCCTAGGGTGCGCTTGGGTAATGCCACGATCCCGTATAAGACAGAGGTCAAGTACCTTCGCTTGTTAGTTGGGGAGCGACTTAGCTTCCAGCCACATCTCCTGGTTCTTAGAGACAGGATGGCTTCGACCGTTGGCGGCCTGAGGCGGGTGCTCAGGAGGGACTGGGGTCTGGGGAGGAAAGCGATAAATACAATCTATGGGGGGCTGCTGGTGGCGTGCATGGCGAATGAGGCAGGGGTGTGGGGCGAATCCATGCGCCTGGCTTATGCGCGGGTGGCAATTAACCGCTGTTAGCGGATTGCACTGTACGCCACCATCAGAGTATGTGGCACGGTATCCACAGAGGCCATGCAAGTCTTGGGAGGTGCTCTTCCCTGGGACTTGCTAGCCAGAGAGCGTTCGGAGTTGCATAGAGCTAAGAGGGGCCTTCATCAGTTGCCCGACGATCTGATGGCGATTGGCGATAGAGACCTTCCCAAAAATGCTTTTAAGCTTTTACTCCGGGAGCGCTCTATGCTGTTTGGCGGGAGCGATGGTCCAACTCCGAGGCTGGTGCGGTCACCAGAACATTCTTTGGTGATGCTCTGTTTGTCGTAAATAACCCCTGATTCGACTTTGGGTTTTTCCTGGGTTTCGTGCTAACGGGCTACGGTAGCATGAACTCTTTCTATTCATGCGTGACCTGTCAGATACGGATCTTTATACGTGTGGTGAACCTGAGACCTGGCGGCACATCCTCTTCGAGTGTCGACTCTATTCAGGCCTCAGGAGTGATTTGGCGCGCTGGATGGTCCGGATGATGATCTGAGCCGGCTTGTAACTGCTAGCTGGCCTGAGTAAGTGGGAGGTGTGCGTATGTGCGTATGACTTGTCGGTCACTCTCTGGGACATGCTAAAAGAGTCAGTTTTTCGTTCAGAAGTCCTCTAGCAAATGTTGCAGAACTACGGGCAACCACTCTTTATAAAGATGCTCAATAATCTGCAAAATCGTTATGAATCTTGTTCATTTTGAACATTTAAATTATACAAATTAAAAAATAAATACAATTTTCGTTTACTTATTATAATAAATACTTATTTATAATTCATGTATTTGTAATTTAGTTTATGGTTAAAATCAATTCAGAATTTTAACATCAGTGATCGTAATATTGTAAATAGTTGTTTTATTAACTTCCTTATTATTCATATAAAATTAAAATTTACATTAAGCAGAATTTGAGTTTGGACCACGACGAGGTCCAAAAGTGGTGTCAACATTAACAAACCTCTTGTTATATTGCATACGTTTCTTGGCACGTCCAGTCTTCTTCTTACGCTTTTCTTGTTTTTCAACTTTTGGAGTTTGACCTCTTACCTTACCTGCACGAGCAAGGGAACCGTGAACTTTACCACCGAGTAATCCTACAGTGACTTCTAAGTCTGTCGATTCAAAAACCGAAACCAAAGTTTCGTCACTGATTGGGCTTCCGCTTGCGTATAAATGAATTTCATTTACGTCTAATTGTTCTAAAGCAGCAATTTGGCCTTTAATTTCAGCAATGGTTTCGGTGCCTTCGCACGTCAAAACGTGGGTAGCATTTCCACGGACTTGTAACTGCATTTTGTTATTTTCAATCTGTCAGTCGAAAATAATGTATTGTATGTGTTTTATTAATTTGAAAGTATAATAATTCTTATATAATAAAATTTTTAAGTTGGTACAAAGATGATCTAGATTAATCTTTAATCCTTTAATATGCTTGATGTCAGAACACATTTTAAAAAATACGACAGCGATACGATATAATGAGCGGAGCAGGACTATAGAACGCGGCTATTTGAACGTGAGGACGTTTGAGCGCAGGGACGTTTGAACGCGAGAAATTGCACCTTCCCTCGACTTATTAACGACGCACTTTATTATGACCAAATTATAGCAAAAGGTAGATCCACCGGTCGAAGCTAGGTTAGTGTTAGGAATCGACTTTTATTTAAAGAGAGGATCATTATTAAAAGGTTGATCCCGGTTGAGGCTAGGTTAGTGTTAGGAAACGACTTTTTTTAAAGAGGTCATTAAAAGGTAGATCCACCGGTCGAGGCTAGGTTAGTGTTACGAATCAACTTTTATTTAAAGAGAGGATCATTATTAAAAGGTAGATCCTTGTTGAGGCTAGGTTAGTGTGCGGGAATGACTTTTTTTTAAAGAGAAGGTCATTAAAAGGTAGATCCACCGGTCGAGGCTATTCGCTGGGTGCGAAGTGCATAGTGGGGGTATTAAAAACGACGCCAGCGTCCGCTGCGGACAAATTGTGCAAAAAAAGTGGTCAGATGTCACGCACCCATTGGCTGGGTGCGTAGTGCAAAATGGGGGTATTAAAAACGACGCCAGCGTCCGCTGCGGACAAATTATGCAAAAGAGATGGCCAGATGTTACGCACCCAGCGAATAGGTTAGTGTTAGGAATCGACTAGGAAACGACTTCTTTTTAAGAGAAGGTCATTAAAAGGTCTCTGCGTTCAATCGTCTCTGCCTTCAAACGGCCGCGTTCAAATGTCCTAGACCGCATAATGAGATAAGGGATAAGATACGAATTAAAATAAACTACCACCTTATCGCCGGGCGGCTATCGAGCGACCTTCTAGAATTTTCCTTTTAAATTTAATTATTTATTCGAATTCAACATCCAAAAATTTAACTTTTGCGCACCAAAATTCTTCCTTCTAAAAAGAAATAACACCAAACAAAACCTTATTTTAAAAAACTTTCTTTTACATCCATAAAAAATCACGCAACCACTCGGTGGGTTGCGCTCAAGTCCCCTTTATCAAAAACTTTACCTACCTCGGCTTTTTCAAACCAGGAGCGTCCCATAAAACTTTCAAAATGTACAAAAATATCTACAAACTGAAAATCTTCTTCACTCTAAAAGAATACGACAATATAGTGTAGCATTTCAAATGCTATTTTTATATTTTTGGCGGAAATCTATGCATCACCCTGTGTGCGTTTCAAATACGCGCAATCGTATTGAATTTCAAAAATTTATCAAACGTTCATTCTTTGCTTATCTTTATGAAAAGTAAAAGTTTCATTTTTCGTTGTGTGCAGTTTTATGTTTTAAAAAGCCACAAATTGTTAGTTTATTGAAGTGATCTTTTTTTATTTTACCTTCTGTGCTACATTTGTGGGTAAGATTGCATTATTTTCTATCTTGAGCGGAAGTTTGACTTTTGATAAATTTTAGTTTTTTTCGTACTACCACGTCAATTTTCTGTGACGTCAATTTTTGGTTTCCAATTTTAATTATGGTTTTCTGAGTGGGTGCACATGGTGATCAGTAGCCCGATTGTCCATCTGGCTGTTTTTATCCACCAACCATATGGTTATTTTTATGGATATGGGCCAGCAGTTTGGTTATCTTGTTTCCACCTGTGATGACCTTGATTCCTGTGTCGAACCATCTGTGGCAGCCATTTTTAATGATGTTGGAATTTCGTTTTTGGGTTCACCATTCCTGTATGAGATCAATGGAGAGGGCAGGACTGATCAACATTCATTTATCCCCAGCTTCACCGCAGTTTTGCGTTTTTGATTAAGAAGTGGTGTGATAAGTTTGTCACTTTGGCCGTCTCCTTTGACGATTTATCCGTACTTTTTGGGAAGACGTGCGAGCTCCATTCCAACATTGAGGGATTTTTGTCGCAGCGGTAGCGTGAGCCTATACCACTATTCCATCTCTAGTGGTTAGGACAGCACCAACGACGCAGGATGGCTGGAAAACCATTAATTATTTTTTTTGGAAGCGCATTTAAACGATTTGCTTGTCTTAATTATTTACATCGTCATTAAGATGCTATACCGTTCTCAGGTGAATTGATTCTTGTTTAATTGTGCAGTTTTTGTTATTTTTAGCTTTACACCTAAAACTCAGTTTAAACGATGAACCATTAATATTCCAGAGGTTCCAAAAGAATTGAGATGTTGAATCGGACGGATTGAGGTCGAAGGGTAAGTTAGAAAGCAATTGCTGTATTTAATTTTACTTGATGATATCTCTTGCGAATGTGTTATTTGCAGTCAATTTTACCAACGTTTTAATGTCTGCGTTGGGCAATCTCCTGGATGCGCGGATTATTTTGTGAGTTGTTTTCAGATAGCAACTCATCTGTTATTTTATTTTTTTATTTGATTGTCCCAGGGTATCCCTTCAGGGTATCTTGGATTTCACTTGCTTTGTTATGTGTTTTGTGTCTCCTATTGGAGTTTTGGAATCAGATATTGTCAACCCCATCTTTATCTAAACTTTGTTTTTTAAATAAAATCAACTCTTATTTACTTCCGTATTTTATTTAGAGGACTGGCATGGCGCCCGAAAGGTTTTGTTTATCTTTAGTTAGTTGTAGACTTTCTTGGCGACCAACGTGTGCGGCCCGACTTTCTTAGAGACCAACGTGTGGGGCCCGACTTTCTTGGAGACCAACGTTTGAGGCGCGACTTTCTTGATGCACAACGTTTGGGGTACGAGTTTCTTGGAGGTGGTACAACTCAAGATAAGCCCAAGCGTAAGTATCCACGAATATCCCCGCTCTCAGGGCTTAGTGCGAAAAGCACAGAGTCAGCTGCCTTTGGACCATCAGGCACAAGCGGCACACTTGTGGCCAAAGTAACAATTATTGCTACAATAGTAGTACAAAAATTATTAGGTTGGTACATAAGTACATAATCAACCTTTATTTCTGATACGAGCAAGCAAGGTTCAAGGTAGGAAATTAACCTAGAGGTTTTTCAAAAAATTAAAGAGATTCGATCAAAGTTTGAAGGTGAAATGAAAATTGCTTTCCTGGTTTTAAGCACCAAATGTCCTGTCAAGTAAATTACTTATTTATTTATCCAATGCTGAACCGGAACAAGTTATTGTTTTTATAATAAATTATGTACATTAAAGAACAAATTTCCTGTTTCCATATAAAATCATTAAATGGAATATATGAACGTGAACGAATCGAAAATTTAATTTACATAGTTAAATATCATAATATCGTCTGGATTCACTTGTTTCGGATCCTCCTGTAGGATAACTTAATTGATATGAAAAATATAATTTTATTGTTACTGACATTTTTTGTTCAAGATGCTCTCTGTGGTGGTGAAGAAATATTAGCAAAAGTATTAAATCTTTGGATATAATAACCAAGAGTAAAAATTAAAATAAAATTTAATTGCAGTTTCATCAAAGCAGTTACAAACTTAAGGATTTCCGAGCAGAATTAATTAGTTACGATAAAAATGTGCACCATAATGTAAAACTTTCAACATATAAATATAATCGAACCACTGCAGCAGTCAATCTAACTTTCAGTTTTAAAGTCGACGTTGAAGACAAACTTGAAGTACGAATATATTTTAGTCTTGCTTTTTTGGTGTCACCTGGTATTTAGAATCTAACCGGAGTGATCAGGTTATTAGAATTAGTGGCACCTTCTAGCGGATTTTTTTTGAAACCGATTAGTGCGTTTTTAACTTTTTGATTTTAACAGTCATTGAATTAACGTAATATGCATTTTTAAATTGCCCTTAACTGTCAATAAATCTACATTCACAAAAATCTGTTAGAGGGCACCACAAACTCTAATAACAAGAACGCTCTCTTGTAAAACTTGTAAAACGTGGTGTGTAAAACACGTATTTATAACGTGTTTTATGCGTTATGTGGCAAGAGAAAGTAATTTAGGTATGTTTTTAGGTACTCGTTCAATCATTTAAGTTTTATAGTAACGAGTACCGTCGTTTTCCGATGCGATACCAAATAAACTTGAACAAAGCATATAAATTCAACGCTGGCGGAATGGCAACTACGATGCACAATTGTGGTAACATGACTACATGTGTCTTTTATAAGGTTTCTGACAGTTCCTACATATCATACAAAGCTATTAATATTATTGACAATTTCAATTTTTTAGGACATAACTTACCATGTATGCAATTATGTTATTGATGAGACTATGCTTCCCCCGCTTGTTCCTAGTGGTCGATATAAAACAGCACTCTATGTGTTATACTTAAATCGTGAAGTGACCGAAATACATATATATGGAGAAATATACACACCAATTCCTTATCCAAAAAAGTAAAATATCAAGTTATGTTGTATTGAATCAAGTAAACAAAATTGTTGAATAATTCGAAGTTTTATTTGCTTTTGATTCATTTGAAACAAAAGATTTTGATGAGTTTACATGAATATTGTAAGGGACCAAATATCAAGAAATGCTTTTTACACCTCCCAAACTAAACAGAATTTTACGACCACGTCGCATGGTGGTCTCCCCGACAAACACGACAACTTTTATCGCACGCAAAGTTATCGTGCGACCTTGCAAAATTTTTATAAAATTTTATTTACAATGTTAAATTTCATTATTTTCCAAAATTCTTAATTCTCTTCTTTTATAAACCAAACCGAGAAAAGGAAAAAAAAGTACACATTTTTTGTACTCAATTGTAATTTGTTATAAAAAACACACCATTGAAATCTTGACAAACCTCTGCAACTCAAAATTTCACACGGCC
Organism: Rhagonycha lutea; assembly: GCA_958510855.1. NCBI lineage: Eukaryota > Metazoa > Arthropoda > Insecta > Coleoptera > Cantharidae > Rhagonycha > Rhagonycha lutea. The sequence continues at coordinate 24,662,540 of OY294038.1, forward strand.
TTCCGACTTGGGAAGTCGCACGCAAGTCCCCTCACTTATCATCACTTCCAAACCCACAGGAGTCGCATAAACTTTCAATTTTACAAAATTTTATAAAAAATAACAAGGGGTTATTATTATTGCTGAACAGATTGTGGTTCTACACAAACTTGCACCACTTGAAGCAAAGTTGAGGATGCTGCTGATGAGTGCTTAGATTATCTCCTCAGTTGTCGGATAAGGATACCCGAGGTATCTTAATCTTTTTGTGGTTACGGCTGGACAATGGATATACACATAGTAGGTGGTGCGGAGTTTCTTCCTCATCCTCACACATTCCTGTGTACAGCCCAGTTCCTCAATAGTCCCTTTTTCGGCCTGATATGCTACTCATAAGTTGGTTCTGGACCTTCCAGTTGTTTTCTTGCAGCTGCCTTAACAAGACAGTCTACTCTTTGATTGCCCCTTATGCTAACGTGCCCCGGCACCCACCTCAGCGTTGTACCAGTGCTACTATTGCCTGGAGGCAGTTCTTTACAACTCTGGAGTGCATATTTACTCCTTTCAAACCTTTTAATGTTGCCTGGCTGTCGGTCGTGATGCAGATCCGCATTTGCATCATAAGCCCTCAGAATAATTTCCTCCTTACAGACCATTATGGCAGTTATTTTAGTCTGGAAAACAGTTGCATTGTAGCCCAGGTTTTTGCTGAAAGGATTTCTTGTTCTTTTTCCACTTATTACTGCTCTAGTGCTTACTGAACGTTTTAGATACATTTGTGTACCAGATGATGTCATATCGACTCCCAGCTCCTGTTCGGTGCCATCCATTCCCTTCTCAGGTATTATAACTTTAAAAGGTTTTCGGAAGTTCCTTACAGTGCTGCTTCTATCTGATTGCATGCAAAGCATATTCTTACTCTGGATTTGAAGATCATGGTATAATAGCCCTTTCTAGTCTATTAGCCTTATTAGTTGTAGTCTTTCCCCCAGAGGTTGGGCATCCTCACGTCCTGCAGATTGAATACGGGGTTGCTCCGAACAAATTGCGTACAATACCTCTACATGGCACTCCCTGACAGAGGCATGTGAACGAACTTTCACTAACTGTGCGTAGTTATGTGTATGTGTTATGCCCTGGGATTGGCTGGGTTAGGACTGGTAGCAGCTGAACATCTGTTGCGGGAACATCCGCAATTGTAGCCGAAGATGAATTAGGAAGTCTTGGTTGTCGCCACACTGAAGTGTAAACACTTCGGCAAATGGAGTTCGCTAAGACCACCCATTGCAGTGCAATATCACACCCCTATATGAGGGGAGTGCTCGGTATATTTATTTATTTCTTATCACTTTAAATAAAACAACAAAGCTTTGTAGTGTTTGAAAAACTCCATGAGTATACCTGAGCTCAAATAATCACTTACTTCTTCTGTTACATTTAGGAGATGGTAAGGTTTGGAGTCATGATTTTGGCTTGGTTGCTGATGGATGTTACAGGATCATCTTAGACGAGTTTGCGGTCCATTGCGACTTTCAGGTACGTTGCGAAGTTCTTTGAATTGAATTTTTAGGCTGATCTACACTCGATGGAAGAAAGAGGGGCGAAAGTAAGACCATGTTAAAATACTCTAACATGAATCACGATGTTCCTAGTCAAAACGACAGCAAGGCCATAAAACAACAAGACAGAAAAAAATAGTAGTGAAGCTGTGCTCGTGGAGACCACGAACGATGATGCAAAAGCGACAATGGCTCCCATCAATATTGCAACGAAATTCCAGATCACCTAAGCAATTCGAAATTTCCCCACACCCAGTTATTACTGGTAAATTTGCGTGTGGTGGCCCTAATGGAAAAACTAGCTCTATGGTAATCAGGAGGCAAGGTGAGGATTCGGTTTGCCACTTCTCGAGGTAAATAAAACCAATAAGTCGGAAACAAAGACTACGTTTATTAATATTTTCTGCCACAATAATCGCACACACAAAGGACATCCGTCGACTATGTAACTAACTTGGTCAAATGGCGTTAGAAGTACGTGGACGTACCAAAGCAGAACATAAACAGTCCAAAACTAACCAAAACACAATCGCAATACAGAGGAATAAACCTCACCTCAGATCTTTCGGTGTTCACAAAATCTACCTTATACAGAAATTCCCTGTACGTGATCGATGGTGTTAAATGAAAACAAAAAGGTATTCCACTGTCCTCTTCTGCCAGTCCGAAACGAAAGGATCTCCTGGTATACAGTTTGCCTACCAGGAATTGGTAACGTAACGTAACTGATTGACCCAAGGTCAGGCGCCAGGTGTAAAAGCCACAAGGTACAGGAATAAAAAAAACACTGTACAAACTCTCGAGGTCCACGTTGAAAATAATAGAATTCTGATAAACAGCTTACTACTAAGCCAGGATCAAAACAATAAAACGGGAAAATCCGCAATCCAGCGCCGCGTCGTCAATGTGATACAGGAGCAAAAGCAGGTGCCTTTATCCCAATCTGCGATATTCACTAAACGAAAACCAACAACGTTCCAACGGTCTCCTCGCGATCGCTCTTTTTCAAAACTGACAGAACTCCGATAACAACACCGCCATTTATACCATAGGCGTAGCCCACGGGAGAATTAAAAAGGAGTAAAATCCAGAGCCGCGCGAAACAAACGTCAATTGACGATTTTACGTTACAAGATGACGAATAAAACCGGAAAAGACGCACGCTTCGTTAAGAACCTGAGAAGAACAAGAGCTGGCCATATATTAATTGAACTGAAGGATGGCAAAACGGCTCAAGATCTGAAGGCCAAGCTATCAGGAAGCATACAAGAACCCGTAAAAGCGTTATTAGCTACAAAAAGGATATTCGCCATTAGGGATATCGCAGAAGATGCAACGGTAGACGAGATTAAAGTCGATATAGAAAGACTAATCTTTAAGGAAGTCTTCATTGTCTTGGAACCATACTTCCAGGGCACACAATAAGGTTAGAGGCGAGAGTTAGAAAAATCAAACGCTGTTACAATTGCAATAAGATCGGACACGTCAAAACGGATTGCAAAGAACAAGGATACAACAGACAGTAGAAAACCAGATAAAAACAGTGCTGCCCTCAGCACTGTTTTGTAGCTCCCTAGCTACAAAAAAATTTACACATCGGCCAGAGTGGCACACGACTTGCTACAACAAACGGTGCTCCAGCACAAGATAAATGTGGTGCCGGCGAGCGAACCCAACCTGTCCAAGCTGGTGGGAATTAGCAATATTGGTTTGAAAACGACACTTGGACGGCAATGAGTCGTAGACCCGTCCATAGTAAGGGCCAGCGGCAGTGGAAGGATCTATGCCTGGGTACAGTTTGCGGGGAAGATATTCTATAGTTGCTATTTTTCCCCAAACGAGGATATCGTGCAATACCAAGAACTCATACAACAATTAATGGACGATTTGCGAGGAAGAACCCTTCCGATAGTTGTGGGGCGGGGGGAGGGGATTTCAATGTCTACGTAAGACGTTAATGTAGTGTTTGAAAATATTGTGGTGTTCTAAAACCAACTTTACAGTCCCTCAATCGGAAACTGAGGTAGTTGTAATGTCTCGAACATTCAAAGTTAAGTTCCGACCGCTTCTTGTTAGTGGAGCAAATTTGAGACCGGTTATTCACAGGGAAGGCTGGATTTTAAATTCAATTATAGAGACTCAGGCGATTTTATAATGTTTAATAATTCTGAATATAAAATGGAAAAATTTAATCTTGTTACGTAGACTACAAATAGTCGTATAGCCGTATGTGTCAGTTTGTGTGATCGTACTAGACCACCATTATAGTTAACTTCCATTTTGCTAAATGGCGATCTGATCAAATCAGTGATAATTTGTGTGGCACAATCAAAATTTGTACAAAATAATTTAATAATACAAGTTTTTTACGAACTAATAAGTTGTTTGTTTTGAGAACCTCTGTGATGTTGGACACGCCTTCAAAAGTTTGTTCAGGTAGCATCAGACCATATATGCTACCATCAAATACCACGCTACCGTATATTGAAAAATGCCTCGTGTTGGTTGTGGTTTATCTTCTTTAAGCTTTACCAAATTCTAGTGAATCCGTGAAATCGCAGTTGTCCACAAACAAAATTAGTGCTTCTTGTAGGTTTGTACAATTGTACATCTAGATTAACAGCCGGTTTTTTGGTACATAACCTCAACTTTTAGTGTTTCCTATTTATGGTAATTTACGCTATATTAGGGCCTACACAGCGTTTTAAACTTGTATTAAGTAATACAAACGAGATTCGATACTGGATGACTACAATTCTCATCAAATCAGGCCCGCAGCCAGGAGGGGGGGGCATGTGCCCCACCGAAATGTATTCAATTTAGTTACGAATCACCGAAAATTTTACATTTTACAAAAGGCTTTTTACAAGTGCCCCCCGCCGAAATGAAATCCAGGCTACGGGCCTGCATCAAAAATAAATGCAAATTTGTGAAACTTTCTTGCACGTGCATTGATGACGTCACTTTGAAAAATCAACAACGTTTTTCTACCTTGGAAAGAAATTCGGTTATATCGAATCAGAAAATTCACTATTTAATCGCTCGAAAGGCTTTCTGGATCGAAACTTCGTTCCAGAAAAATATCAAAATTCAAATTCACAACTCAAAATCGACGTCTCAAAAATTCGCCACTGGCTGCGGAACGTCGTCGAACGGAAAGCAAAAATTATCGTTCTTAACCTCTTATCATCCAAAATTTCAAAAATACAAATAGGACTAAAAACAACCTCAGAAATCACCTTTAGAATCAAAACATTGTATTTGTGTAAAGTATAGGGTGTTTTTTTAGCTGCATGAGAACTTTCCATAGGGATAACAATTGAACCAAGATTGCTATGGAAACAGTTTTTTGACATTTGTGTTTAGCAAGGTTTGGCATTTGATAATGCATAGATTGACCATTGAACAACGCTACCAAATTAGGCTCACAACCAATTGGAAGTGGATCCATTTTTTTACCGTAAAATTTTGTTCAGTGACGAGGCACATTTCTGGTTAAATGGGTATGTGAACAAACAAAATTGCCGTATATGGAGTGAGACCAATCCGGGACATTATCTTGAGACTCCATTGCATCCATTAAAATTGACTGTTTGGTGTGGAATACACGCCAACGGCATCATTGGTCCATATGTCTTTCGAAATGAGGAAGGAGCTACCGTTACGGTGAATGGTGTGAGATATCGACACATGCTCAATACATTTTTGTTTCCAAAACTTCAAGAGCTAAACATTGACAACTTATGGTTCAGGATGGTGCTACGTGCCACACAGCCAACGAAACCATCAATTTATTGAAAGGACAATTTGGTGACAACATTATTTCAAAACGTGGTCCTATCAATTGGCCTCCAAGATCGTGTGATTTGACACCTCCAGATTATTTTCTGTGGGGGTATGTTAAATCCATGGTTTATGCTAACAAACCAACAACTCTAGAAGCATTGGAGGCTAATATTCAGCAAGCCATTTATGAAATAAAGCCAGAAATATTGGAAAAAGTGGTCAAAAATTGGACTGAACGGATGCGCTTCGTAACCATTAGTCGTGGTGGTCACATGCCGGAAGTCATGTTCAAATCATAAATGCCTTTAACTGTACTTTCATAAAAAAATTATAACCAAAACATTCCGTCAGGTTTTTAATGTTTTATTTCATTTTGAATTTCTCATGCAGCTAAAAAAACACCCTATATTATATAGGGTGTTTTTTTAGCTGCATGAGAACTTTCAATAGGGATAACAATTGAATCAAGATTGCTATGGAAACAGTTTTTTGACATTTGTGTTTAGCAAGGTTTGGCATTTGATAATGCATAGATTGACCATTGAACAACGCTACCAAATTGGGCTCACAACCAATTGGAAGTGGATCCATTTTTTTACCGTAAAATTTTGTTCAGTGACGAGGCACATTTCTGGTTAAATGGGTATGTGAACAAACAAAATTGCCGTATATGGAGTGAGACCAATCCGGGACATTATCTTGAGACTCCATTGCATCCATTAAAATTGACTGTTTGGTGTGGAATACACGCCAACGGCATCATTGGTCCATATGTCTTTCGAAATGAGGAAGGAGCTACCGTTACGGTGAATGGTGTGAGATATCGACACATGCTCAATACATTTTTGTTTCCAAAACTTCAAGAGCTAAACATTGACAACTTATGGTTCCAACAGGATGGTGCTACGTGCCACACAGCCAACGAAACCATCAATTTATTGAAAGGACAATTTGGTGACAACATTATTTCAAAACGTGGTCCTATCAATTGGCCTCCAAGATCGTGTGATTTGACACCTCCAGATTATTTTCTGTGGGGGTATGTTAAATCCATGGTTTATGCTAACAAACCAACAACTCTAGAAGCATTGGAGGCTAATATTCAGCAAGCCATTTATGAAATAAAGCCAGAAATATTGGAAAAAGTGGTCAAAAATTGGACTGAACGGATGTGCTTCGTAACCATTAGTCGTGGTGGTCACATGCCGGAAGTCATGTTCAAATCATAAATGCCTTTAACTGTACTTTCATAAAAAAATTATAACCAAAACATTCCGTCAGGTTTTTAATGTTTTATTTCATTTTGAAGTTCTCATGCAGCTAAAAAAACACCCTATAGTAACAAATTGGCTCTGGATGTAAACAAGATCTATTTTTACAGTTTTAAGTGTTCGCTTGCACACCTTTTTGACAATAATTTTATATCCCGGGTCTCTTTTTCGCTTTTATCATCACAATATATAGAATGATACTAATCCGTATGCAGTCGATGTGGTACAAAAATTCTTTGATACTACACAGTTATTCCAAAACAAATCAAACTAACATTTCAAAATATTTCTACTTATATTTACAAGATGTATGAGACACTTCCGTATAGTAAAATAAAATAAAACATAAATTTAAATTACATGACACCAGGTCCTTATTTTAATAATCACACGATCAAATCACGAGAGTTTGCTTTTCCTAGCGGTCTTTGCATTAGCGATTTTGATCTAGGAATGCTGTTTAAGCTTTGTGCCTGTAGAAAGAATGGATAATTAAAATAAAGTTTTATTTAAGAAACAAATCAAACACACACGCACAAAATCCATGACAAAATTTGAGTTTGCCAGGTGTAGGAAGATGAACGACGGCTTATCGTGTAAGTGTTAACGTACGTTCCCTTATTAAATATATACATAGTTACCTCCAAATTTCTTGGAGTGCGTGCAAAATCGGACATTCCCCGTTTCAGTAATTTCCTATTGGTAAGTCTTAACGATGCATGTCTTAGCGACTCTTGTTCGAGTTTACGCCTCAAAAACAATTGTGTGAACGTTCGCCTGTATTTTTCCGATAGGAGGCAGTATAACATAAAATTGCACGCAGCATTTAACGTTAACAACGAATTAAAAATGTTGCCCAAACCTGAAAATAAAAAAAATCGTCATGGGGGGAGGTGTGAAGTGAAAATTGTAATATTACCCGTTTTTATATTTTCTGTGTACTCATCATCCAAGTCAGTTTCGGCCAAGGCGACATAAATTAAAAACGAAGACGTGGGAATTTGGCAAATCAAAAATAAAACTACCACCGCTATGAGCAGCAGAGTAATTCGATTCTCTTGAGTCAGCGACTTTTTTTCCTGAAATTTAATGATTTAACCATATAATATAAATCCCTTTTATTTTACCCACCTGAGAATTTGTCATTAAATCCCTCTTTTTGTGCGATTTATAAACAGCACAGACGAGGAAACAGTTAAACGTTGCTATGAGAGCCAACGGAAGAACTCCAAAAAAGATGGAAGAAAACCAATAGAAAACTTTTTGATAGATGGGGTTCTTCCCCAAATTTGTGTCTTCTGTCGAGACGGTGTAGTTCTTGATGCAACACGTCGTGTTCATAAGGGCTATGTTGATCAAAGTGTCTAAAATAAGTGACGTGGTATTTGTGAACACGTACGCGGATTCTCTATTCATCGGAATGATTTCGTAACTGGGAGCATGGAATTCGTCATTGCATTCTTCGGTGCTCGGCGGATCGGTCATTTCGACTGAATGACCGTACAGTACAGATAATTCGTCGTTGCGCTTAATTTCATCCGCCCTGTCGGGTTGCATACTTTTGAGATCGCCTTCGTCGCACACCTTTACGCAGGTTTCTTCCAGTAGGAGTTGGTGTTCAAATGAAGTGGTGATTGTTGTCATTATGCATAGAACGCTAACTATGGCTATGATGCATTTCGCTCTCCTTTCGGTGCACAGAACTTTTCCTTTGATTGGATGACAGACCACGATGTATCGCTCCAAAGTAAATGATACAGTCAGCCAAACGGAAGTGCTACCTAAAATATTAAAATTGCGAGGTTATGGGAAAACCCACTGGCTTGCCAAATTGAAGACTAAGCGTCATCAATCAATCAAAAATGAAAGTTTTAGTTTAATTCTCTAGGTCAACGTTTCGGCGAACGTTTAATCCCTAATGTTTTGTTATTTATACAACAAATTTGGATTGTCTCCAAAACGATTTATCATATTATTGACAAGTAAAAAAATTATATTTATATTTTCTTTCTGACCTTCGATGTAATTCTCCCCGAATTTAATAAGACCATTTTGAAATTTATTTTTAAAATTTTGATTGCTCATCCCAAAGGTTAAATTACGTACAACTATCCTGTTTGAAGTGTTTGAATTGGTGCCAAAAATGTAAAGATTAACGGCGAAAATGATTTTGTTTTAGGAACTCACTTGCGGCATCGCATAACCAGTGACTAATTCCATAAAATCTCCAATAAAGTTCGTATCTTCGGTCGTTGATGTTTGGGTAATGTTTGAATGATAGAACGAAAACAAAGAGCAAGTAGATGAAGTCGGCCACTGCTAGTCCTGTTAAGTAGGCGTTTGTCGAGCTTCTCATTTTTCTTCTGAAATGGAGGAATTCGATTTTTGGTAGGATTATGATTTAACTCAGCTCACCTTGTTAGAATGATGATGGATATAATGTTACTTGCTGCACCGATTAGTACCAAAAATGGAACCACCACTCTTTGGATCCAAAATCTCGATTCTTCTCGGAAAATGATTGATCTCGCCAGGTCTTTCTCTTTAGCCATCGCGATCTGGAAAAGCGATAATGTTTTAGTTTAGTAAATTTAATATCGGTTCATTATTTTTAGGTGCTAAGAATTTGCCTAATAGCTAGATTCAAATGTTATACGTAAAATATGAAGAAATTGGCAAGGAATTGGGGTGTGAAAGTAGCACCACATAGCGCACAATTTGTTTCTCGCGTTCTGGTTTCATTAAAATAGTGCAGAATCAAATATATTCATAGTAAGTTCTGGTAAATTTAATAATTTAAATTAATAAATAAAGTGAGACGGTCATTGCCTTGCAGCTAACGCAGTTGGATGCGAATGCAGGGTACCGGGGTCAAACCTGGGGAGAGTCAAACTTTCTTATGACCAAGTCTCCGTGCTTCAGAGGGCACGTTAAGCCGGCGGTCCCTATAAGTTGACGAATTGCCACCGTTAGCAAAAAACAGGGCTATAGGCACATCTGAAGGTTAGCCTAGCAAGCTGCTACTGGATTTATTATTATTATTATTATTATTGCTGAACGGGTGTGTTTCTTTCGAACCACTTGCACTGAAGCTCCTGGCTTATTGTACCCCGCATTCCGTGTTTTACTCCAATAGTTCTGTATCCTCTATAAAATTGAGGATTCGACCTATGGGAACCTGATTTATCTCACCGAGAGTCGGATATAGACAATCAAGATGTTGTAGCCTTTTAGGGGCTAGAATTGTGCATACACATAGTATGTGTTGCGGAGTTTCCTCCTCCATCCCACATAATCTACATGCAGAATCTTCCACAACACCTATTGCGTTAAGGTGTTTGTTAAGACAGCAGTGTCCGGTAAACAGTCCTATACTATCTTTCTCAGCCACACTCTGCTCAGCTGGAGGATTTCCTTTTTCCTTTGTCCACTGGAGGGGCCCTCCATGAACATCCGGGACTGCCTGAGTCCCTGGAGGCCCCGCCAGTATTCAAGGTGTTTGTTACGTAGTAGTTCCTTAATTACCCCCTTTGCGGTCAGATAAGCTAACCCGCATGTTGGTTCCGGACCTACTAAATGCTTTCTTGCAGCTTTATTTGCCAAGAAGTCTGCTTGTATGTTACCTCTTATGCCTGTGTGAGCCGGAACCCACCTCAGCATAACGCCGTTGCATTGTGCCAGCCCACCCAGGGCTTTGAGGCATTGCTTCACGGCCCTGGATTGTATTTCTACCGCTTCCAGGGCCCTGAGTGCCGCTTGCCTGTCGGACATGATGCAGATACGCCTATTTACATAGGCCCTCCTCATCATCTCCTCAGCACAGACCATTATGGCGATAATTTCCGCCTGGAGGACAGTTGCGTAGCAGCCCAGGTTTATGCTGATAGCAACCCCTGTTCTGTCACCCCCAACTCCCGCCCCAGTACTTATATCCGTTTTGGATCCATCCGCATACCAGATGGTGTCAAATCGAGCCCCCAGCTCCTGCTTGGTGCTTACTTCTTCCCTCTTAGGTATTTCTACTCTAAAAGGTTTTTGGAAGTCCCTTACAGTACGGGTTCTGTCTGATTGCATGCATAGCATGTTCGAGTTCTTAATTGATTTAAAGATCATGGTGTGATATCCCTGCCTTGGATTCATCACCCCCTGATCACTAATGATTAGCCTATAGGCTGCTAATTGGGCCTCCATTTCCACCACTAAGTGTAGTGGGTAGAGTCCCAATAGCGCCTCCATAGCTGCGGTGGGTATCATAGACATCGCCCCCGTAATTCCCAAACAGGCAAGTCTTTGCAACTTGTTGAGTTTTGTAATACTATCCACTTTACTGGCTTTGTGCCACCAGATGAGGGATGCATATGTTACTGTGGGTATCACAACTTTGGTATAAAGCCAAAGAACCATATTTGGTTTTAGTCCCCACGTCTTTCGGATCGTTCTCCTACAGGCCCATAGGGCCCTAGTAGCTTTGGTCGTTATATTTCCTATATGTTTTGTGAAGGTTAGCCTGCTGTTTAAAGTAACACCCAGGTATTTAACCTCCTCTACTAACTGTAGTGTTTTACCCCATATGCTGGGCATCCTCACATCCTGCAAATTTATGCGTTTTGTAAAGGCTACCACAGCGGTCTTATCAGGGTTAACCGACAATCCTTCTCTTGTACACCACTGTTCAACGACTTTTAGGGCTCGCTGCATCAATGAAGACACAACAGCCCCAAATTTGCCGCTGACAAGGATTGTGATATCGTCTGCATATCCTTGCGCATGTACTCCGCATAGTTCCAGTTCCACTAGGAGGCTGTCCATAACCAGGCACCACAGAAGGGGAGAGAGAACTCCTCCCTGCGGGCACCCTCGCGCAGCCATAACCCCCACTGTTACTGGACCTAGTGCGGCACTTATTCTCCTACTTCTTAGAGTAGCGCCAATCCATCCTGTTATGAACGGGTTGACTCCACGTCCTGAAGAGCGTTTTCTATATAGTTAAATGACGTATTGTCAAATGCTCCCCCCCCCCCTACATCAAGAAATGTCCCCAGGGCGATTTCTCGGAACTGGAGAGATTTTTCTATCCTTAGGGTTAACTCGTGAATACTTAGTTTACATGATTTTCCTGATTGGTAGGCATACTGGTGCTTGTGCAAAGGCATTTCTGCCAGGGTACCGTCCCTTATGTGCCTATCTATCAGTTTCTCCAGGGTTTTGAGGAGAAATGACATTAAGCTTATTGGGCGGAAAAATTTAGCCTGGGCATACGATTCACGCCCCGGCTTAGGTATAAATACCACTTTAACCTTTCGCCAAATAATTGGCACATATTCAAGAGCTATGCTGGCCCTATAAATAGTGCACAAGGGAATGGACAGTAAATCCATTCCTTGTTGGAGTAGAGCGGGAAATATCCCGTCTGGTCCCGGAGACTTGTATGGTTTGAAAGACTTCATAGCCCATTCTAGTTTAGGGATATTAATCAGCTCATTGGCAACCGCCCATCCTCCCCCGACCCTCCGATTCCTCGGGTTGTCAGAGATCGGTTGGTCCGCTGCATGAACTTGTATTGGTGTACTACCTGGAAAGTGCGTCTGGAGCAATAGCTCTAGAGTTTCCTCCCCGTTAGTTGTACTGGATGTAAAACAACTATAGTCCAAAAATCGATATGCGGACTACTCACCAACCCGTCTAGCCAGTGTGGTGAGTTATGGCAAAAACCTCCATTACTGGAGAGGCCTATGGTCCAGGAGTGGACTAGGATGGGCTGAAGAAGAAGAAAGAAGTTCCAGATTACGAACTTTTCTCTTCGGAATAAAGAAGTACCAGCGGTACATTAAAGGTACTAAATTTATAGTGATTACGGAAAATCAAGCACTTAAGTGGTTAAGCATTATCTGATCCCCTTTAGGAAGACTTGAAAGGTGGTAAGTTCGGTGAAATCAATTTCATTTTAACATCATTAACGAAAGATCGATGTGCTTCCTCGAGTTCCAGTGAACATCAACTACCTTTCCTAGGTACCAGATGAGAAGAATGTTTGTTACAAGAAAGTAGTAAATAAATTCACTTCGCCATCTTCCAGTATCCGAACTATAAAATTGAGGACGACTACGTTCATAAGTTTGCACCTAACAAACATAACATCTTGTCGAATTTGATTGAGTTGAAGCTGCAGGAACCCAAGGCTCGTCACCGTGAGATCTTTCTCAATTGAGAGGAAATTTAGGTGCGTTCAAAGCGTTCAAGAAGATCTGGCCATGCGTGTAGTAAGATATTTCGCGATATGGTCTTAATTACGAAGTATAGTTTAGCTAGCAAAGCAACTAATCAGCAGCGACTTAACTTGATGGGTAAGTCAAAACGAGTGGAGTATCCATTCCAAATTCTTTCTTCCTTCCTTCCGGTAATCTCGGACTGGTTTACCGAATTTGTTGTCATCCACAAGTTGAGAAAGGCCACACCGAGCTCTGTTATGACTAAAATAAACGAAATTTTCGTACAGTATAACGACACATAGTTTACACGCAAGCTTTTCAAAAACTTAATGGTCGAGTACCAAGTCCAAAGACTTGGTTTAAATGTAATTACCATCCACAGGGTAACCCGGTTAAGCACATGAACCTTGATGTACATGAAATTTTGTGGCTAATACCCAGTAGCTGATCCTTGCGCACACAAGAAAATAGCCATTGAAATGCCTAAATATCGCTAAAAGTGTGCATTTTTTGGACGTAAGCTATTCTGAGTTCCATTAGCTCTATAGCTAACTGACAGCTAATTACACAGTTGTTAGTTATTAATTAAAAAAATAAATAAAACCATTCCAATTACTGAATTTTATTAGCAAATGGGTGGTTGCGCTACTATAATAAAACAACGAAATGGTATTTCAGTCAGGATATCATCATGGAATCTTGCTTTCGTCTTGAAAATCGTTAATCAACATTTCCTGGTAACTTGGCTAAGCCCAAGATGGATGCTAAGCTAAATCGGGTCAACAAATACCATTCGTAGACTGGATAAGAGATTTTTCAACACGAACTATGCTTTCTCGAAGAATATAAGGGGAAAATCGGTCAAAACAGTAAATGAGAGGTTACTGAAGGAAGATGGCAAATTAATTTTAAGGTAAGTTAATTTTATTTTAGAAGAAAGAGGAAACTACCCATGTCTTAAAGATATAGAGCAGCCGGTACAAAGTGGAAGACAATAAGAAATTCAAAGAAGGAGTGGCATCGCAACAGTTATTACAAGTAGTGTTAGTCAAAATTTTGTAATTTTGAACAATTTATTGTAAAACATTGATTTTTGGTTACATTCATTCCAATCACACATGAGAGTTATGAACCGCAATTTAGTCATCAGATTAATAGTAAATGTAATTGTGGTTCGGAACAATCTTAGACAAACGGCTTAGGGACAAATTTATTGTCATAAAAACAGAATTATTATCAACGTATTTGCAAGTTTCATTAAATCAGCTCAATACACCCAATAAGTCTTTCATTTGAGTTTGAACCCAATCTTCCCTGAGGGAGTATTTGTGCTCCCGACCATTCGGCAACCCGGACCTTTAAGATTGTTTTGAACATTAGACTATATTAATCCAAAAATTAACAAGATAATTTAATCAAATTTATATAAATCTTACTTGCAATTTTATCCTTAGCATTGTCGCCATTAGAACTACAATGGAAAAACTCACCAATTTTTATGTAATGACCATTTAATTGTTTCTGTTAGACTCACATACAACGATTCAGTAGGTATGGCCACCCATAGAATTTGATAAGTAGATACCTGTAAAAAACAACATTTTTAATTTTAAGAAGCAAAAAAAAATTAGCACAATTTAATTATTTTTACAAGCAAGAGAAATATTGTCATGTTATTTTGGGATGAAGAAGATTTGAATTTCATAAACTTAATTGTAAATCTTAATATTTGTAATATTTTGTAAAATTTGAAAATGTGTGAGACGCCTCTGGAGTAGTAGCCCATGGTACAACAAATTATAGTTCTTTAGTTATTATATCACGGTAATAACCGAAGTGGAGTCGAGAATTTCGGGATTAGAGGACTCACGAACGACAAGCAGAGTGGCGAACTCGCAATCACTGTCAGGGAAGTCTTTGTTTCAAGTGCGTTGGTTCAGAGATCATTGACTTCACAGATTCGTCATGTTCGAGTACGGAGGCCTTTATGTAGGCATTTTTCAAGTGTGTGCACTCTGATATACTACCTGTATATTATGTAACCTTAGCGAGGGCGGAGTTAATCTTCTGGAAACAGCCAATACAGTACTTGCATATTATTTTTACGGTTTTTGTTCATGTTTTGCCCAAATTATAGAATGATCTATACAATTTTGTATTAAAATTATAACTTGTAGCCTCAACTATCATTTTCCAATAGAAGATTTTTAAAATGCAGTGGAGAGTTATCGCACCGTCCTCTCAAGAAGACATGGTAAGAAAATGTACTAGGGAAATGTGGTTTAAGAGATACAAATAAAAGAGAAGACATTATTAATGGGTGTAATCAGAGAGAACTGAAAGCTGTCCAAAATAGGAAAATGTACGAAGTATTTATGAAACGAAGTTCAGACTATTTTGAATTTGCCGCGCATGGACTGGGGACATTTGAGATGGTGCGCGCTATTATAGATTAGGTTGTATTGTAAGATGGAAGTTGATGTTGGATTGTAAAGTATTGGCTTTAAATGTTGTTTCTCTTTGTTTAGGTTTGTAATTGTTCTTGTTAATATTGTTAATTAATAAAATTATTCTCTTTGTTTAGAGCAACACAATTTAGTTTTTGTTTCAACGGTCCAACACTTGAAGTTATCAAAGGAAACATTATAAAACAACATTTACGCAGTTAAACAGCGATTTTGAACGACATTACTATTAGAAAATATGGAGAAATTGCGATTCGAGTTTATAGTGAAAGCATTGGATGATCCAAAAACAAATATAATTTGCGTAACATCGATTACAAATGACGAGAAGTGTTCCTTCTTAGTTCCAGAAAAATTTCAAGCAGTTAAACAGCATGGAGTAATTATGGGAACACAGGCTCATTTAAAAGTAAAGAATTCCCTAGAAAAAAGGCATGACAGAAGGCAGGTTTGGATCACGATGACACCAGAGATAAAAAACGAATACATGGACGAGGATGGAAATATGCAATTCAAGGGCTATTTGCTTGAAGAATCCGCACCGAAAATGCAACAAGAGGTTCCTAATACTGCTGGAGTTTCCGAAGAGGTGATGGCAAAAATCTTAGACAATTTAAATGCACCCAAACCCCATCACAACATAACAAATTTGATTGAGAAAATTGTGATTGAAAAGTTCTCTACAAGGAATTCAAATGTGACACAATGGCTAAATTTTTTTGAAGCAGAATGCACGCGTATTGGAGTGGTAGAAAATTCAAAGAAAATCGAAGCCCTAAGGTTGTTCCTGGATGATTCCTGTTTGGATTGGTATAGTTCCATGCTAATAAAGCACTCGGTGAACTCAAGATGGTCTACCTGGAGGGAAAGTTTCTGTGATACATATGCAGACAGAGGATGGGCCCCAGTTAGATATGCAATTCTGTATAAATATAAAGAGGGACCATTACTCAAATATGCTTTAAAAAAGGAAAGATTGTTATTGGAAATGAATAAGTCAATGGATAAATCCACTCTAATTGATTTAATCGCCACTGGGTTACCAAATTTTATAGCCGATAGAATTGACAGAAACAACTTGAAGAAAACAGAAGATTTATTTAATAACGTCAGGGGTTTGGAACACTTGGTAAATAAAAGGAATTGGGAGAAAAACATAGGAAGTTTCGATGATAAAACTAAAGAGAAAATAACAAATAAAAAAAAACCATGTAGAATTTGTGAAAAGGAAAACAAAGGATACCGATATCACCCTGAATCTGTGTGTTGGTTCAAAAATAGAAATGCTGACGGACAAAGGAGAGATCGAGTGGGAACGGTTAATAATTATGAATTGGAAGCAGAATTAAATGAAATACATCCAAAAAACTAGTAATCCCACCATTAATCAAAATTAAATTGTTATTAAATGACACCTTAGCAGTTTTGGGAGTTTATGATTCTGGATCAAATGTATCTTTAATAAATTCAAGATTATTGTGTTTGACAAATAACCCAGAAACTAGTAATAACAATGCAAACTTAAAAACGATTAATGGTGTGAAAAAAACGATAGGAATGGTAACTTTGAAGATTAAAATTTTGGATATTGAAAAAAATATTAACGTTTTCGTGATAGATGGGAAAAATTTTGATTACGATTTCTTAATTGGATTGGACTGTATAGAAAAGTTTCATTTGATTCAAAATGAGAAATTGGAAATTACGCAAAGTATACAAACCCTTCAAGATGTGGATGTGGATATTGAGACGGAAATGAATTCAAAAAGCAATAAAATAATTCCCGGCTTTACGGGTGACAAGATTGAAGAAACAGATGATAAGTATAAAATTAACTTTAATGAGCACATACAAATGGTAAACTTTGATATTGGAGTAAATCATCTAGATCTTCAAAAACAGTCGGAAATAGACGAATTAATACTCAAATATAAATCACTTTTTGCTAAAGACAAATTTGATATAGGCACTGTAAAAGGATATGAAGCACGTATTGATTTAATAATAGATAAATATTGTAGTAAAAGACCATATAGGTGCACTATTGAAGATAAAAAAGAAATTGAACAACAAATATCGAAACTTTTAAAAGAAAATTTAATCGAAGAGTCTTATAGTCCTTTCGCGGCCCCAGTTACATTGGCTTATAAAAAAGATGAAGAAAGAAGATCCAGATTATGTATAGATTTCCGAGATTTAAATAAGATTGTGGTTCCTCAATCACAACCTTTCCCATTGATCGAGGAATTAATGATAAAAACGAGAAAATGCAAATACTTCTCAACATTGGATATTAACTCAGCATTCTGGTCAATTCCATTGAAAATTGAAGATAGACATAAAACAGCATTTGTTACACAAGAGGGGCATTTTCAATGGACATGTTTACCATTTGGTTTGAAGACCTCACCTGCAATTTTTCAGAGGATTCTAACTATCATTATAAGAAAACATAAACTATCCGATTTCACTGTGAATTACATAGATGATATTTTGATTTTTTCGGAAACATTCATGGAACACATTAAACACTTGTCTATGCTATTGGAAGCAATTCTGAGGGAGGGCTTTAGGTTAGGTTCTCAAAATGTAATTTTGCTAAAGACTCTCGGTGAAATATTTGGGTCATATAATAAAAAATAATACAATTACTCCGCTAAAAGATAACTTAATTGCTATCAAGGATTTTCCAGTTCCTAAAACACAGAAAAATATTCGGCAGTTTTTGGGTAAAATAAATTTCTATGGAAAATATGTTCCGAATATATCGATATTATTGGATCCATTACATAATTTGTTAAGAAAAGGACAAAGATTTATTTGGTCAGAAAGGTGTCAGGAATCCTTTGACACAGTAAAAAAGTTGCTTTGCTTGAAACCTATTTTAACAATCTTTGATCCGGAACTACCGATACATATTTATACGGATGCCAGCATACAGGGTATAGGAGCTGTATTGAAACAACCACAAATCAATGGAGAAGAAAAACCTTGTGCATATTTTTCGAGAAAGTTGAACGACGCCCAAAAAAGGAAAAAAGCTATATATTTGGAATGTCTAGCAATAAAGGAAGCAGTAAAATATTGGCAACACTGGCTGATGGGGAAAAAGATTACGGTTTTCTCTGATCATAAGCCTTTAGAGAAAATGAATATTAAGGCTAGAACGGATGAAGAACTAGGGGATCTTACGTATTATCTGTCTCAATTTAATTTAGAAGTAATATATTCGCCAGGAAAGTACAACTTAGAAGCAGATAGTTTGAGCAGAAATCCGGTATTGGAACCAAATGAAAGTCAAGATGAAAGTTTAAAAATTGTAAATTTGATTAAATTAGAAGACATCCAAAATGATCAAAAAGAAAATGAAGACATAGAGCGCAATAAAAATAAATTAAAATTTAAGGACCAAACATACTATAAGAAGGTCGGAAAAAGGGAAAAGATTGTACTGACCGAGGAATTCAGTAAAAAACTTATAGAAAGTGTACACTATAATTATTGTCACATTGGAATACAACAAATGAACAAAAAAATCAAACCATTCTATACATCGAAAAATTTAACATACAACATCAAAAAGTACTGTGAAAAATGTGAAATCTGTATAAAAAACAAATCTAGAAGAAATTATAAATTTGGACTAATGTCACATTTAGGGCCGGCTACTTACCCTTTTGAAATAGTATCTATAGACACGATTGGGGGTTTTGGTGGCTCACGTTCTACAAAAACTTATTTACATCTGCTAGTGGACCACTTCACAAGATATGCCTATGTTTTGACCTCTAAAACTCAAAGTTCGAGTGATTTTATAAAGCTAGTTAAAAATGCGACACAAGAAACTGAAATTGGCATGATCTTGTCTGATCAGTATCCTGGTATAAATTCAAGAGATTTTAAGAACTTTTTAGATAAAGAAAATATACCAATTATCTTCACTGCAGTAAATGCACCTTTTTCAAATGGTTTGAATGAGAGATTAAACCAAACATTAGTTAATAAAATTAGGTGTATGATAAATGAAAAGAAAGATAAATTAGCCTGGACAACTATCGCCCAAGAATGTACCAAAAGATATAATGAAACAGAACATACTGTAACGGGATTTTCCCCGTGTTATTTAATGAAAGGAAGAAATGTGGACATTCTGCCTGTTGAGTTGAGACGGGAAATAACAAATGGAGATTTATTGAAAGATAGAGCAATAGCACTAGAAAATACTATAAAATCCCACAATTATAATAAGAAGATATTCGACAGGAATAGGAAAGAGTGTGAATTGAAGGTGGGAGATTCGGTGTATGTCGAAAACGGACATCGTTTAAACAGAAGAAAATTGGATGAATTAAAAATTTGACCATATAAAAGTTTTGGAAAAAATGTCAAAGTCAATTTACAGAATAAACACAGGACATAGGAAATGTGAATCAAATTTTTTCCATATAACAAAGCTGGTTCCGATACAGGAATAAGAAGAAAAGAAGAAAAAGATTTTTTGTATTGGGGGGGGGGGAGATGTAAACGAAGTTCAGACTATTTTGAATTTGCCGCGCATGGACTGGGGACATTTGAGATGGTGCGCGCTATTATAGATTAGGTTGTATTGTAAGATGGAAGTTGATGTTGGGTTGTAAAGTATTGGCTTTAAATGTTGTTTCTCTTTGTTTAGGTTTGTAATTGTTTTTGTTAATATTGTTAATTAATAAAATTATTCTCTTTGTTTAGAGCAACACAATTTAGTTTTTGTTTCAACGGTCCAACACTTGAAGTTATCAAAGGAAACATTATATTTATATTATAATAATACTAGGGGGGCTCCGCCCCCCTGGCCGCTAACGCGGCCCAACCCCCCAGGGCCGCTTTGCGGCCCTAATAACTTCAAGTTATAAAACTTATTTCCATACAACATTTTTTATGTCGCTTTCACTTTGAATTTGTATTCCATCCTTCGCTCGACATCTTGATAATGCTACATATAACTGTCCATGACTAAATAAAGGCCTATCGATGTATATACCAACTTTGTTAAAGCTCTGCTAGCATAACAACAGATCCTATTTTGAGTTTTAATTTGTGTACCGGAAAACCAAGGAAATTCAACGAATTTAAATATTCGACTTCATATTCCAACCGAATGTCCTCATCTGTTTGATCGACCCCTCGATGTTTAGCTGTATCTTCAATTAAGTAGGTATGAATCTCGCCCTCGACCAAATTTAATATTTTATTGTTAAGTGTGCGAACATCATCATTGTAGCAGGCTAATATAATTCTGTCGGGGAGATCGGCATTAGAAGCAATTGAATTGCTGTAAATGTCCTAAATTATATTTGTAGATTTCCAGCTATTCGGTACTTTCAATAATATAATGCTGCTTGACCAAATTGATGTTACTTTAAAGTATAATTGACTATCTCCACAGGTGAAGCGTATTTTATAACAGGTAAAACTTGACGAAAGTCACCACCGAAAATAACAAATTTGCCGCCAAACGGATTTTGCAATTACATAAATCTTTCAATCTTTGTGTTTTTGCGTCGCATGGTTTTGTTGCCTTGCTTTGCGTTTACTTTTTGCTTTTGCTTTTTTGCATTTGCATTTGCTTTTGCTTTGCTTTGCTTTTATTTGCTTTGATTTGCTTTGGTTTGATTCATCCGTTGATGTGATTATAATGTTGATTTGGTGTCGTCCAATAGCTGTTCTCAGCGCTGCATAAAAACGTTGCATATTTTGTCTTATCTTTTTATATATATAGAGTAGATATAAATAAATGAACCGTAACAAGTAAAACACAAAGTAAACATGAATATTTGAACATTACATTTTTAAGGTTACATAAAATAAATCATCAAACAAAATACAGGATGCAATATTTTATAATGATAGTAATAGCATTTATCAGTTAAATTTATTTCAAAGTTATTCATATTTGTACAGAATTTGAATGAGTCCAGTCATGAAAAATATAATTTTCGTATATTTTCTCTTTTATCTTATTGAAGATGTCTCCTGTAACGATGGCTTACTAAGGAAGGTATTGATTTAAAAAATAAAGTTAAATTTTTTTAATTTTTATTTAATTTTAGTTTCATCAAAATGGTTATAAACTAAAGGACATTCGAACGGAAGTAATAAGTTTCGATAAAAATTATTTTGCATTTCTTAAAATTCCAACGTTCAAATTTAATCGAACTACTACAGCCCACAATGTTACATTTAGAATGAAGAGAAATTTGTACGATAAAATGGAGGTAAAATATTATTACTTTTTTACTCAAAAAGTTGGAGTTATCATATTATGCTCTCTGCTTTTTGTGCATCATGGTTAAAATTATGGTCGATTTATGCTACCAAGTTAACGTAATTTGGAGTCTTCTTCTTCGTATGCTTCTTGACAGAAGCGACGTGACCATTAATTTTAATATGTCAAGGATCTGATGAATGTTAAACAATACCAAACAATAATAAAATGTTTTGTTTGACATTTGAATATTGTTGACTTTTGAATATTATTATTCCCATTTCTAACTTACGCTAAGTTTTGTATAAACGGTAATTAAATTAATGTAAATTAACTTACTCCAAATTACGTTAAATTAAATTTTTTGCATAAATTTCGTCTATTAGTTTAAAATAAATTCACAAAATTACGAAAATAACTTATAATTTATTTTTAGATTGTTGTTCAAGCGTTCAAATTTTTAAGTAATGAGTACCGTCGTTTTCCGCTGCGTTTTCAGGTTAATTTGAATAAAGCGTTTCAAGCCAATGTTGCAGGAACTTTACAATTTAAAAATTGCGGCAATTTAACAAGTTTTTACTTTTATAAGGTTTTTGAAAACTTTTCGGTAACATTTTCGATTCTACTAAAAATAATTATGTTATAGGACATAACTTATCATGTATGCAATTATGTTGTTGATTATTCTTATCTTCCACCACTTATGCCGAATGGTCAATTTAAAGTTCAGATGCATTTAACGTACTTAAATCATCCAATAGCTGAATTTAATGGTTTTGGTGAAGTATATGTTCCTATAGTTTACAGAAGAACTTAGATCGTAGAAAATATTTTACGCATATTATAACATTTTATGTAAAGTGTAAAATGTACCTATGTAATACAAGAAATAATAAAAATATTGTTGGTTTTGTGTGAAATGTTTGCTTTTGAATAATTAATTATAATATCACACCCCATTTATAAATTCTCTGAGACGATCATTACTCATTAGCGTGGCAATTAAGTGCACTGACCACTAATGCTGAAACCCGGTTCGACTCAGGTCGAAGTAAGAATCTTATTCTGGCCGTCACCCCATTCAGGGCAATGGCAAACCACCGGGGTGTAATCTGTCATAAAAGGCTTTGTTAAAAGGTCATGAAGCTTCTGCTAAGAAGCATACGCTTAAGAAGAAGAAAGAAGAATTATTCTCTGCTTTTGTATATAAATAAATCCATTTCTTGCTAGCAGCTAGCTTCTTGTTTTATTTGCAAAATTAACTCCCAGAAAATTTTCTTTAGTTAACTGTCTGCACCAGAACCTGCAAACTAAATGGCAGCGATTCAATTGTCCCGATTCAAGGAATAAAACCCATAACACCTATGAAGATACGTACATTCAGAACATTTCATAGCGTAAAAGGTTCCAACTCCAACGTTCCAACGCTAATCATGCCCATGTACCGTACTCAAGCCAACAACACTTAAGGGATATTGAGCTATCCTACTCTATCATCACTGGCAACACACTTAACAATGCCCTGTGCAGATCGCATTTCTGGAACGTCAATGGTATGTAGGACAGGAGATTTCTCCTACTCAAGTTCATGTTCAAATATAACCTGAACGTCATAGCTCAACGATATTCATCTTCAGCACCGCCTCTCTACCATCTACGAGCTCATCTCGCACTGCTACCCCTTACTATTTACTAATGTACCTAGAAAACATCCAAATAGATAACACTAACTTCCTTTAGCGTGTTTATATAAAAAAGTGCTGAAAGATTTTGTAATGCTAGCAATTATTTAAATTTTTGTAACGTCCTGGAAATAAATGACAGAAAACACAAATATTCACACTTATAGGGGGTAGCACTGAACTGTTTGCTCTTAAAACAATAATTTCGTGGGCTTACTGCAAAAACTGACAAAGTCCATATTAGGACCTTAAAGGACTACACTGCATGGTCGGTTTTTAATTCTCTTTTTAGGCTTAAATTTTAGTTAAAAATTAAAAAGAAGAATGGGATTACATTGTTCGGCTTTCGACCTCTCTGGCAAGATTCTTTTTTTTTAATTTTAACTAAAATTTTAGCCTACAAATGAGAAGTAAAAACTGACCATGCAGTGCAGTCCTTTAAGGTCCTAATATTGACTTGGTCAGTTTTTGCAGTAATCCCACGATTTGTTGATTATAAAACAATTTTAATAAGAACAAAGAAAGCTTCTCGAAACAACAACAGACCAATATGTTTGAAAGTAAAGAAATTTCTATATAGCAAACATTTTGTGACCCTCCCCCCCTAGGCGTAGATGTTTTTATGGGCGACCCCAAAGCTCTAATGTTTCGAACCTGCCTGTACAGATTTCGTATTAGCCACAAATTTATAAAAAAAGAGCGAATTTCAACAAATAACCTAAGCTCTGATGTGCTATGATTTTCTAGCTATGGATTTCACATTGACAAGAAGTTTCTGTTGACCTTTCATTTAAAACTAAAAAAGTGCTCTAAAAAGTGAAAAATAATTTTAATAAGAACAAAGAAAGCTGTGTGAAACAACTATAGGCCAATATGTTTGAAAGTATATAAAAAATAAGAACAAATTGAGATAATAAACCCCTGAAGCAGTAACTTATGGATACCCAACATTTTTACATTTGAAAAAATGTTAAAAATGTTTTTCATAATATTATAAACAACCAAACGTGATAAATGCAAAATAAGGTTGTATAGCATTATTTTGCATTTATAGCCAATAATGAACTCAAAAACTAAAACTTACATAATGCAACAATTTATTGTAGAAAAACGAACCACAACTTGTTACGGTTCAAAAATTTGAACAATGTTAAATTTTTCTACATTCAAATTTAGTTTCGAATATTTATAGAAATCTTTCACTTTGTTGATTTGCCGTTAAATGGCATCATAAGTATCATTTTGCATATTTTCAAAACGCCAGCTGATACAAAAGGCATTGATAAGATTGCATTTTTGGTTGTTGTTAACAAGTTAAAAGTTAAAACGCCATTTTTATTCGTTCGGCATTTTTACGTTTTTGTCAAACTTTCTGAGGACGGTGAGCGGATTTTGGAAGTATTTTTGGACATATTTCGTCCTATCCATATTTTTGGGATTTCTTTCAACCGCTTTATTCGGATTGCTCCTGGGTACCGACTTCTTTGAAGTAACTTTTACCAAGAGAATCCTAACTTCGTATTTTGAAGGATTCAACCAGTCCAAAGTTTTTTGACCATCTCATCGAATAGTGGCTGTTCGAGCTTTGACAGCAACCCTCGACCATCTGAGGTAGTATTCCTAATGTTTTTGATTTGTAAGGTTATTTATTTGACTTTGTTTCCTTTAGGGTTTTTCTTTTAGTCCCGAGTGTTTTTTACTGGGAGTTTTTGTTCCGGTTTCCTTTTATTTGACTACGAGTTCGTTTGTGTCCGTACCGTTTTTTGTTGTTGTTTGGACGGTAACCACTCCCTTGGTATCACCATCTACCAAGTTGGCGACCACCTGCCATACTCTGGATCGTGCTAATCGTTTTATTCATCTTGCACTCCCCACAACACCTTGGATCAGAAGACACCGCCAAGATAAGCCTTTTGTATATTTTTTTAATATCTTTGTATATTTTATTTTACTGTGCGGAATATTTTGGGCCGTTCCCTGCTATTTTATTTTACATCAGTGTGTTCAATTATTACCTGTGATTTTAACACAGAGGCGTGTATGCAATATTGTACGCCGAGTATACGTATACCAGGTAAACCAAACACCAGTTATTTTTATAACTACATACGTGTAATTTTACAATTTAGCTCGTATTTGATTTTAAGGGTAAGCTCAATTATTGCGCCAGGTTTTGTAAATTTAATGTTGATCATTATATCTAGATCAAAACGAGATAATACGCTTTTGTTACTGGAGGTGATTTACCCAATCTCCTCTACCTTCCCCTATTCCAGTACTCCAGCTTTTCGTAGTTTTTTACAGGGAGTACTTTGCTGTGATATACAGGGTGGTTCATCAAACTACGTGGCGCTCTTTTACCAGCAGTTATCGCCTTGCTCTTTGAAGCATAACCTTTCGGCGCCCCCCTGTATCATCCATTTGTCAACAAGGAGGGAGATTGGCACATCGCTTTATTGCCTCTTGCGTACTCCGAGCTAGCCAAGAGGGCACTTACATCTTTAAATTGCTACAAGCCCTGAGTTTTCGTTTTTCAGGTAGCAATAATTTAGCGTCCAACATCCGACGTTACAAACTACACCAATTATTAACATTTTAATTAATTGACTTATTTTTTCTATTCCATTTATTTGATTTCTTATATTCATCAAATGTGGTAGCAATATATTATTATCCCTAAAGCCTCTCTATAAGCTTTATAATCGTATTGCCTAGTAATTTCTCAACGTTTAGGGGAGTTTACAACTAGGATTATAAAAAAAATAAGCCCCATCTTAAGGTGGGTCGAAATTAGCGGAGTTTACAAAACCCCGTTTAAACGCAGGAACCAGGGACGTACCCAAGGTGGGGCATGGGGTGAGCCTTCACCAAATATTTCAGAAAGTTGGAAAAAAGTTGCCAAAATCACTCAAAATTTGGTCAAGTTAGCAAAAGCCGCTAAACCGACAATAGGAAAAATAGGCAATTATAAAAGTTGGCATTTTTAATTAATTAAGGTGGATAATTCCCTCTTCAAAAAGTTGGTTGGGCACGTCCTTGACAGGAACGCTTGAACGCAGGGACGTATGAACGCGAGAAATTGCACTCTCCCCCGACTTATGTATGACCGACGCACTTTATTATGACCAATTTAGGGGCCGTCCATTTATTACCATTACTATTAATATAAACGCAACTACTTCTCATCGCTAATCCAATAATATTGATTTTTGATATAAATAAAAATAATATGCCAAAAATTATTAGATATTATTATGTAACTGTGTGATTGAAAAAAAAGGGATCCATCCCCTTACCAGTACCCAGTACCACACTTTGCCAAATTACGCAATGTAATATAAGTTTTTGCGTCTTTCTGGGTCTGTGTCTTTATGTCCTTCGTTTTTTTGGGTCTGCGATTTTATAGTCTGCGTCCTTTTGGGTCTGAGTCTTTTGGGCCTGCGTCCTTTCGGCCGCGTCCGTTTATCCTAGACCCACTAAAGACACCGTAAATATCCTTATTGTTTTCTAAAGAGCTACATTTAATATAATAAGGGGGGGGGCAATTGCATCTAATTTCTCGTGTTTAAATGTCCCTTAGTTCAAACGTCCTCACGTTCAAATGTCGTAGACCGCTCAGAGATAGACCGAATTCACTTAGAACTTTCTACTACCTGTGACCACTTTTAATTAAATTGAAACGTCAAGGTCAAAGTGATTAAGTCCAAGGTAGTTAGATTAAGTAGAAGGTTAGATTACTCCATTTATTTGTTATGAGGAAATTGGTTCAGAAGCGCTCTTCCTATGCTACTGTATTGATATCCCCAAAAGACACAACTAATTCATTTAACAACTTTTTATCTACTTTTAAAAAAACTATAAATAAAGAACAAAATATTGCGTAAATGAAATAAGGTTAATAACAGAAAAATAAAAATTATGTAAGCCTTAAATAATACGTAAAGAAAAAAATTAAATTATTTTAATTCGTTCTCCATTAAATTTTTTATTTAAAAAAAAACGGAAAAATATAAATGAAAGTAGGCGTTGTACCTAGTACAATCTGTTTCAAATTAAAACCGTTATGATAAAAGAGTGCCGATGTGAAACAATAAATTAATAATAAAATAACATAAGTATGCAAGTGTAAACAAAAAAGCGTTAAGTTATTTTTAGTTCAAATTGAACATGATGTTGACGCAAATTTGACTTGCATCTCATTTTAATGAATACTTTCACAATTTTTGTTTATTATTTTAAAGTAAATATTTAGGCAATCACAAATAAATTTAACAAAAAACATCCAACTCACCTGTTTTAATTTAGCTGGACAAAGTCGCATCACTTTTAAATAGTTTCCATTATATGCACTCTACCTCACAAAAACACGAATAATTATTTCGAAAATATTTTGATTTCATTTTTCACTTTGTTGAGCTTAACGTCTCGAGGCATTTCGATACCAAGCGGAACTCATTTTCAAAGATTTATGTTGCAATTGAACACCGTTCCTCTTAAAATAGACCAAAAATGTAAATAAATTATATTTTTAGACAAAAAAATTTTACTATTAGTCGGAGACACTTATTTATTAAACGTGCATTTGTTTAACGAACTAGGAAAATAAAATTTTATAATTTGCAAATTTGTCTAACGATTTGTTATCATTTTACTGGCACCGCGCTAACACTCAATTCACTGTTGTCTTGGACGTCGCGATGCCGATGTAGAGACAATTTAATTTTAGCTTCAATCTCAATGCTGTTGAATTATTATTGGAGATTTGGCCATCGTACCTTCTACAGTTTAAATATTTTGATTAGAGTTGAATTTTGTTATGCACATAACCACACAAAAAAATAAATAAGTTCTGTAAATTATATGTGTATTTGTACAAATTTACGAAGGAGTACAGATTTTGGTATTTACACATTTCCGAGAGGTTTGTTGAGCAAAACACACAAATAAAGTAAACTATCGTTCTGAAATACGTACACAACTCAAAATCATTTGAACATCTTCAATATTACACAGTTTAATTTAACATTATTTGATTTGAATGAGCGTCTGATGCTAATATAATCATCGACCTCATTAAATTGATCGTTATCGGAATGTTAGTAACAATTTTCTCATTCTTATTTTTATATCCAATAATTTTGGATATTACTTTATCTATTAATTATTACTACTAAATGCTATATTTATAGTTATGATCGCAATCGAAAATGTAAACAATTTTTACTCGATCGGAGAGAAAAATTTGCACAATTGAAAATTTGAATTTCATATTAATTTATTTTCAACTTTTTAAGGTGCATCCAAGAACACACACCTGGTCTCGCTCATGGTCGCCGGAAAAGGACAAAATTTCCCCTTCTACTTCTTCGTACCTTTTACAAAAACGGCACTCTCTTTCCGTAAGTAAGTAAGTAAGTAAGTAAGTAAGTTCCTAACTTTGAGTGGCAAACTTTGAAATTCACCATCACTTACAAACTTGACTTTTAGATGGAATTCAAAACACAACACTTTATCAAAAATCAAATCAAATCAACAAGCATAAATTATATGTATAAATTTGGCTTTCGAGACAGTAAAAACAACTTTTCCCTGTCGTGCCAGCATTTCGACAGATTGTTGACTTTAGTTTTGTATCAAAAATCTTACTCTCGAATAAAACGCTGCAATATATTGAGACGTTTTTTCCCGACCCTTGAACTTTGATAAAAAATTTTATTATTTTTGGGAAAAATTCGCCACACTATAGTGCCGTCGGTAGCTATGCGCCAGTTCACACTTTCACCTAAGACAAATCCCAGGGCTGGATTCGATTCTCCTTCTTGTTTGGGTAATTAAAAATAATGTTGTTGTGCGGCCAGAGTACCGCACTAAATTTGCTCAAAAAGAATTTCCTTTTAAAGACAAAATTGCATGAACTGCTTAACTCAAAGTTATTGTCCTCATCGACAATATAAAAATTAGTAAACTCGGGTGTGTTCGCCTCATATAAAAATAAATCAAACCCAGTCTCGCAAAAAATAATAGTTTAATTTTCATAAAAAATATTTGTATTGAAAGTAGACAAAAACATAGGTCGAGCATATGAAATTTGTGAACAAATTCGTTCTAGTCGTCGGGTGTAAATTGTGGAAAATAGAGACCTTTCGGATCCACATTTAAATTTTAATCCGAAGCTCAAAATACTCCAGGTCTCTATTTAGTGTTTTCGTGTAACATAAAATTAAATTTCAACAAAAATAAATGATGTACAAAATCAAAGTTTTTAATTACCAATTTGATGGCACTCGTTGCTAAACGTTCTGGTACCGCTGACTTCTTACACTCGAACAGCTGTCAACCTGTTGCATCCCTGTTGCACCTGCGTTCCATAAAATTAATGAATTTGAAGCATCAAACATTCGCAATTCTTCTTATAATTTCCAAATAAGGACGATCGACAATCGCATAATAAACTCATTGGCAATATTCTGAAAATCTTGAACCAAACTTTCGTACAAGTGTTGTAGATAACCTCAACTTCAGGTAAGCAAAAATTATCCAATTTAACTCTCAAATAATTCGTGTTCTCTTCTGCAATCATGTAATTCGTAGGTGCGTAATTTTCTTAATTACACAAAACACTCGACAATGGCGATGCTAATAAAATCTTCCTTCACATGTGCAATTCCAAATGTTGCAGTTGCACTTTTACAAAGATGGTTATAATTTGAGGATCTTACCTTCAAACTAATCAAAAACAATCGCCCAGTTCAGACGACAAGACGCACTTATTTTCCAAGTGGAAATTACTCGGATTTTCTAAAGAAAACTAAAAAAACGGTCACTTTGTTAGACCTCAGCGAAATCACGCCTGGCTTGCTACGCCGCTTGCCATCAAGTCCCTTATTAAGCCAATCTCGCTACATTGCATGTTTAGAAACTTCAAATTACCAAATAAATAAAACGAAATTTTGTGTCATTCTGAACATCAAAATAGGTAAGTTTTTCGCGCTAAAATTTAAATGTAAACAACTAACTTTGTTTATTTGTAGATAAATTTCGCGGTGCACATCACAAATCACTGGATTTTACCAACATCAAAAATAAGTGTGTTTTTTATGTGTCGACGGTAACATGATTCGACTCTGATTTTATAACATTTTGCTCGACCTTGTCTCGATAAGCAAAATTTCTGCTAATTTACAACTAATAAATAATAATGCGAAACTGGATTTCAACATGGTCAAAAATATCACGACAATATTTTGAGTTATTAACTTGTGAAAATATTGCGGTGGAAACCTGAGACAAGAATGCTTAACACCGGTCAAAGTCACAGTCTTGCAGACTGTGCGCGACAAAGAGAGGATTACTCAGTTCAGGACAACTTGCGGAACAAAATTCACAATATGACGAACTTAAGTTGACCTGAGCTGAGGAAAAGTATGTTACGGTTAAGAATCACCTTCACATTTTTAAATATCAAATTTATTTCATTTAAGAATTAAATCTACTTTTTTAAGTCGAGTAATACAAAGATATTTCTTCCAGTAAAGTTACCAGCATAAATACCATTCCTTATAAGGTAATGCTTTATATTCAGCGTTTCTATTGGTCAATACGCGCAAGTAAACAGCACTATCCCTACTTTAATATTATTCACTTCCGTGCGTGCAAGTAGTCAGAAGCATCTAGAATCCGTTTAGCTTTAAGACGGAGTAGACGCGCATGTTATAATTATCATGCCACAATAAAGTAACTTAATAATTTATCTAATTACGTGATTTATGTTAATGTTATAATTAAACGTTGTGATGAATAAACTATCAAAATGGTAGGGTGTTCTAACACCCAAACTATAATAATTAATTTCGTTGCAGTGTCGATTCACTAAATATAAAAAGTGTACTAATTAACGTGTTATCGGATATTATTTAATTTCGAACTATTTAAATTATAATCCAACTAATATGGAATTCAACCTATTTCCTAAAACATCAACAATGATGGTTCAAATATTATGGCGAAACTACCAATTCGTGTTTCTCCAATTCTTCACGTGGTTAGAAGCATACAACCAATTCTATCTAAGCTTACTACAGCAATTATTGAGGTACTGTAAATTATTTATTAGTAAGAATCGACCAAAGTATTTCAATTACCATATATAACTTTGGCGTTGCCTATTTATTATGGCAACTTTAACTAATTGTTCATTTTAATAATTAACTAAATTAGTAAATTCTTATTTGAAAGAATGTTACATTTATTAAGATTTATCTAGTGTTAAGTTTGATATCGATCGATTTAGAATCATAGGTTTAAGTAGTTAAGTTTCCTTTTTGTTTAATTATTGTGTTTTAATTACACAGTCATTGTTATTCATTATTATATCATTTAAAATTATTATTGACTTTTTATAAAAAGAAACAGTACGAATAAGTACTAATTTAATTTCAGATTGTAAACATTATTGGAATGCCTAGTAAGTTTATATCAGAAAAAGTATTCAACGAAAATTCCACCCTGAGATAGTCTTTTGTTCACGATTGAGTAAACCGGAGCGTAATGCCGGATGAAGGGGGGGCATAACACTTTGGCGCTGTCCAACGCGAGGCTTGAGCGACACGGTTTTCAGTTGAATACAATTTTGATTTTTTCTTGGGTAAATTTCGAAAATAACAACATAATTTTTAGTTTCGTGTTCGTGTATTTGAATACGGTGTATCGTGATTAAATTGTTTTCTTTGCATAATGATTCCTTGTCTATAAAAAATTAGAATTTTGCGATTTAATTAGCTTAAAATAAAATTCCTTAAATATTCAAACTTTTTGATAACTAATTTAAATGTTTAACGTTGATTACCTAAATTTAGTAACCTTTTGTTTTAACGTAAAGCGGTTTGAAAACTAGAATCTGAAAATATATTAAAAATGACTGTTTTAGAGATATAAAATAATGAAAATCATTTTTGATTTTAAATCAAATAGATCATGACGAAAATATTCCTGATTTTGACAAATTAATGAGATGGTGTGAGAATGAAAAATGACTGATTAAAATCCTGATTATGACTACTCCTGTTTCTTGAGAAAAATATCGAAATGCTTCCTCAGTAATTTCGAATCCATTATTACCGTTGTAAATATTGATAAAAAAGCTTTTTGTATAAATTATTCTTATTAGCGCTTTTTATGAAAACATAGTTGTAGGCAAATGTTTATTATGTCTAATATTATTACGAACTTTTCTTCAAAATATGAGTTAAACTATTTTTTTGTCTTTAAAGATTAATTTGTAATATTTAAGAAAAACTTAAATCTTCCAAAAATCAATTTGAAATTATCTAATCCTTTAAAATTATTATTGACGTTTACTTTGTGAATATCCTTGGAAATTTTAAGTCATCCATTTTCTTTTGTCATAAAATATTATTTTGGAAATTAATAATAACAGCTAAGCTTCCTAAAAAATTAAATTGAGAAATTATCAAATCTTTTAAAGTATATTAAAGTTTAATTTTGATTGTCCCTTAACAATTTAAAGTAAAAATTATTTTCTGTGTAATCAAGTAATGTAATATAAATTACTATCTAATTAATTGTCGGAAATTTTATTAAACAAATTTTGATTTCTTGTGTAAAAAATATTTAAGTCAAATTAACGTGTAACATAATAGCTATTTTATTTTTTCTTGTAAAACTGGATCGTAAACGAATGGGTTTTGAGGGAGTCGGCGCTTTCGAGCAAATTCGTTTAGGTATGAGGTCATATTATCCTTTTGTGTAGGAATGAGACGAACTCAGAAGTTTTAACTGATAAATAATAACTGCTAAATTAAATTCTTTTGAAAAATATAAATTAATTTTGTATAGAACTTTTTAATAACCCCGTGTAGTAACGAATTATATTTTTATACTTATTAAGCAAGCCAAGCTTGTAATCATTTAAAAATATGTTTCTTTATGTCTTATCAATTCTAAATTTTAAATTAGATAAATTTTGTTTTTTTTGAAATCCTTAATAATTACCTTGATCAAGTAATTAACTTAAAATAATAAATCAATTCTGCTAGTGAAAAATATAAAAAGTAAAATCTCTTTCATTAAAATTAATAATTAACTTATATTTTTAACTTGTTTAGTAACCCTGTTTTATACTGGCGAGAAGCAACTTGCCTGGTGACACTTGTCGAGTTCATAACTTAGTAGTGTAATTCTTTTTAATAATTAACTCATAACGTATTCGAATATTTTTAAGAAAAGTAAATTTCTTCGTCCCTATTTAAAAATTATTTTAATTAGCTTTATCAAATATATTTTAAATGTTAGAAACTTAGTTTTGAAGATTGTGTTTTTAAATTTCGTAAACATGTAAAGTTAACGTAATTTTTGTTTTTGCGAATTTTTGGAATTCTAATTATTTAGATTAAAAATTATTTTTGAAAATAATTTCGAATGTTGAAAAATCATTGCTTCACTTATAAATTCGTAGATGTTTTTACATTAAATGTACATGTAAACGTACAATGTACTAATTATTTAACTATGAGTGGGTCGTTAATTTATATTAGATATCTATTTTAAATCCTTTTAGCTTTTCGTATTTTTATTTGCGATCATAACGTAATTAATTCTTTAGTAAAACCCAATTCTTTTAATTTTGGATAAAGTTAGTTTCGTTAATTAAAAAACTAAATTCTTTTAATTTCTGAAAATCTAATTTTTGAACATCTCTTTAAATTTTGGTTTTCCAAATTACGTATATTTGAATTAATTCTCTTACATAAAAGTTGATAGATTAACGTCCTTTTATAGATTTTTATTTTTGTTTTTATTGTAATATAGTAATTTAAATCCTCCCTTGTATATGAATTTCATGTAGATATTTTGTCTAGTAATTACCCTTTAGATTTTTTATTGTAGATTTTTACGTATTATCAAGTAATTTAGTATTTCCCTTATAAATAATAAAGTATAGATTTTTTTGCTTTTGCATGTAATCTTTTAAATTAAATTTTTCCTTGTGTATAAAATTAACTTAGGTTGTCTAATAATTATCAATTATAGATTGACATTTTTATTTTAAGAACGGTCAAGTATTTTAGAAACTCCCTGTAAATAAATTAAAGTTACCTTGACTATAAATTATCACTTATAGGTTTTTATTTTTGTTTTAGGTATAATTTATCACTTATAGGTTTTTATTTTTGTTTTAGGTATAATTTATCACTTATAGGTTTTTATTTTTGTTTTAGGTATAATTTAGTTATTTAAATTTCTTCTCTGTATATAAATTAAATTAGGCTATCTAATTATTATCATTAATAGATTTTTATTTTTGTGTAACCATACTCTTAAGTAAGTAATTTCTTTTAGTGTATAAAAATAATCTCGTTATCTAATTTTAGGATTTAATCGCGTAAGAATTTTGCTTTAATTATTGAATTAAGTCATTTATAATTATTCCCTGTAAATAATAAATCTTAAATAAGATTTTCGTTAATTCATTTTAGATCAAGAAATATTAGTTAGTATTTAACTTAAATTATTTTTAAGTTGTTTTAAAGCTTTCCGTAATATTAAGTTTTATAGTTTTTAAGAATATGTGATTACGTCATTAATTATCGAGACGTCGATAACTAAAGAACAATGACCAACTTATTCCTTACAGGCTACCTCATCGAATCCTTGAATAACACCAAGAAGTGTTCGTTTCATTTATTTTTAGATCTGAAGGTTATACGTTACAACTCATTCTGCAATAGAAAGTATCATTCTATCTTTTAAAATGGAATTTTATTTAAAAATTATATTTTCTTTTCTAAAATAAAGTAAATTAACTATCAATTATTTAGTCATTTTGGAAACTAGTATTGAATTAAATTTTAATTTTTCGTTTGATCATTTTTACTGATTAATTTATCATTGGTGTAGGACCTTAACTTTTCAAGTTCAAGGTGAATTTTGTTGTCGTCCCACATTTTTTAGTAATATAATTAAAACATTTTAACTTTTATTTTGGCATAAATAAATTTAATATCTCCATTATCATTTTTGAATTTAATTTTATAAAAATTAATTTATAACTTAGTGTTATGTTTTGAATTACTTAACTGATTTTTATAATAAAATAATTCGTAACTCTATTTCGTTGATGGATTTATTTTAAATGTTTTTCTGTTTCACTGATGCATAGGTAAAACTTATAGGAAAATAATTGGAAGTCCAGTTACGTGATAAAACCACGATTATCTTTTATACGATTATTTAATGAATATCGAACTAATGCCGTTATAGTATTGTTAAATTTTGTTGCAGAATTATTAAGTTCAAATTAACTTTAATAGCGTTTGAAGTAGTAACTAAACCCTTTAGTGTTAAATTATTTCAGTTCAATTTATTATTCTTTTTGTAAATTAATACTTTTCTTGAATTAAATAAATTCATTATTTAAATAGTAATAACGTTAAATTTTTTGTTTTATCTTCATTTTTATTTTTAACCCTTTATTGTTAAATCACTTCAGTTCAATTTATTATTTCTTTTTATTAATCAATATTTTCCTTGAATTAAATACATACATTATTTAATTTCAGTAACGTTAAAATTATTGTATTATCTTCAATTTCATTTTTGAATTTTTATAAGTAATTTCTTGTTTATCAAATCTCAATTATATTATTTTGCGTAAGTCATTTTACTTTGTTTTTAATTAATCATTAATTAATTATAATAATGTTTTACCTTAATTCATTTAAATTTCTTTTCGATGTTTTATAACTTATATGAATTAAAACAATTTGAATTTCTTTAACAACATTTAATCATTTTAACTTCAAATTAAATTAGTAACTTCCCTTTTTATAATTATTTTTAGGAGGATGACTTTAACTAGGTAGATTAGTACTACTATCTTAATTTTGTTATCATGTCCTATGGTAAATAAGGATGAGTAGCAGAAGGAAAAAATAGGTAACCCTACAAAATTATTGAAATCATTTTTCCAGTAATTAAGTAGAAACAACTTTTAAGTTGAAATTAACTTTGGCGTTTGGCCAATATGTAATTGACTCTTTGACAGGTAGGATCTGAACTACAAAAAGAAGTTAATTAAATTTCATATCAATTATAATTCTCGAAGTTAAGATTTATCGAAAACATTTTATTGTCTTTACGATATATCAACAAACATCAATATTTGAGAATTTCTATGGAACTGGTCCATGTAAATATGAATATCTTTAAGTCATTTTAAATATTAAATTTAAAAATGAACAATTATCGGATTACATAAAATACGTATACAATAATTGTCCTGTCTGAGGTCAAGTATTACGAATTATGTAACTTTAATCGATCTGTTATCCAGCATATTTTATTTTTATGTGCTCATTTATTAATATTATCAAATTATAGCTATGTTGACTTATTAAATATATTATTTTAATATAGTAGATTCGTTAAGATGTAGGAAGTAATAAACCTTTTGATAATAACTTATACCTTTATAAAGAAAAATTTCGAACATTTTAAGGGATTCTAAACAACCACTTACGTATGGCACTGAACTTTCTTTGAATGTCGAGTATTATTATTTATTTTAGGTTTCTAAAAATTTTATAACAACCTTATTATCAGCTTCCCTCATTTCAATAAAGAATAATAAGAATTTCATTAGGAAATAGGAATTAATATACCTCCTGATAAGAAATTAATTTTATCTAATATAAAGAAAGTCTCGAATAAGATTGAACATTTCTAATCACTCTGTATGACATGGAAATTTCTTTAATTTGTAGAGTACTATTATTTATTTTAGACCTCTTAATTTTGATAACAGCCTTATTATCAGCTTTCCTTATTTCAATAAAGAACAATATGAATTTCATTAAGATTTAGGAATTAATACACCTTAATAATACTACACTTGTATCTAATAAAAAGAAAATCTCTAACAGAATTAAGTATTCTAAACACCCACATATGTATGGCTCTGAATTGTCTTAAATTTGTAGAGTATGATTATTTAATTTAGATCTCTTAATCTTTTTAACATCATTGTTATCGGCTTTCCTCAGCTCAATAAGAAGAGTTAGGAATTTATTAAACATCTTTTATTAACATCTTGGTTATGGCCCAAATAAATTATTTTGGCAATTATTCAGTTGCTGTTAAATAAATAAGGAATCAGAATTACGTCTGGTAATGCGTATTCCAGTTTAAATCCCTTAGTGCTTCCAAGACAGGCGTTTATCTGTTAAGGAATTACAAAGTTACTTGAGAGAACTTATTGACGACGGGTTTTTAAACAATCATTATCTTTGCCTATACCAATTTGCCGATTACTTTAAGATTTAGTTAGTATAGTAAGTTAAGTTCCTTAATTAACAATTTTTTATTTTTTTAAATTTAGGTCAACAATAGTTTAATAATTATAACAATAGTTATATATTATAGTTATAGTTAGTTGTTAAAATATAACAACTAACGATAATAATATATTTTATCTAAAAGATAACAGAAATATCGATGATTAACTTCAAATGATTAGCATCGCGTATCAATTGAATATCGCTAGCAATCTAATAATATCTTATACCGATAAGTCTCGAGCAAAAATCTTATCTTGCCGTCTCTTATCTTAATATTTTCTTTTCGAATCGTTCCGAATAAAATAAAAATATTTTATTCCACATAATAATATGGTAGTCTTTGGTCGCAACCCCAATAATGTTTAATCGCTCCTTGATTTACTTTACCATTGATTATGGATTGATCACCTATAGTCGGTAAATGTAATGTTGTTTTGTTGATAGGCTCCTTTCACTTTTAATATTTTAATTTTATCATTTTTTAAATAATTAATCAATTTAACGTAGTTATTCCTTGAAAACTTATAAAAATTTTTTGTATTTTGATATCATAAATTTTAGCATTTTAAATTTGTTATTTAATTAATAAATAATCAATCTAACGTAGTTGTCACTTGAAAGCCTATCTAATTTTGTATTTTGTTGTCTTAATTTTTAGAGTTTTGAATTTGTTTTGTCTAATTAATAATTAATGTCGAGTATACTATTACTTTTACTTTTGTCTGAAATAAATTAAGTTTATATTATTTAACTTTAACGTCACGCGTGAATATGTTAAAAAAAAAAAAATTTTATTGAATTAACTATAACGTCCCGTGTTGTAAGATTGAACATTATGTCCCTTTTTCTTTTCTTGTGTATTGTTGAATTTATTAAATGTCGTAATTTACGAAGTTATCTAAATTAATAATTATTTTAACTATAAAAAAAAAAATTTAAAATTCCCTTAGCTTAAAATTAGCTTAACTTTAGATTAAAATCAGCTAGTATCTAATTTTTGTGTTATGAAAGACCATTGCGACTAGAACTAAACCTGCCATATTCTACGAAAAAGAGCTCTATAAATATTAAATAATTTAAATGCAACGCATTAAATTTTAGGCGTCTGGCCAATAACAATTTAGGCGTCTGGCCCATAATAATATTTTCATAATCCCCATTCAGGAGTGGCGGATATGAAGTAAGTTTCCATATCTTCTGAAATATTCAATACCGGAAATTGAATATTGTAAATTTGATTCTTCACATCAGGTTAGGTTGGGAAAATTTGTAATGGGATACTTCCTTATAATTTATTGGGACAAATAATGACAAGACGACTCGGACTCTTGATGTTACTCTGTAATTTTATTTGGTTGAATTTCCTTTACAGGACCGAACTTCCTAATTTTGATGCAACGGATTATTTTTGATAATTTATTATCTGAAGTAATACACTTCGAAACTTTTCTAGAAAATCCCTTTATTAATTTTTAATTTTAGGTTAGGTAGGGCAAAACCCAGCTTTTGGTCCCGTTAGTCTTCTCTTGATTTTATTAAATATTTTCTAGATACAAGACGAAGTTAACATAGTTTGATTTTTGATTATTCACTTATTTAATGTAAATATGATTTTTAAATCTCAGATGATGGAAGGAGAACTTGTGATTGATTTCAAGGCTTTATTGGGATTAGAGCGATCGGTTGACGCGGATACCGATTGCCACTCTGTAATAGTTTTGTTAATTTAATCTACGGGTTCAAACTCTAATTTTGAGACACCTTTTATTTTTATAAATGGTTACTGTGAATAATTGATCTTAACGCCTGTAAATATGATGGCATGATTTTTACCCTGTGCAGTGTTGTAAATATGATTACACTTTTCAAGTTTTTTTTTATATAAACTTTCTTTTACGTGCTGTAAATATGATTGCACCAATACTTTTCTGGCTTCATTTCTTGATTTTAGGGTCAGAATATCCCAAATCAAGTGGCGCCTAACATATATTTCCTGAATCAATCCTTTGGTTCAGAAGAACAATAAGATCTTGTTATCATTTTCGAGCTAGTCCCTCCGTGTATATCTCAAGAAACTACCCTTTCATTTCCAACTCCTTTTGTTTCCTTTTACTATCCTTTTCCTCACTTATGTATGACTTATGTTTATTTAATTTTTGTTATGTGAATTGAATGCCTGAGAAAGTTGTTCCTCGATTCGTTCCGGATTACTTTGAGTATGAATATGTGAGAATGGAGTATCATGTTGCTGAGACTGAAAGACAGGATACCGATTCAGTCCACCTTCATTGAACTCAGTGGTGTTTCGTTCCTTATAAAGATATTTTAGAGAATTAAATTCTCATTGATTATTTTTAATAATCAAACACTTTTTAATTACTACTTTGGAACCATTTAAAGGGAAGGTGCCCATATAGGGAAGATAAAGCTTCACTATCCTTATGATGTTTCTTTTCGTTCTGGCGTCACCAGAATATGAAAAGCCCACTGCTGCAATGTAGTGCATTAACTCGATACAAGTTATCTTAAGATGAACGTGTCCTGTGTATAGGGGGCGGTTTTATTTCATACACAGTATCTTCAACCAAAATATCCTAGCTAAATGATGCAACGATGGATATATCAATTTTTCTCTGGGGTTGTTTTTTCTTTTAAATTTTTTGTGGGATTTCTATATTTTTAACTCTTTAATTTTTGAATTTTAACTTTTAACATTTTTTGATTTGGGAAAAATCATTTTTATCATTTTATCTATTTAATTTATTAAAGTATTAAATATAATTTTACCTTAATTTTCATATTGTTTCGCTATTGGTCACTATTTTTCTAAAGTTTGATTAACTATTTTATATCAATTTTATTTCTACTTTTACGCATTTTTTTTTGTTTTTTATAACGATTACGGATGTGTTACGGTTAAGAATCACCTTCACATTTTTAAATATCAAATTTATTTCATTTAAGAATTAAATCTACTTTTTTAAGTCGAGTAATACAAAGATATTTCTTCCAGTAAAGTTACCAGCATAAATACCATTCCTTATAAGGTAATGCTTTATATTCAGCGTTTCTATTGGTCAATACGCGCAAGTAAACAGCACTATCCCTACTTTAATATTATTCACTTCCGTGCGTGCAAGTAGTCAGAAGCATCTAGAATCCGTTTAGCTTTAAGACGGAGTAGACGCGCATGTTATAATTATCATGCCACAATAAAGTAACTTAATAATTTATCTAATT
Source organism: Rhagonycha lutea (assembly GCA_958510855.1). NCBI lineage: Eukaryota > Metazoa > Arthropoda > Insecta > Coleoptera > Cantharidae > Rhagonycha > Rhagonycha lutea. The sequence goes on from OY294038.1 coordinate 24,703,329, forward strand.
ACGTGATTTATGTTAATGTTATAATTAAACGTTGTGATGAATAAACTATCAAAATGGTAGGGTGTTCTAACACCCAAACTATAATAATTAATTTCGTTGCAGTGTCGATTCACTAAATATAAAAAGTGTACTAATTAACGTGTTATCGGATATTATTTAATTTCGAACTATTTAAATTATAATCCAACTAATATGGAATTCAACCTATTTCCTAAAACATCAACAATGATGGTTCAAATATTATGGCGAAACTACCAATTCGTGTTTCTCCAATTCTTCACGTGGTTAGAAGCATACAACCAATTCTATCTAAGCTTACTACAGCAATTATTGAGGTACTGTAAATTATTTATTAGTAAGAATCGACCAAAGTATTTCAATTACCATATATAACTTTGGCGTTGCCTATTTATTATGGCAACTTTAACTAATTGTTCATTTTAATAATTAACTAAATTAGTAAATTCTTATTTGAAAGAATGTTACATTTATTAAGATTTATCTAGTGTTAAGTTTGATATCGATCGATTTAGAATCATAGGTTTAAGTAGTTAAGTTTCCTTTTTGTTTAATTATTGTGTTTTAATTACACAGTCATTGTTATTCATTATTATATCATTTAAAATTATTATTGACTTTTTATAAAAAGAAACAGTACGAATAAGTACTAATTTAATTTCAGATTGTAAACATTATTGGAATGCCTAGTAAGTTTATATCAGAAAAAGTATTCAACGAAAATTCCACCCTGAGATAGTCTTTTGTTCACGATTGAGTAAACCGGAGCGTAATGCCGGATGAAGGGGGGGCATAACAAGTAACTTTGGGAAGAGTGGTCATTGGACGTGCAATTATTGCAAAAATTGCATGTTTCCCGAATTAAAAGTAATAAAACGGATCGGGGTACTGTGTACAAAATTAAATGAAAGTGTTATAAAAATATGCTATGTTAATTGTTGTTGTTGTTACTATGAATTTAGATAGGTATTCTTAATTTACGGTAGTCGAGATAAAAGAATGAACCAGGAAAATTTGATAATAAATTAAAAAAACATAAAAACAAGTGAAAACGGAAGTTCGTGATGGTAACGAAAAATATAAACAATTTAATCAACAAAGACCGCCCACACGGAGAAGACGTGTTTTGGGGTGGAAGAAGAAAGAATCAAGCAAGATCACCGACACGGAGAAGACGTGTTTGAGGGTGGACTAAAATATTATTATTGCAACTTGGAAGGGTTGAACCGAGATTGGATAATACAATTAATTGGACGAATCGTGACTAATTTAGTGGTCAAGGATTTCAAGTTGGACAATTGGATTAAGAAATTAAGTGGGTATTTGTTGGAGGAGTATTAATTGGATCAAAGGTTTATGGAACTGTGGTGGACGAGCAGAAAGTAAAGAAGAATTTTGAATGGTATTTGGTGCAGTTTATTCGTGGCCGAAGGTGATATGCAATTGTGGGAAGACTACCTAAATTAAGGATACCTAGGTAGCTAGTTTTTAAACATTATTTGGGGATAATAAAATTGTTGGGGTGTATACGGGATCAAAATTGAGTATTACTTAAATAAATCGAGTCGAAATTAAGTGTAACCGTTTCATTGTTTATCATTGCTGAAGTGGGGAATCTTGACTCAAGGTTACTATTGGAGAAAAACGTTAGCGGGACGTAAGACAAGCTGCAGGATTGGAGCAAAAAGGGGTTAAGCATTTTTGTCTCAGATAAGTAGAGACAACCGAGGTAAGTGTGTGGTCGTTCGTCGGGGATAAAGAGCAAATCCCGGTGGACACTACAATATATACATTAAAATTATTAAATAATCTAATGGTGTAAATTGAAAAGATTTGACACATTTTCTACTTGACAAATTACTTTATGAAATAAAATTTTCATTATAAAATTAAACATTTATTTTTCAAAACTAGCAAAAAATTGAGTAACGTTTTCACATTCCCGCACGTTGTTATCTACTCTCAGTGATAAATTAAAATAAAAATTATATCCTCGTAAGCAAAAAATTTTAATCATAGCAATATATTATATTTATTTTTATGTTTTTATATGCAACAAGTTTTAAATCAATATTAATTTGCAGATTATTATACAATATATTATTATACAAGAGATATTAAAATGTTATGTTATTAACTCATGATAATAAATAATTAAGGTTAAAATGTAACGAGTTATAAAATTTGATAATTTAATAGGAAATATTAAATATTCTTACATAAATAATTATTATTATTTTAATGCTTTTTTCATTTTCATATCTACTTGATTTGTAGAAGCAAATTTCTTTCCTCTTGCAATTTAGATTTATTCACAACCAGTTAGTAATCGACACATTTCTGACTTTTAAAAAGTTGGGAAGCAGTTTATTATTTACTTTCACTTGCCAATCAATCAGAAAGCTACTTTTTTTTACTTTCAAAAAAAATTACTTTGCAATGTCGCAGTGTTGGTTCGTTGGTTGGCAAGAAAAGGAACTAACAAAAAATTTTATTTTTAAAACTTAAATAAAATGATATTTGATGAGATTTAATTATTTACAAACTGATTGTGAATAAAATTGTATACAGTCCTTGGTCAAATTATTAGGCCCACCCATTTTAACTTTTTATATATGTAAAGAAAGTGCTTTCTTAATTTAAATTTGCCGCGCTCCATATTGCGCTCGCAATATGGAGGAACGAATAAGATTATGACAGATTTTAGAATATTGTGTTAAGAAGTGTATTAGTGAATGAATTTTAATTGTTGTAGTTTATGTAGAGATAATAGTAAACTTAATTGTTGTTTCTTTTGTATTACAGAGAAACAGAATTGGTTATTGTTATCGATAAAATTTTAATAACCTTATATATATAACTAGGGGGGCTTCGCCTCCCTGGCCGCTAACGCGGCCCAACCCCCCAAGGCCGCTTTACGGCCTTAATAACTTCAAGTTATAAAACTTATTTCCATACAACATTTTTTATGTTGCTTTCACTATGAATTTGTATTCCATCCTTCGCTCGACATCTTATACTGCTACATATAACTGTCCATGACTAAACAAAGGCCTATCGATGTATATACCAACTTTGTTAAAGCTCTGCTAGCATAACAACAGATCCTATTTTAAGTTTTGATTTGTGTACCGGAAAACCAGGGAAATTCAATGAATTTAATTATTCGACTTCATATTCCAACCGAATGTCCTCTTCTGTTTGATCGACCCCTCGATGTTTAGCTATATCTTGACTTAAGTAGGTATGAATCTCGCCCGAACATCATCATTGTGGCAGGCTAATATAATTCTGTCGGAGAGATCGGCATTAGAAGCAATTGAATTGCTGTAAATGTCCTGAATTATACGGTACAGGACAACTCGGTACCGGACAACTCGGCACCGCGAAAACTCGGCACCGGCGACTCGGCACAGGACAACTCGGCACCGGACAACTCGGCACCGGGAAAACTCGGCACCGGACAACTCGGCACCGGGGATACTCAGCTCCGGGATAACTTGGCACCAGTTAAAAACTTTTAAAAAATGTATGAGGATCATTATTAAAAGGTAGATCCCGGTCGAGGCTAGGTTAGTGTTAGCGTTTTTTTAAAAGAGAAGGTCACCTCGGATTTTTAAGACCATTTCCGTCGCAAAGTCACGTATGATAACTTCGGTAGCGTTTGTTCCAGAAAGTGAATTATAAAAAGATATATAATTTCTTTAATATAATAAATTTTTTATATTTTAATTTTTTTTAAGTTTTTCAACTGGTGCCGAGTCCGCTCTAGAGCCATTTTTGCAGCACTAAACTCCTTAAAAACATCCCCTTAGGGCCTTCCAACTCGGCAAATTGTGCTACTGGGAATGGGGTGAATCTCGCATTTTTTTTCGGTACCGGACCATATTATATCACACATTCAAATATTCTTTATTAGTAATTAATCTACCTTTTAATGATTTTCTCTTTTAAAAAACAAGTCGTTTCCTAACACTAACCTAGCCTCGACCGGGATCTACCTTTTAATAATGATCCTCATATATTTTTTTTAAGTTTTTCAACTGGTGCCAAGTTAGCCCGGAACTGAGTTTCCCCGGTGCCGAGTTATGCCGGTGCCGAGTTTTCCCGGTGCCGAGTTGTCCGTGTCCCTGAATTATCCAGCTATTCGGCACTTTCAATAATACAATGCTGCTTGGCCAAATTGATGTTGACTTTAAAGTATAATTGACTATCTCCACAGGTGAAGCGTATTTTATAACAGGTAAAACTTGACGAAAGTCACCACCGAAAATAACAAATTTGCCACCAAACGGATTTTTGCATTTACATAAATCTTTCAATCTTTGTGTTTTTGCGTCGCATGGTTGTGTTGCTTTGCTTTGCTTTGCTATGCTTTGCTTTGCTTTGCTTTGCTTTGCTTTGCTTTGCTTTGCTTTGCTTTGCTTTGCTTTGCTTTGCTTTGCTTTGCTTTGCTTTGCTTTGCTTTGCTTTGCTTTGCTTTGCTTTGCTAGACCAAATAGTCTTTGCGCCGAACCGTCCTTACGTCCTTGCGCCGAACCGTCCTTGAGCCGAATAGTACCAGCGCCGAACTGGCGGCGCCGAACCGGCAGCGCCGAACCGGCTGCGCCGAAAAGTCCTAGACCCCCGGTACACAGTAGCATTTTTCTGTATCCACATCTGGATAAGCGATCGAGCTCACGCGCATTCTGTCGACGCAGGCATTTTCTGACTCGTATCAGCTCGAGCTCACTCGAGAAGGCTCGATTTTTTGTTGACAAACAAGGACCAAAAATTAACCTTTTTGGGTTATGGTCAACTGTTTCACCATTTACATCTAACGACGAGATCCAACTTTACTTTAACATCATTTCAACATCATTCCAACCGTTCCAGCAACTGTATCTGCACTTTTTTATAATCAAAGCCAGTTTGACAAGTGCGTCTGGAGTCGCTAATTTTGCGTCTCTAATTTTGTATTTACCATCATTATACACTTGTTAAGATTACTGTGTTTTTTTCTACCCCTGGCTACAGAGTTTATTTCTGAACCTACGAACCCCGCTTTCCACACGAATTGCGGGCAAGTTTACATTACCATCGTGGTCAACGAACCTGAGAGTTTCTCGGGATTGTTTCGAACGCGGCACTCCGATTGGGTTAACTCTCCCATTAGGGGCTACCTTTCAGAGGGTGGCGTTAGTGACAACCGATGCCCCTGTTGATGATCACCCTTCCAAAGGATGATCGCAACAGGGACATCTTCAACTTGGAGAAGATTGCAGGGATCGATGTAGTCATTGAATCCCCGCATAAGAAGGCCAGGACCAACCAATGCTTCAAGTGCCAGGCATTTGGTCACTTGCAGCGAGGCTGCAGGTCCACTCCCCGGTGCGTGAAGTGCGCCGGCACGCACATGTCATCGGAGTGCCAACGACCGAGAAGTGTTAAGCCAACCTGCGCCAACTGCGGTGGGAAACACACTGCGAATTTCCAGGATTGCTCCCGCCACCCACGCAGTTACAACATTGGTAACACCGCTAACATCTTCACTTTCAGGCGCGACGGTCCTAAGAGAAAGTTCCCCCCCCCCCATAGGACGCAATCCCAGACCTCCTATGCTCATAGAGCAGGTACCCCTCCCCCTATTCAACCCCCCCAACACCCCACCACCACCCTCACCCCCAGCTCCAATCCCAACTCCAACAGCAACTCCCCCCCACTGACGAGCCAGCCCACAATCAGTGAGGCATTTGTGCCAAACCCTCTGTTGCAGGTTCTTCCAGTAACGCCTGCTGATTTCGCAGTCACGCTGGCTGCAATCACGCAGATGTTGATGGCAACGCGCACCCCGGTGAACTTCATCATGGAGTTTGCAGCACAGCTCCAGGCGAACTGTTTCGGGAATTTGTGCTAAATTAGCACAATTCCCAAGGTAAACCATGCGATAAATTTCATTTTTAATGTTTACAGAACCCAGAAGGATTCCAGCCCAACTATGGATGGCGTTTTGGAATGTTAATGGGCTTGACATCCATAAGAGGCAGGTCCTCCTGGATTTTGCCCATAAGCATGACTTAGACGTCATCTTAGTTAACGAGACGCATCTGAAGCCGAGCCATTGGGCTCGGCTGACGAATTACGCTCTCTACCGGACAGACCGCCCCCAAGGAGCCGGGGGTGGTACATGCTTCTACGTGAAAAGGAACCTCCAGCACAGCGAAGTCGTCCACGACGACCTGGAGGACCTGGATGCGACCAGTGTTAGTATAATAATGCATAATTCTCAGAGTTTACAGATCACCTCGGCGTACAGCCGACCGCGCGATCCCCTTCCAGCAGATGACATCGAGAAGATTCTACAGGGACTAGGGCCCAGGTAATCGGTAAAATGGTCTAAATCAAAATAGTCTACGGTAAATTGGTCTAGGTAAAAAGGTCTACGGAAAAAAAGTCTAAGGGTAAAATAGTCTATTATTAGGTAAAAAAGTCTATATTTCCAATTTTGGTATCCATTTTCTTGTCAAAATGGCTCTGGAGCGTCAGGAGCGGAGCGGAGCGGAGGCTAGGTCATTTTTATTTGTAACGTTGTGGTGAAGGTGAAGGATGTCTATTATTATGGCAAGTAAAACTATTGCGGAAGCCGCCAGCGAGGCGAAAAGTATTTTGTTACCTTCAAAGTCGACGAAGATTTATAAGAAGGAGTACGTGAAGATAATTGACTTGTTTTTTATTTGACCCCCCTTTTTACTCCCTAGGACGTAAAAAGGCACTTTTCGTACCTCAAATGAGGCCTTAAACCACTTACTTTACAGCCAGAACAAAGAAAATGTGATTTACAACAATTTTTAGAGTCTGCAACCAATGAGTAACTACTGGTAAAATGGATGTGATACAGAGTGGATGATAAAAGAAAAATTCGAAAGATGTACTGTTACCAACCACACACTACAGGCCCGTAGCCAGGGGGGCACTTGAGGGCACGTGCCCCCCCCCGAAATGTTGAAAGACAAAGAAAAAGGAAGGGGAATAGCCGAAAATTTTATATTATACAAAAGGCTTTTTACAAGCCCCCCCCCCCCCCGAAATAAAATCCTGGCTACGGGCCTGACACACTATATGAAAAAGTTAGCAAATGGTTGTATTGATGATACTGATAGAGAGCGGATTTATATGCACAACTGACCGGTCTTGAGGTAACACCCCGGCGATAAACAATTTGTTAAGACAAATTTGTTTCCAATATTAGCGCTAATAAATTTTTCTTAACCAATTGTTTATCGCCGGGGTGTTACCTCAAGACCGGTCTGTTATTGCATATAATTCCCTGCTCTACTGATGATGGCCCTGTTTATGAGATAATCCGGATAATATCGGGACGGAACTCGTACTATGATCGAATTTATTCGCGATGTTGGTCATACTATTAGGTTTAACTAGTGAAATTAATATTAATACATAATAATTTTTAATAATATTGATTTTTTGTTTTAAACTTGTAGACATATATTTTCCCAAGTGCGGATCCACGCCGGGGGGGGGATATTTGGATGGAAATATAGACTTTTTTACCTAGACCATTTTACCTAGACTGACCTAGACCATTTTACTTAGACTTTTTTACTCGTAGACTTTTTTTCCGTAGACCCTTTTACCTATCTACCCAAGACCTCATCTTCTATCCAACTTGGAAAACTAAAATCTCTATACTCCTCGCTAACGCGGTTAATTTTAAATTTTAGAAACCGCACTGCACTAATTATTTTTTTGCCTTTTTTGCCCCAGTTTTGCGGGAGCAAAGTGCCACTTTTCTTAGGAGGGGGGGGGGAAAGTAAATTAGCGGGAGGAAAAGTAAAATAGCGGGAGGAAAAGTAAAACAGCGGGAGGAAAAGTAAAACAGCGGGAGGAAAAGTAAAACAGGGGGGGGGAGGAAGTAAAACGACTTACAAATTTTTATTACCACCATTTAAATTAACAGTTATATTAAAATTTGAGCCACCAAATATTGCTCGGACGGTGCCTCCCTTAAAAAATTTGCCACATGGTCCGAAGAAAGTACACGCGATTTCTTCGGAACGTACCCGACGTTCTTCCTTTTTAGGAAACCCGTTAATTTGTGATAACCGCCAATATCAATATCGTGATGTACTTTCATCATCGCCTTTATCATTGAATAATGAGACCACATGGTGGACGCCTTTACAATTTTTGCTTTTTCGTAGAAGAAAGCCAAAAAAACATCTTCCGTGTAGCAGTCCGCCACGTTTTTTTTGCCACACCACTTCACAAAATCATCGTATTGTTTTTCATATAACTTCCTCGACTTTGAAGGTAATGCTTCCACACAAGCCAACTTAGCTGCTTCAGCTATTTCAATATTAGAACTCATTTTAAATTTTAATTTACGATCTTTTCACACTCACTTTTCACTTTTCTTTCTTTCCTTTCAATCTGAATCTGACTTATGGGGCATACTTTAGCTTAGCTAATTACCACCAACTTAAGTTGGTATTCCAACTTAAGTTGAATTACTCAATCAACACTTTGTCTGGCTTTAGACTGTATGGTTGGTAATTCTCGCTTATTAGAACAAATATTTGCTTTGAATTTCGTAATTGGCTTTCGGAAAGGCAAAAAATAGTATATTCGCGCTCGGGAGTAAAGTGACTTTTCGTCCTTCGGGTAATTTTTACCCTCGGCTGCGCCTCGTGTAAAAATCCTTTACCCTCATGACGAAAAGTGGCACTTTACTCCCTTGGTGTATAATTTACTATTAAATTTTCCAGCCTTACACAGGAGAAAAGCCAAACACTAAAATTAAATAAAATCTAACTCATTCTTTCCTAGAAAAGGTGAATCATTCCAAAAATTAGAAACGACAATTCTCGTTTATAAAAAATAAAACAGTTGTTGGCGGAGCCTTCTTGCATTAGAAAACTAACATAATTTAACTAACACTTAAACTTAATCAAAAATCATCTCTTCCAAATTATCAATACCAAATTAATATTAACTTCCTCCCGGGCATCTTTCATTAAATTTACTACCAAAAACTGAAGACGACAATAAATTAGCTTGTTTGCACTGAAAAAAAGGCATTTTCGTAAACACACGAATTCAAATCATCAGCTCAACTGATACATTTCATGGTTAGTCACCGTTTAATTTAATAGTTTAGTATTATTTATTAATTATTGCTGTGCTCAATATTTGACCTATTAATACTATTCTTGCTCAATTTTTAACGTGCTCTTGTTTACATTGAAAAAAAGGCCTTTAGATCTAATTAAACACACGAATATAAATCTTTAGCTCAACATGGCTCAACTCTACTGATACATTTCAAAATTATTTAACGTTTACAATACTGTGTAGTTGAACATAAATTAGCTTCAGAATACTATTTTAGCTCAATATTTGACGTGCCCTTGGTTGCACTGAAGAAAAGGCGTTCTCGTAAACACACGGAAGAAAATATCAGCTCAACTGATACATTTCATGTTTATTCACCGTTTAATGTAATAATTTATTATTTATTCATTGCTGTGCTCAATATTTGACCTTATATCGACCGATTATTAAAAAGATCGCCCTTTTTTTACTTTTACTTTTACTTTTAAAAAATCTTTTATTAATTAATAATATATACAAATTTGTTTGACCTTTCGACGCAAAGCGCCGTTGGGTCTTACATTTTAATTTTAATACAAGGTTTGGGGCCCCTCGTCGAAACATATCCCCGGGTTTCTTCTAAATAGCCTTCCAAGAGGTTTTACAATAATTAGATATATTTTCTTCCTTCTATCTTGAAGGATGTTGTGGTACCTTGATGCGTTTTCGTATTTGTTTGTTGGAAAACAACTGAAAAACCAACTTCTGAAAATTAGGAACTATTTACAGATTCGCCATGACGATAACAGATGATAGACAATGTATAACAGTAACAAAAAGAATAATGATAACAATAACAAGAAGAATAATAATAACAATAATAACAAATAACAAAATAGAATAGGATAACAGTAACAGTAACAGAATGGTATGTTATAAATAACAGTGGAGTGACGGGTAATGGTATAATTCATATAATTCATACAATCATATGAGAAGTTGTCATAGTGCTGGATGTTTTGCAGCCGCTGGAACGCTAACGGGTCTCACCTGTGCACTCATATTTTCAAGGATACTTCGCCCATAGTGGCAGCTTTAGTACGGAATTCTGTGTGTTCAGGATGTAGTGTATGAGGGGAGTGTTTGGAACGGAAGCCCATATTTGCGGGGTGCATTGTCCTGTGTCATGTTTGCCGTTAAAGGGCTTTTTTGAATCTGCGTTTGGTAGAATTTTGTCGATAACCGAGTTACGTGGTCTCTCAAAAATTCTACCTTTGCGTCATCGTGGATTGACGTCAGTCTGGCGTATCTATCAGCCCCCGTGACTAGACGGAGACAGCGGTTCTGAAACACCTGCAAGGGACGGAAGCGCGTCTTAGACACGTTCGCCCAAGCAGGGCAAGCATACGTTAGGATCGGTCTTAGCACGGTTTTGTATAACGTACGCTTGTTTTCGGAGCTCATCTGATTCCCTTTCATCAAGGGGTAAATCTTGCGATTTGCTGCGTACGCCAGCTGACGTCTGACCTTAAGATGAGTGTCGAAGTTTAGCCTAGAGTCAAGAGTCACACCTAGGTACTTGACACTCGTCTTAGGTTCTATGGGATGTCCGTCTAATTTGAGTTTTTGGAAGACCCTATGATTTGTCCGCTTTCTGGCGAAAACTATCGTCTCCGTCTTACCGGCATTCAATCGAATCTTCCATTTATCACAATGACGTTTGATCATATCAAGATGAATTTGAGTTTGCTTTGTGGCCACTTGTGCGCTGAACGATTGCGCATAAATCGCCGTATCGTCAGCGTACATAGCCATCTGTGTTCTCATAAACGACGGAGTGTCGTTTATGTAAAGATTGAATAAAGTCGGTGCTAGTACGGACCCTTGGGGAACTCCAACTTGTATGTGTTTCGTATTTGAGATGGTGGCGTTGACTCTAACCGCGATCGATCTGTCTGTGAGGTATGAGTAAATGAGTTTAATGAGGTGATTGGTGAAGCCGTAGTGAATTAATTTATATATGAGACCGTCGGTCCAAGTTCTGTCGAAGGCTTTCTCTATATCCAGCAACGTCATGACCGTGACATTACCCTTATTGAAACCTTCGATCACGTCTTTCACGATTCGGGTCACTTGCAGGGACGTGTTAAGGCCCGCTGTGAATCCGAATTGCGACAGGTTCGTGATTTTCAGTTTCGTTTGTTCGCCAATCAGCCGCTTGTGAATAATTCTCTCAGTTACTTTGGCCATCGTGTTAAGTAACGTTATTGGCCTGTAACTGAGAGGCAGGGAGGGGTCTTTATTGGGTTTATGAATCGGAATGGTGAGGCCGTGCTTCCAGGCTTTCGGAAAGTACTGCAGTTTAAGAATAGCGTTAATGATGTAATTCAACTGAACAGTAGCCTTCCGGGACAAATTTTTGAGAACTTTGTTCTCAATTTTGTCCGGGCCTGGAGCTTTGTTATTGTGTAAAAATTTAAGAATTTGTGAAATTTCAAAGGGACTGGTTTGATAAGATGCAAGCTGATTGGCTGGGATTGCATATGTTTGACTTGAAAAGGCAAGAACGGTTTGTTTTATCTCGGTTTGCTCCGGTGTATCGGTATTATCTAATGTATGAATTTTTTGGAAGGTGGAGGCCAAGAGCTCAGCTTTTTGGGCATCGCTCATGGCGGGAGAACTAGTGTCGGATAGGGCCGGGATTGGCTGGTAAGGTTTCCGCAGTAATTTGGAAACCTTGAAGAGGGTATTGTCTGAAGGACTTAATGAGGAAAGAAGTTTTTCCCAGGAATTGTTTTTGTGAAGTGTAATTTTTTGTTGTATTTGCCTGTTCAAGTCAATCATAGCGGTTTTGTGGGAGATATCTCCCGTCTGTTGCCATTGCTTTCTTTTCCGTTTACGTTCGCCTATCAACAACTGGATATCGTCCGGAAAGACGTCCCTGTCGTTTTTAGGCGTTATCGTTTTGGAATTTTCGGCTTTGGCTTTGTTGATGTTTTGGGTAAGGAGTTCGATTTCTCGATCTACCGTGTCCGTGTCAATGATGTTATTGTTAATGCAGATAAGATCGTCTAGCCTACGACGGAATTTGGACCAATCGGTGTGTTTGAAGCTGGTTATTTGTCTGAGGGACCTATTGCGAGTGATATTATGAAGAAAGAATTGAACTATATTGTGATCTGAGTTTAGGGAATGTTTGACTGTGGGTTTAGATATGTGAGGAATGTTTTTGGTTAGAACGAGATCGATCGTGGTTGGAGTCATACCATTCATTGGAATATGTGTGTGTTTGTCTGGGTGCAAAATTTGTATGTGATTGTATGTGGAAAAGTTTAAGAGTGTGTTCCCGTTTGGATTGGACGTATGGCAGTTCCAAAGTGGATGTTTGGCATTGAAGTCGCCAGCCACGATGACCTTTCCGTCCAATCCAAACAGGTCCCTGAAATCTGTTTGACTGAATGTGTTTAGTGGCCGGTTGTATGCGACCACTAGTGTTATGTTTTGTTGGAGTTTTATCCCCAAGACTTCCATACTATTACCTGGTATGTTTTGTATTCTTTTGTGAGGGATATCGTTCCGTACTATTGCTGCCACTCCTCCAGCTCCGTGACCTCCCCTGTCCTGCCGGTGAACGGAGTATCCCTGAATCTTGAGGCATCTGTTGGTTGTGAGTTTGGTTTCTGTAACAAGACAAATATCTATATTATTGGTGACTAGATGATTTTTGAGCTCATAAAGCTTATTATTTATCCCGTTAGCGTTCCATAAGTTTATCTTCAGCTTAGAAGCCATAAGAGCTTAAGTTTGAGAAAAAGTTTAGCGAAGCTGCGAAGCGATCAGTTTGCGAATTGCATCTCGTCAGAAGGTTGCCATAATCCCTTAGGGCCCTTAGAAGTTCTCCTACGTTCGTCTGTTGGTTAATTACATTGCACGCCTGGGCGCAATCTGCAAACAAGTTCCCAAAGTTCAGAGGTGATTGCGGCATTGATCCTTGCTGTTGCTGGTGTGCTTGTTGTTGATTAGGTGGTTGTGATTTTTGCATGTGTGTTCGTTGTTGAGATGGTTCATGTAGTTGTTTTTGTTGGGGTGGTTGCTGCTGTGTCTGGGGTCGCACTTGAGTTTGGGTAGCCCATGGAGTGCGCAACGGTGGGAACTCCATGCGCGCCGATGCCTTGGGTGGCTGCGAGCTCGAGAATGCGGGCATGGTATTCCTTTGCCATGCCGGCTTAGTGGGTATAGGAGCGTCAATGAATCGAGGGCCGGGTTGAGGAGGGCCCCTTTTCTTTTCAGTTTCTTCGAGTTGTCTTAATTTTCTGAGGTATACCTCACAGTTTATGTTATTGGCAGTGTGATCCCCGCCACAATTGGCACAGGTTGGTTTTTCCGTTGCCACTCGCGTGCACTCCGATGTGGGATGCTCTTGCGCACATTTCAGGCAATTGAATGCCCTTCTGCAGTTCGCAGTGGCATGGCCCCACATCTGGCAGCGGTGGCATTGGATTATTTTTTTATTATTCCTGTGCCGGTCCCAATTTATTCTTGCATCCAGTAGTTTACGTACATTCGCGTTCAGAGTCTTCAGTGTCACATCGTTTTCAGTAATCACCAGGAACGCTGCCGAACGCATGCCGTTCATTCTATACACTTTCTTGACCGAGATATTCTGCGACCGTAGTTCGTCTTGTATTTCTGCCATGTTTGCATCGTTCGTAAGACCCCTTAGGACAAAGGCGTGTGTCCTTTCATCCTTTGGGGTGTAAGTATGATGTAACATCATTTGTTTGTCTAATTGGGCCAACAACAATTCGTATTCATCCTTATTGGTTACATGCACCGCCACTGAGTCCTGCCTATAGGATAGCTGGAAACCTTTCGTCGCATATTTTCGTATTAACTTGCGGAAATCTTCCTGTTTGCCTTCTACCTGCATTGCAATAATTATTGGTGGGGGTTTCACCTTCGTTGTATTTTTCTGCTGTTTCTTAGCCCCTATAATCTGGACTTCATCATCTTCTTCCTTCTCATTATCGTCTTCGTCTTCATCCATAGACACGTCATTATCTTCTTGATTTCTTATTGGGTTTTCTGGGGGATTATCCTGTTGGCCCTCCTCAAGCCCGGCCAGTACTTGAAATCTGTTCAAGGTCTCCGTTGTTCCAACCGATACCTTTGATTGCGTTCTTCCTCTCTTGGGTTTCTTCGTTACACGTTCGTTATTCTTTTCCTGACCTGTGGTGTGGGACGCCGGGCGCTTTCTTTCACTATTTTGGCTTTCGGCTACATCGGCTTTCCTTTTTAACATCTCCTTCATCCTATTTATCTTTCCATGACGTTGAGAGAACACCCTCCACATGATGTCCTCTTCCGTTATTTTGTTTCCTCTTCCATTGTTTTGCGTATTTTTAGTATCATTCAAATTCAAATTTCCCGCGTGACCAGTGTATTCTTTATTTAAATTTTCTTCGCTCTCATTGGTGTCGTTATTAACCTTGTCATCCATCGTGTTTTTAAAATCCCGTCAATGGGGAACGTCCTTTTGAAATTGGTATTTCTATCGTGGTCGATATATGGGCCACTTTCCACCAAAATATTATTATTCTTCTTTCTCCTCGATATCGATCGTATATTATATCGACCGATTATTAAAAAGATCGCCCAACGTGGGGCTCGAACCCACGACCCTGAGATTAAGAGTCTCATGCTCTACCGACTGAGCTAGCCGGGCGTTGTTGAATGCTGTCGAAGCAAAGTCGAACTGAGCATCTTACATAACTCATGCTTAATGAGATCTGCTTCTCAGACTGGAACATTAATAATTTTTACTTGTTTAATCGGTAGTTGAATATAAATTAACTTCAGAATACTATTTTTGCTCAATATTTAACGTGCCCTTGTTTACACTGAAAAAAAGGCCTTTAGATCTAATTAAACAAACGAATACAAATCTTTAGCTCAACAAAGGCTCAACTCAACTGATACATTTCAAAATTATTCACAGATTCATTCAATACTGTGTAGTTGAACATAAATTAGCTTCATAATACTATTTTAGCTCAATGTTTGACGTGCCCTTGTTTGCACTGAACAAAAGGTGTTTTCGTAAACACACGCATTCAAATCATCTGCTCAACTGATACATTTCATGTTTATTCACCGTTTAAATTAATAGTTTAGTATTTATTAATTGCTGCTGTGCTCAGGGCTGGACAGTATTTCAATTACAGCTCCACCAACGTTAGAACCGACTTTAGGGGCGTGTCAGGCGCTGCTAAAATTAAAAATGTACACTCAAATGAAGAAGTTTCTCGGCGCGAATATTTAAAATCCATAAATTATTTTGTCAAATTGCAGTCACGAAATTTATTTTAGATTTATTTTTATTTTATTTATTGTAGACAATAAAGCTCAAATAGAAATAACACGAAACCGAATAACACAAAAAAACACGACAAATGTAAACACACGCAATGATTTGTAACTTTTACAACAGAATGTACTTGAGAAATAACTCAACGTTCATTGATTCATTCAAATTTTTATCAAATTAGTTGGCATATTTGCCGCGTTCATTCTAAGCTTGGTGGAGCTGTACATGTATTTTAAATACGTATTTAAATACAAATGTATTTTGTATTTGTATTTTCTATGAATTTCTAAATGTATTTTTATAATTGTGTTTTAAATACATTTTAAATGTATTTAAAATACTTTACTCAATTACATTTTAAAATTTTTTAAAAATTTTAAATTTTTTGCTAAATTTGCACGTGTTGTAAAATTTAAAAATATTTTAAATGCGCAGGTCTAACTTTATGATCCATTTATTCTTTGGTGTATGCGTGTATGGTAATGGTTGATAATGGTAAATAAAAATATTATTTTATTTTAATATTACTTTTTGTGAAAAATTATGGAAAATATTGAATTTCGAATTGTGATAACTAATAACTGTTATAATTAATTACGATGAATCCAGAAGAGTTAGTGTCAACTGATACCGTTGATTGAAGAACTTAAGAAGATACGCAGCCTTGCGAACAAAAACGTGTCGAAAAAAAAGGGCCGAGACAATGGCAATGGTCGAGATGTAGATGACGTTAGCATTGATTGGTAGAATAGAATAATTATAAATATTCATTCAATCAACGCTGAAGGAATATTTATAATTATTCTATTCTACCAATCAATGTGATTGAAGGAATATTTATAATTATTCTTATTCTACCAATCAACGCTAACGTCTACATCTCGACCCATTTTTTTTTCGACACGTTCTTCTTACCTTACAAACAAAAACGTGTTGTAAGAAAATGGGTCGAGATGTAGGTGACGTTAGTTGATTGGTTCACTGTCCGATGCACAATTTGAGCGATTGGTGTTTTTGAAAGGGAACAACAATTTCGTAAAATCAGGCCCGTAGCTAGGGATGCCCCCCCCCCCAAATGTATGAAATGAATTAAATTTAATTGCGAACCATCGAAAATTTTACATTTTTCAAAAGGCTTTTTACAAATGACCCCCCCCCCCAATGAAATCCTGGCTACGGACCTGTGTAAAATAATGTATTTTAATAAAGTATTTTAAATACAAATGTATTTTAGTATTTTTGAGTATTTTTCAAATGTATTTTGTAATTGTATTTAAATACTCGACTTTCAAGTATTTGTATTTCAAATACAAAAAAAAAGTATTTTGCCCAGCCCTGGCTGTGATCTATATTTGACCTATTTATACTATTTTTCATCAATATTTAATGTGCCCTTGTTTACACTTAAAAATAGGCCTTTAGACCTAATTAAACAACCGAATACAAATCTTTAGCTAAACAATGCCTCAACTCAACTGATACAATTCAATATTATTCACCGTGTTTAATTCATTACTGTGTAGTTGAACATAAATTACTATGGCACGCCGTTTTACTTTTTATTACAAAATTTAAATTGCCTAAAGTTTTTATTTCTAAGGTGTTAATTCTAATCAAATCGACGTTACTTGAAAATTTTTTTCGCAATTTAAGCAGTTGTTTAAAAATATATGTTCATTTAATACAATTGTTGAATTATTTTGTTTTTAAAATTTTTCATTTTTAAAATTATAAATTTTATTTTCTATCCTTTAAATGACAAACGCTCTAATTCTAATCATTTAAACGTTTGTTCAAATTGTTTATTCTAATTTAATCAATTGTTAGAAGAAATATTTGAATTTATGCAATTGTCGAATTTTTACATTACAATTTAAACAATACAATAAAAAATTTTATTTAATGATATTGATTTAAAGCAATACACAGAAAATGTTTGCCTTCCGTTTTAATTCGTCTCTGCTCCGTGGTGAAATTTTGAACTTCGCTTTAATTTATTTGACAACAACGTACAAAATTCAAATCTTTCAAGAGAATCAAAATTTCTTTTTTATTATTATTATTACCTGTTTTTATTAAGATATTATTGAATGGTCCAATTCAAGGGCGGATCCAGGATTTCTTTCTGGGGGGGCACAAAGGGGCGGACGGGCAAAAAAGTCAACAATAACTGTTATCATATCACACAAAAATATAAAAATATACATAAAAATATACCGTCTGGGGGGGGGGCACGTGCCCCCGTGCCTCCCCCTGGATCCGTTACTGGTCCAATTCCCAAAAAAATTAATTAATAAACGTAAAAATAGGAATTTTACATGGAGAAATAAAGTAATGTGCTTTACAGCATATAGGGAAACTTTGTAGATTTGGGTACGAATGAAAAGAAAAGTTGCATAATATACGAATACGAAGCCTCTTGAAATAAGGTAATAAGGCCCTCCTAACATAAACTATTTTTTGTCAAAAATCTATGCTTATCATATGCAGTGGGCTTTATTTATTTCGGATTCAAAATAGTCTCAATCGATAGCACTTCGTTAGTGCCTGTTTGTGCAAACATTTTTTTTTTTGTACCCAAATAGTTTTTGAAATATTCGAGATTTTCGGTAACATCGCACATGGTAACATATAGAGTTATTTATAATTTCGGATTCAAAATAGTCTCAAACGCACCTGTATGAATGGATTAACGAGATTCTGGGAAAAACTTACAGCATGAAGACCAAAATAGTCTCAATCGTTTGTGCTTCGTTTGTACCTGTTTGTGCAAACATTCTTGTCGTTTGTACCCAAATAGTTTTCGAGATAATTCAATTTTAAGTTGGGGGGGGTCTAGTGCGGCCCGATCTATTGAATTCGCGAGCGGCCTAGAGCAATATCTTTATAAACACTGTACAAACTCTCAGTCAGTGCAGACACACCCCCAATTCGTGAAAACTTTCTCTACCCCTGCTCCCAATGTCTTAACCACTCCAAAAATATCACATGGATTAATTAAAAGATTTTTAATGCAAAACAGCATTTCTCCAGCCCCCTCCCCCAAACTTAAAATTGAATTATCTCGAAAACTATTTGGGTACAAACGAAAAAATGTTTGCACAAACAGGCACAAACTAAGTATAGGGTGTTTTTTTTAGCTGCATGAGAACTTTCAATAGGGATAACAATTGAATCAAGATTGCTATGGAAACAGTTTTTTGACATTTGTGTTTAGCAAGGTTTGGCATTTGATAATGCATAGATTGACCATTGAACAACGCTACCAAATTGGGCTCACAACCAATTGGAAGTGGATCCATTTTTTTACCGTAAAATTTTGTTCAGTGACGAGGCACATTTCTGGTTAAATGGGTATGTGAACAAACAAAATTGCCGTATATGGAGTGAGACCAATCCGGGACATTATCTTGAGACTCCATTGCATCCATTAAAATTGACTGTTTGGTGTGGAATACACGCCAACGGCATCATTGGTCCATATGTCTTTCGAAATGAGGAAGGAGCTACCGTTACGGTGAATGGTGTGAGATATCGACACATGCTCAATACATTTTTGTTTCCAAAACTTCAAGAGCTAAACATTGACAACTTATGGTTCCAACAGGATGGTGCTACGTGCCACACAGCCAACGAAACCATCAATTTATTGAAAGGACAATTTGGTGACAACATTATTTCAAAACGTGGTCCTATCAATTGGCCTCCAAGATCGTGTGATTTGACACCTCCAGATTATTTTCTGTGGGGGTATGTTAAATCCATGGTTTATGCTAACAAACCAACAACTCTAGAAGCATTGGAGGCTAATATTCAGCAAGCCATTTATGAAATAAAGCCAGAAATATTGGAAAAAGTGGTCAAAAATTGGACTGAACGGATGCGCTTCGTAACCATTAGTCGTGGTGGTCACATGCCGGAAGTCATGTTCAAATCATAAATGCCTTTAACTGTACTTTCATAAAAAAATTATAACCAAAACATTCCGTCAGGTTTTTAATGTTTTATTTCATTTTGAAGTTCTCATGCAGCTAAAAAAACACCCTATACAATATAAACACAATATTCGGCAAATAATTGCTTTCACTAATTAATTAATTAATTATATTGTATAATATATTGAAATGTTATTTTCCAGCCCCAAAAATATTAATTATCGAATTTTCAAATCTTCTTTGTAATATTTTAGTCGGGCGGAGAAATCCACTTCTTACCCGCTAGCTCAGTCGTTATCTCTTTTAAAAGCCGGCCCTTATCAACCGACCTTCAATACCTTAACTTTTCAAAATTTAATTAAATATTAACCAATTTTCTCTTCCAAATCCTTGTTCTGAAAGAAATAACACACTTTTCAATTGCACCTTTAATTTTCAAAAAATAAATCAATTTTTACAACTATTCATAATTAATCAAAAAGAACGACCGTCCACGACTTGGACGGCGTACGCAAGTCTTCTCCTTATCCTCTAGGGCTCCGGAACCTGCGCTCCGCAGCGACCTCGAAAAACCGCGATTTAAATTCAAAATTTAAATTTTTACAATAAATTTTCTCCTTTACAAAATTTTGGTTGTTCCTCATCCAAAATTAACACGACAATATATTGTATATTTATATTGTATTCAATATGCTTCACATCAAACGTGTCACGAATAAATTCGTTGATTTCATTAAAGATTTAGTTATTTTTTAAAATCTTTAAAATATCTTAATAATTATTAATTTATATATAGTTGCTGTTATACATTTCACTTTCAGCGCATCTTTTATCTCTTGTCTAATCTGAACATAAATAAATAAAAATTACGTATTACATAGGCAACCCACGCCACTCACTACCTGCAATCTTAAGGATTTGAATTTTGAACATAGTTGCCAAAAAAATTAAAGCGAAGTTCAAAATTTCTCCACCGAGCAGAGACAAAATAAAACGTTAGGCAAAAATTTTCTGTGTAATGTTTTAAATCGGTATCATTAAATAAAAATTTTTGAGAATTGTTTAAATTGTATTGCTAAAATTCGAGTAACGTATAAATAGCAACAAAAATTTTCAAGTATCGTTGCAATGATTATATTAAAGCAATAGAAATTAAAACTTGAGATAATTTAAATTTTGTAATAAAAAGTAAAACGGCGTGCCATAAATTACCTTCCGAATCTTAGATCATAATTCCGAATACTATTTTAGCTCAATATTTGACTTGCCCTTGTTTGCACTGAAAAAAGGTGTTTTGGTAAACACACGAATTCAAATCATTAGCTCAACTGATACATTTCATGTTTATTCACCGTTTAATTTAATAGTAGTATTTATTAATTGCTGTGCTCAATATTTGACCTTATTTCGACCGATTATTAAAAAGACCGCCCAACGTGGGGCTCGAACCCACGACCCTGAGATTAAGAGTCTCATGCTCTACCGACTGAGCTAGCCGGGCGTTGTTGAATGATGTCTAAGCAAGGGAGAATTATTGAACATCGTCCTTAACCCACACTTAATGAAATCTGCTTCTCAGTCTCAAGTATTTATAATTTATACTTGATTAATCGGTAGTTGAATATAAATTAGCTTCAGAATACTAATAATTTAGCTCAATATTAAACATGACTTTATGTTCACCGAAGAAAAATTCATTTACACCGATAATTAAATACACGAACTCAAATCTTCAGCTCAACTGTTATATTTCATGGTTATTCACCGTTTAATTTAATAGTTTAGTCTTATTAATTGATGTGTCCTATATTTGGCATATTTATACTGTTTTTGCTCAATATTTAACGTGTCCTTGTTTACACTGAAAGAAAGGCCTTTAGACCTAATATTAAACACACGAATACTAATCACTAGCTCAACAATGGCTCAAACTCAACTGATACATGTCAATATTATTCACCGTTTAATTCAATATTGTGTAATTCAACATAAATTACTTTCGAATACTATTTTAGCTCAACATTTGACATTCCCTTGTTTGCACTGAAAAAATGTGTTTTCGTAAACAAACGAACTCAAATCATAAGCTCAACTGATACATTTCATGTTTATTCACCGTTTAATTTAATAGATTAGTATTTATTAATTGCTGTGCTCAATATTTGACATTTCGACCGATTATTAAAAAGATCGCCCAACGTGGGGCTCGAACCCACGACCCTGAGATTAAGAGTCTCATGCTCTACCGACTGAGCTAGCCGGGCGTTGTTGAATGATTTCTAAGCAAAGGCGAATTAATGAGCATTGTCCTTAACCCACACTTAATGAAATCTGCTTCTCAGCCTGGAGTATTTATAATTTATACTTGTTTAATCGATAGTTGAATATAAATTAGCTTCAGAATACCACACTGAAAAAAAAAAGGTACGCCATATTGATGAACACTATTCATCAAGTGAAATTCATCGTAATGATGACGAAATTATCAATATGATGTACAAAAACTTAGATAAAATAATGAATTTGATTTCATCAATTTATTTTCATCATGGAGATGAAATAATCATTAATGTGCTGTACCAAGTCATCGATGAGGTTTAAAGAATGATGAATGATTCATCAATACAATGAATTTTATTTCATCGGTTTATTTTCATCATCGTGATGAAATATTCATTGACTGTTTTTTTCAGTGTATTTTAGCTCAATATTTAACATGACTTTATGTGCACCGAAAAAAAGCTTTTACACCTAATTAAACACACGAATTCAAATCTTTAGCTCGACTGATACATTTCATGTTTATTCACCGTTTAATTTAATAGTTTATTAATATCTGTGCTCAATATTAATTTCTAAGTCATATTCATTATACCAATTCGTGCCACACACACTGCTAAGAAATCTATACAAGATCTGATATTTGAATCTACGCGACGTCATTACCTTAAAGGCATAGTAAAAATGTAAAACAAACTGCTCCATATACAAAACAATCTTAAAGCCCATTTGGACATATATAGAATCCAGCTTTGGGGCTGCGCTAGTAATACTAATATTTCAAAAATCCAGCAATTCCAATCAATAATACTACAGTAAATTTGGAATGAACCTTTGGATCTGCCATTTGCAAGGATCGTCAAGAGGTGGCCACTAATGTAGAAAAGATCGCCACCATGAGTGCAGGTTACCAAGACCGACTCGACTATCACCCAAACACCTTAGCCAGAGATCAATCAATTCGAAAAATTTGATCACCTTATCAAAAAATGATAAAATGTTACAGAAAATTATCACTTAATGAGTCTCTCCTATGTTAAATATTTTTCGTTATGCCGGTCTAGAAAATGGGGTTTCACGTCCTCATTTGAGGTACGTAAAGTGCCTTTTTTCACTCCCTAGGGAGTGAAAAGTGGGGGGGGGGTCATAAATTTTCACGTCCTAGGGAGTGAAAAGTGGGGGGTCAAGAATTTTCACATCCTAGGGAGTGAAAAAGGGGGGGTCATGAAAAATATCAAAGATGTAAAAACAACAACATTTTATTAGAGATGTCGATACCGCTCTCCGTGACCAAAGTCGACTTGAGCATCGATAATTTCGACCACAATGTGCTGGCACTGTACGTTGTGGCCAACTTAACAAAGTAGGCCAACAACGTGTCCTCGTTGAGGTTATCTACCAGCACATCGTGGTCTTGCAAAAAGTCCATGAACTTACGGTACTCGTGCATGTAGCGGTCGGTCGATTTACTCGGCAACAAAAATTGTTTTGCCTCTCTGGCGGCTTCCTCGATGGATTTACTTGCCATTCTTTACGATAACTCTTGATCTTCACTACTACAAATCACAAATAAAAATGGTGTGGTCCCGTCCACGATACACTGATATACCTATTTCGTAAAGCAGTGATACCACACATCAAATATTCCATATTCCAACCAACCAATCACGATGTTCGATTTGAATTTATTCTGCCGCGTGACGTCATGCGCAGAAATTGTTGTGGTCCCGTCACAACGAAAAGTTGTTTACACCACTCGGCCGTAAAGTGCTTTTACACCCTCGGGTGCGTTCGGGCGCCTCGGCTTCGCCTCGGCTACGAAAACCCGCCCCTCGGTTGTAAAATCACATTTTCCGGCCTAGTGATGAAAACTACTATTGTCTAAATATTATTTCTTATTATCTCTAGAAACAGATTGTAATATTCATGGGTGTCAAACAATAAAAATGTTTTTTAAAGAACTAAAAGTCCTTCCCCCTCTTCTCTATAATCAAAGATTGTCGTGGGGTAGACTTTGCAAGTTCTTATGTATTACCCGTCGCGTCGCGTCGTCTTGTAGTTATACTTGCAGTATGATAATATAATTCTTATAGGAAGTTCTGAAATAGAAGTGTGATTTATTAGAAGCAATGATTTAATTAAAGGAGTAATAATCAAGTGTTTATTTGTAGAATTTCTAAGAAGAAGGAAAGTTATTTGGAAAGTAGGAAAATTCAAAATAGTAGAATGAAAGTGGAATTAAGGAAGGAAGCAATTATTAACTGATGCAAATAAGTAAGTGAGAAAGAAATTATGGATTGCATTAATTTATTAATAAAAATATAAAACAAATATTTGGTATTTCAATTTAAGAAAGATGCAAATTGAGATTATGCACATGTCACTATGTCAGCGTACCGATCATGATGATGACGAAATGTAGATTTTAAAAATTAATTTAAAACAAAACTGAATTAAATTAATATTTGGATGAAACTGATTGAATAATGCAAAAGTAAGTAATACTAATAAAATAAATAATAAGAAAGTTAATAAGAGCATAATTGAAAAAAAAAACCTAGCACTTACAATAAGGAAATGTAGTATTATGAATATGTATAAATGTATATTATGAATAAGATATTACTATATTTCCGCCATGGGAAAATGCCCATGTTACCCCCCCCCCCTACATCCGGTACTGGTAAATATTTTACTCCGAGTATATTTTACACTGGGCCAGGCGGCATCCGGTTTGTGATTTTTCGGCCTTTGACTTCAATCAAAGGTAATGTGACCATATGTGTCATCTACAGTTGTTCGGCCTTTAGTCTCACTCTGAGGGATTACGTCCTGAATTTTTAAATACCATGTGGCATATTTGCATAATTGAATCTTGCTGATTTGTCCATGGTTGACCAATTCCATTTTCTTATTAACATTTTTTGGCTTTCACTTATCAAGATATTTAGTTATGCATGATTGACGAGATCTATTAATATTGAAACAATAAATTATTTACATAATTTAGATTATTTGCGATATATTTTCTTACCTCTCTACTCCCTTCGGCTTAACCTGCAACAAATGTATATAAAAGGTTTTTTGAACGATTTGAAATTCATCAAACGTCACACTGCAAACTGCACTGCTGAAAATCAAATTTTTTGGGAAAATCATCGCCATTGTTTTTAATCAAAATTGCGATAAACTCTTCCTTCATGAACTGTGTATACCTAATATCTTTTTTGTATTTTTATTTTATATGAGCCGTTACTATGGCTGAGAAAATCCTAAAAATCCCTCAATTTAAGTAGATATAACCCCTTAACTGACTGGGGGCTGTTAAGTCTTTGGTTTTAATGGTTCATTTGCGATTTCACTACTTGTTTGTGCAATATTACATATTATAATAAAATAAAATTAATTGTGGTTAACTGTCAGGCCACGAGGTCTTTTGATTAAAATTAAACCAATTTCTATCACACTCCGCTTGGCATGCAGCCTCGCATTTTTGAAATTATTGAAGTAGGTGGTTGCAGCAAATTAATTGCAGTTAATCAAAACTTAAACTGAGGCAGAACAACTGTGTATATTCACCCCGAGGGAAGCCAGACTGACAAAGATGCTTTAGGTAGTTTAATTATTTAAGAACTTCGGGCGGGAAATTTAAAAGTTTGTTGCAATATTAACTAAAAACTTCAATAAAAATTTGAAATTAAATGCCAATTTAAAATCAGATATTATAATTTGAATTATTAATTTATTGCTTATCATAAAGAATCATATAATGTTAATCTTTAATTAGGAAATCGTAGTACAATATAAGTTCTATCTTTTATTCGTGACCTGATTTCGATATCGAAGTGGGATTTAGGTTCAGAATAACATAGTAGATTCTTACCTCACCCAAAAATTTCAACTAATCGTTCCAGTTTTGGATCCATTATATTCATAGTGGCGTAACTACAAGTAGGTTATAATATTTCATTCATTATTGAACAAATAATACTATTTTTTTTAATTTTAAATTTTTACGATCGACTTGAGTTAGTTTTATTTACTTCATGCGAATAAAATTTAAATGAAGAAGATTTATATCCGTAAAATGAGAAATTTCAAGTCACAGTAGACCAATTAGAGGTTAACAATGGAACGTTAGTTTTGCTTTTTGTTCACTTTACTTAACATTTTTTTAGTGTTTTTTTTTTATCTTTGGTGTCAAATTTGATACCTCTATGTTAATGTATTGGAAGGATGCAATAGTTGCTCAAAAATGGGATTTGGAATTGAATGGATGAATTCCAGGTCACTTAAATTACTAACAAATATTGAATTTTTAAAACCAGTTTAATTTAAACAATGAATTTGCTAATTGCATTAATTAACAGCAATATGGTATTGTTTCGCTTAATGATTACATTAATTAGGCCAGTGGCATGCATAAAATGGGCTGATAATGTTAACTTGACCGGAATTGCATGTTTGCTGTATAAAGCTTTGATTTCAAATTAAAAAAAAAAGTTTGATTAATCGAACGTAAGTAATTACGTGTAGTTTTATGTCATGTAATCGAAAACTAAAGTTAATTTTCTCTTCGATCAACCGTTATACAACAAGTGGGCACAAAAAACTGACTTAAGAGAAAACCGTGGAGATAGTTTTCCTTCTCGGTTGTAATACGGTAGTGAACGCTAGTTAACATTACTTAGACGTTGTTATTTCTTCTTCTTCAGTCAAACGAGCAAGTTCTAGTGGTACGCAACATCATCCTGTTCAGTGAAAGAATCGAACGATTAATTGATTTAACGGTAGTTTTGCTTTCTTTCAAACTTCGATTAAAGATTTTATGTGTGTGAGTCACGGATAAAAAATTTTCTATACTGGATTATTTTGGAAAATGTTGTGAATTTTGACAGTTTTTCGTGTTGTGTAATGCAATTTTTGTTTTTTGGTGAGTTTCTTTCTTGAATCTTGATGTAAAATTCATGGTCAAGCTTTGCATTTTTGTTAGGTAACGGCGACCTTTACTTTGCATTTTTATTATGCGCGAAAGTTTTATAGATGCATTCATTGTTACATAATTAAATAAATTTTGTCCCAGAGAACTGATGAACTAAAAAAACGATTCGTTGCTCCGCTACTTACGGTACTTCCGTACTATGTCGTGTAGACGAGGTGCATTTGCATAGTCCACACCGTGGTACCGTTAATATTGGCACCTTCGCGTCTCTTAATCATTAGGAAGAAATGGGTCACTGGGTTAATCGAAACGTTTTGTATTTTAGGAATTTGTTTGGTAAACTTTGGATTACAAAATTTTTTCCAGTAAACCAAAGATTACCTTGGATGAGGGGCGGAAGACCATACGTGGTCTTCTCTTCCTTTGTTATTGTTTACTAACATTTAATACATTTTCGAGCACAAAATTCTTATGAATCAAAACAAATGATTAAATAACCATTAGCTCCCCAACTTAAAATTTGAATTCTGTAAATTGTAACTTGAATATAATTCGACGTCTCCTCGGTATCATAAAAAACTGACAATAAAATTTGCTTCAAAATTTTTATCTACTATAACAAAGGACGATTTCACTAACAAAAATTTACAAAACGCATTGTCGTCGTCTAAATTAGCCATGACGCTCTAAATGTCCAATTTTTTGTTGTTGAATTTTTGCATTATGAAAGATTAACATCCGTGGAAACTTTAATACAGCCAAATTAAACAAATTTCAATTGTTTCATTGATTACAATTGGTATAATAAAGTCAAAATATTGTTTAATAATTTAATTTAAACAAATGAAATTGAGTAAAAGAAAAATAAGGAAGTGTTTGAAGAAGAATTTGAATTGGTAAACTCGAACTATCCGAAAAATTATAACTATAATTTACAATAATATTCAAATCACCTTGAAGTTGAACGGGTCGAAATAAACAATATACCTATTAATTTTATTTTTCTAGTAGTAATTTATGATTTAGACTCAAAAGGAACGAAAATAAAAATTACCACAGATTAACTGGATTAAAATTGCAAATAATTTTGATTATTGGATAATTATACTAAAACATTAGCATTAATGAGTAGTGAAGGATTTAACTTTATTACGTCTGCCACACGGAAAAAAAGTAACCAGAAAGTGAAATTTACCTAACTCCTCGAATTTCATTACATTTTTTGAACGTCTTATATTACATATCGATACTTTTAATCATAAAATATTATGGTAATCGGAATTACTTACATTACGTGGGCTAAGAGTGTTAAACTGCCAACTCCTTAAAAAAAAGTAATAAATAAATGTTTTTATTGAGTCACATACCGGATGACCGGCCGTCGATATGAACATAGGAAATTAACATGAGAAATTGATTTTTCTTTCATTCCTGCTTCCCATCAGAACGGATAAGAATGAAAATTTGAAGGAATTTGAAGAGATTTTTATTCCGCTTCTAAAGATACCTAACACTTGATATTTTGTTCTTTAATTACTGTTAAAAACTCAATAATAAAATGCAAAATAGCGCATTTAAAAAAATATGGTTACCTTGTTTGAATTTTATTGCAATTGTGTTTGCTTGAAAACCAATAAACTTCACTAAAATGAAGTTTGCGTTCATTTTTAACCAAATTTATTGCAATCTGTCAAAGTAACTTGATAGAAATTATTGGTTTTTAAGCAAAAAAAAATTGCAATAAAATTCAAACAAAGCAACTAAAAACACTTTATTAGTGAGTTTTTAACAGAAATTAAAGAACAAAATATCAAGTGTTAGGTATCTTTAGAAGCGAAATACAAATCTCTTCAAATTGATACCATTTTCATATTTATCCGTTATGATGGTAATCAGGATTTAAAGAAAAGTCAATTTCTAATGTTAATTTCCTATGTTCACATCGGCGGCCCCAGTATACCGGGTGACCCACCATTTCTATTGTGACCGATAAACTAAAAATTTAAAAATTATATCATTCGAAAGGGAGCGTCCATTAATTACGTAAGGTCGATTTTTGTAATTTTTGGCCCCCACGTAAGATTGTGGCAACCCCATCCCCCCATCTTACGTAATGATTATTTAAAAAAAAATTAATTTTGCACACCCCTTACCTTTTACAACATAAGGTATTAAAAAACTTACGTAAGGAATACGTCGTCGGACCCCCCCCCCCGTAAGGGTCCGTAAGATTTCCGATACCTCCCGCCACCCTAAATCCTTACGTAATTAATGGACGGCTCCAATGAGCTTTCGGATTTTTCTGCAACTGAAAGATACCCAACATTTGATATTATTTGATTTTTAGTTCCTGTTAAAAATATAGAATTAAAATAAGCGATTTTTGAAAACTCACAACTGTTTTGGATATTTGAACTGCCCAAGTTTTTTAAAGTAAATTTTATTTTTCGAAAAGTGTATTTTATTTCTAAAGAATCTGATTTTTAGAGAGTCACTTATTTTTCTTCTGTATTTTGGTTCTATTTACATAACTCGGACTCATTAAAGAAAGCGCAACGAAATTTGGTGTTAAGCGATTAAATAGCGGCGGAATCATCAATATCGATAGGTTTAGCTAATAAAAGATGTTAAAGTGTCCAATTTCTGGGAAGTGTTAGGAACCCTTTTTTTATTAGAAAGCTATTAAAAGAGAGAACAGTGTGTTAAATCAATTTCAACCCTTTCCATGTATTTTTGGACTTAAATTTGCCGAAGAAAGGAAAGATTCACTGGTCGAGCTTAGGTTAGGGTTAGGAACCGCTTTTTTTATTAGAAATCTGTTAAAAGAGAGAACTGTGTGCGTTAAATCAATTCCATTCCAAGTATTTTTAGGCTAAAGATTGCCGAAAAATGGAGAAATCCACTGGTAGAGCTTAGGTTAGTGTTAGGAACCGCTTTTTTTTATGAGGGAACTGTTAAAAGAGCCTTTTAAACCTTCACCAAATATTTTTAGTCCTAAAAAGGACCTTTTTAAAACATAACAGGTTTATAACGTCTTCCACACTTGACACAGCCATTGCGATTGAAAATGAAGTACTGAATATATTTGGTAAGTGCACAGCTTATCTTTATAAACCAATGCGAGGGTGTGCCTACAGTGGAGCTTCCTAACTAGCGGGGACCAATAAAATGTTCTTGAATGCCACATCATGTAAAATTTTAGTTTTTGATAAAATATAAGCCTTGTTTGTAATGAGCCGTAAAATTTTTGATTTATTATTGCATTGAATCGTTTTCCATTATTCTGCATAGTGGAAATTTTTATTTTCGCAATCCCCAATTAAGAGAAAATATTAACGGAAAAAAAAATTTCTTTTAAACTAAAAAAAAAAATTAGCATATTAATCTGCAATGGAACACTATCGATGCAAGCTTTGAATGTTAATCCATTATATCTCCATTAACGAGATTCCTATTACCGACCGCTTACTCAGTAGCCATTTCATTTTATAATTAATTTATTGTCAATATCCAATATCCAATATTATTTATCTTTGCTGTTGTGATCAGTCAATGAGCGGTCGGTAGCAGAAGTCTCGTTAATCCATTCACGTACGTCAGTATATAGTGGATTTAACGGATAAAATTCTAAATGTTTTCGGGTACGTTCCACTTAAAGCCCACGACGACCACGTACGATCGTCAGTCTAATCAAAGAACCACGGGACCACGCAGGGTTCATCGTGGCTTTAAGTGGAACGCATCCTTAGAGGACCTTCTATTGCGAATTTATGTCAACGCAATTATTTTTGTATTAAACTTAGCGTTGCGAAAAAATGAATAATTTATAAAACATTTTTTGAACTCTTTGCGTCTTTACAGTTAAACAAATGAATTTTCATGGATCGGCGTCGGCTCCTCGACTAAAATTTTGAGTACCACAGAAATAGAAGCAACAAATTTGTTAGCGAATTTCTTCTTTTGCAGTCAGTGAAATTCAATCAGAAATACACGAAACGAAATAATCGGTTTAGAGTTCACATTAAACTGTAGGTCCCCCGGGTCCGACAGGTAGGGAAACCGGAAATTGTTTGAATAACACCGGACATAAAGAGAAAAATTTCTTTCTTTTTGAAGCGCATCGTAGCAAATATTCTTGGATTCCACTCCACTGAGCAAAACTGTACGATCGCTCTTTCTTTTTTCCTAATTAGGAGTCATAATCAACATTAATTTAAAACAATAGTAATTAAAAACTAGATTGCCCAAGTTGTGTGACCTACAGGCCGCACTGGAGCAATTCTTAAGTTATCTAATACAATTTTACGTACTTTCTGTATATCTGAATGATAGTAAATGGTCTAAAAAACAATTATAAAACAAAATTGAAAAATTACATGAACTGGCATTTAACGGCATTGAATTGTCTGCAGCCATATGGTAAGTCCCGCCCACCCTTGAGTTGGTGACACCCTCGCAGAAGTTCATCATGGAACATCTCTTTCCTAACTCTAACCTAAGCTCAAACTCAAACAGTGGATCTATCTTTTAATAGTTCCCTCATTAAATAAAATCTTTTTCTTACGTTAACCTAAGCTCGACGAGTAGATTTCTCACTTTTTTTGGCAAATTTAAGCCAAAAGAACCCTAAACCATGATATTTGATCGATGTTAATTGTACGTTGGTGTAGTTACAACTAAAGCTGCCGCGGCGTCTCCATTCTCCGCGACAAAATTCAGCGACCAGCAGCAGAATGCTCCAATATAGGTCTATTTTCGCATAGAAATTGGAAACTTTAAAATTGATCTTTAGCTAAACTAATCGATATAATATGACATTCTTCCATATTCAGAACGCTTCATTTTAATATTATCTAACAAATTCCGTTGTGTTTTCATTAATAAAATTAATATCTTCTGAACCGGTTTCTCCGTGCTACTATCAATATTTTGTTTTTAGAATTATAAAGTAAATGTTATAACATTTAAAAGTAGGATAAAAATTCAATAAAAATGTACTAAAAAGTAAAATACTACATTATACTCTGTTTACCCAACATATATGCACCTAGGCTCCTCCCCAAAATGTATTTGAGCCGATTGTAAATGGGAATTTCAAAATTTGAGCAATAGAAATGTTCTATTCTATTTTTTGGGAGGAGCTTAGGTGCATATGTTGGGTAAACAAAGTATAGCATCTTGTGAGGGAAATTTAAAAATTTCGATGTACTTGGTCGGAATTTGATCCCACGACTACGGCACAGCAGCTCTAATCACCAGCCTACGACTGTACTTCTTCCCAAACGATTAGTTTATTAATCACTATTTGCTGATTAGCACAGTTTTAAAGTGCTTGTTTAAATCGGTGGTTTGGAATCCACGTGAAATTATGTTTCCTGAGTAGGTTGTTACAATTTCAACACGTGACGAAAAAGCCGGCCGATAAATAAAATTTAAAATTTTACTGCAACCCATTCATGTGGCCACATAAAATATCACGACAAGAAGTATCAGATACGCAAATTTTATGTCGGTTTTGGAAACGTATGATGTACCTACTCAAAAGATTATTATCAACAGATTACGTAAAAAAGTGTTTTAGTACAGTGTTGCAAACACAAACCTCTTAAAATAAAATGGACTGCTATTCAATGTAAAAAAGTGTGGCCACCTAGGAGGCCGCCATTTGTGATGCAACAGTTATTATAGCCAATAGTTATGTATTTAGGATTTTGGTGGGAAATTCAAATTGCCCATAAAAAAGAATGAGGTTAACTTACACCTGAACTGTGAAATACACTAATTCTAGTACCAATATAAACCACAAATGGCGGCGCTCATATAGGTTTCACTTTTTTTTTTATTCACAGCCGTAAGAAGGAATAGCAGTCCATCTATGTTTAAGAGGACCGTGGTTGCAAACCAATCAATTTTTATGTTTTCCAAAGTATCGGCGCCATTTTGACATCTTGTCTCTTGAACTACACCAGGTGATTCCAAAACCATCCAAAGTTTTACGTATCTCTTACGATATAATCAAATCCTCAACCACTTCGATTGATTTGAAACTGCTCAAATCAACATTCATTTTGAATTCTGCTTGTTTGAATTCTTAATTTTATTTGTTTGTTTTGCTCAGGAATCTCGTTTATTTTAATTTTGTGGAAATTTGCAGGTGTGTGAGCGAATATCATCTGAACTCAAACTGATTACCTACATTCAAGCTATAATGTTCGATTTACATGATCGTGAATTTTGTTAAACTTTTTTGGAAGAATCAAATACATTCTTTGAGATTAGTTGGTTTTTGTGTTGAACTCCTTTAAATTTTTTAATTGAGTTTTTTCAACCCAGTTGATAAAATTTGGTTTCTCGAGAACTCAGGCAATTTGCTCTTTGACTAGTATTTATTTATATTTGAAACTTTAGGGTATAGTGAAGTATTGAATCCCCCCTTAATTTGATTTCTAAATCAAAATTGAAATTTGTATTAAAAATTAATTCAAGTGATCTGAAATTTCGGGTTGGGATGAAATTAACCGCCTGGCAAACCTAACGTAATTATTGAAGAAATTTGCTCCATTAAACGTAGGACTGCTAAATAAAAACGATTATTATTATTTTTTTTTACAAACAATTGAAATTAGCATTAAACATAATCATAACATTGAATTAACTGTGTCGAATCCGATTGACAATTGTTCTAAATTGAACGAATCGGTTGAATGAAACTTTTAGGCCGAAGAATACAATTTCATTTAAAAGCTAAATTAGATCGATTTGAATTAAAATTGACTACCAATTTAAATCTCATAAAAGGTTTAATTTGGACCCGATTGACAAGTAAAAGTAAATCAATATCGAATTGAATTAAAAAAACCTTTTACGAAAGAAATCTGTTTAAATGCAAATCTTACTGATTAAAATAAATTCGAGTCCATGACATCATATTATTAGATTAATTAATCAATAGTTTAATTAACTTTCATTAAATTCCTCTGAAATATTGGTTGGAAAATCTTCGGGTATTTAGGCTTTTTAATAAATTAAAATCAGATCCAAATTTTTATCTTAATTGCAGCTTCGCATAGAAGTTTTAAGGTGACTGATTTTAAATCGGATTCAAACTGATAATTAAATTTCCGTTGTACAAAGCGAATTAACTCAAGATTCTCGTTACGGTTTTAATCGAGATTACTGTAATTAATATTAAAATTAATTCCGAGGTATTGAAATTTGCAAAACTTAATTGTTTAATTAAAATTGCACAATGGGTAGGAAATGAATTCCACGTGTGAGTTCAAATGTACTGAAGCCGGTGCTTGCTGAAGTTAAATAAATGAAAATTTTTAATTGCAACGAGGTTAATTAAGATTTTCTTGAAAATTAACAAAAAAATAGTGTTAATTGCGGGCACATAAATTAGCAATAAAATTTTAACAATTCAAAGGTTACTCGGTTAAGTTTTTAAAACGAATCCCGTTATTATTCACTTTCGTTTCCTAGCTACGAAGTTGAATTAATGTTTATTCAAATCTATTGTTGAAAATTATGCCAAAAAACTAAAAAGTAGGTCCCCTGTCGTTTACTTATGCTAAAATCCTAAAAGGGTAAAGTAAAATAATTACATATTAATCCGTTACATTAACCAAGCGTTAAATATGCACATTAACTGTTAAATTAAATTATTATCATTTGCGCTTTTGGACCGTAATTTTGCTGATTACAAGATTCATTTTTACAACAAAAAATTGGAAAAAATCATTCTTGTAAAGTAATTTTAAGTGTAGGTGTAAATAAGTCGAGTAACGGGTTAAAGAAAATTCCACGGGCTCGGTCAAGGTAAAATTATGGCCTTGTATCTCCTTTAGGCACATTGACCCACATTTCAAAAACGCATCTATTATTCTGGAATGTTTTAATGTTAATCGTTCAATAAACTCGATACATATGATGTCAGTTTTTTAAATTTCAAAACTCCCGCTACACACAACAATAAATTATTTTAATAACATCGACCGATTTTGTAAATAATTAAGGTTTGTTTCAGGTCAAAATGGAACTGAAGTATATCGTGATGACCATAATCAAAATTTTAATATCGATACCCACTGTACTACTTTTGAACAATGAAAGGGTAAATGGAGCATCTTTGATGGGTGGCCATTTGGACAACAGTAATTTTACGACGCCGAGTTCTTCGAACCATTCGGTAAGTCCAGACTTCCGGCAATACCTCGACCAAAACAAATCACCTACATTTCAAGGTTGTTAATATTTATTAGGTGAGGCTTCACCTTGCTTTCCTTCCTCATTCCGATCTAATGTTGTGTTCAATGATGTGCGCGATATTCACTCACGTTTTTATATCAAGTTTCGATTTGTTCATTTTTGGTTTTTCATTGCTACCAGACAGGAAGTTTTCTTTCAAAAAAGGAATCAAACTCGATAACTTATATTGAACCTGCAATACTTTTTTTCCTTGACCTTGCTGAAATTTTTCCTGTTCTTCGCTTCCCACTTCAATCAATTAAATGAAACCATGAGAAATATTCCGATATACATATGCAAAAAAGTACATACAATAGGAGGATTGGTCGATTTCCAACTGCTACAATGTAATTTCGCCTACGTTCAAGATGTGTGAGCCTAATTTAGCTTCGCCTCTGGGGAGTGGGAAAAACAACTTGTACTATATTTAAAGCCAAAAAAATGAAAACATTTGTTTAAACTTCCATCAAATAATAGATTTTTGTAGATTTAACACTTCTCTTTCCACTTTTCAAAATTACGTTCAAAATATTTTTATCATGAGATTTACATCCTGAGGCAAATGTTACATAATAAACTAAAAGAGTTTATATGCATATAAAATTTTTTATGGTTTCTTTTTAATAGCTATTTTTATTAGGTCGGAGCGAAATGGTGACTTTCTCCTTATCGGGTTAAATAATAACTATGGTTCATGGGCACGTCGTGTTTTTAAATTACTGTCGATGAAACTTTGCGTAAACATTCCCGTGATGCATCAAATTTATTGGTTTGTTATTGGTTGATTGTGATATTATATTAGTACAATTAAGTACATTGGACCCATAAAGAATAAAACAATAAATATCTTAACCCAGTATTTATTAAGTAATTTGGATTTTGCATCAAAATATCATTAATAATTACGTCAACATAGAAAACTGCAATCCAGACCATTCATCATTAAATTGGTTTGGCAATCAACTTCTAACTGCCGATGCTCTGCCTGATCGTTGGGCGTAAAAAATTATGCAATGATTTCTCCCAATTTGTTTCTTTATTCTTTTAAGTTTTGCAAATTGGCAATTTATGAGCTTCACTAAATATAACATACAAAATTTATGAACTGGAATGCAATTCTTAATATTGCATAAATCTTCCTTATCATCCAAAATTGTATTCGTTATTAAGGGCCCAAATGGCCAACCGATAAGCTTTTCCACTTCATAAAATTAAGTTATGCAGAGGTGTATCGTCAAAAGGACATAATTTTTTAGCCCCATTATATTTGTTAATATTTACTTCGCCAAATAAATATTTAACACTTCGCAATTAAAGAGTTATGGTTTAGGAAAGTACGACACACTTCGCCAAAGTAACGCAACGAATCACAAATTTCCATAGAATCCCATAGTACAGTAGAACCTCGATTATCCGGGCCAGCCAGGACCTAGCCTTCGCCTCCTCCTCCTCCTAGGTCCTTTTACCCTAATGAGGGTTTGGTGACGCATGTAATGTATTCATACGCTGATGCCGTTTACGGTTCTTTTCCATTCGTCTCGATCAGACGCCAGGCGAATTGTTTCATGCAGCCCACGGTTTATGAGCTCCTTGGTCTGATCCACCCATCTTTTTGGCGATCTTCCTCTTGGTCTCCTCCCTTCGATTTTTCCTTTCACGATTAGGTTCTCCATCGTACCGTTTCTTCTGAATATGTGTCCGAGGTACCGGAGGTACATACGATTGACGTCTCAAAGCAAGTGGCGTCTGGTAAGAAGCTGTTCTAGCACGGATTCGTTTATGCGGCGTTCTGTCCAAGATATTCTCAGGACCGTTCTGTACACCCACATCTCAAATACCTCTATTATTTTCTTGTCTGCTTTTTTTAACGTCCATGTTTCAGCAGCGTATGTGGCGATGGGAAACACAAGCGCATTGACCAATCTGAGTTTTGTGGCTCGAGTAATCGAATTTTCTCTCCAGATTTTGACCAGTTTAACAGTGGCTGACCTAGCGAGCGTCAGTCTGCGTCTAACCTCAGCCTCACTATCTCCGCTGTTGGTTATCATCGACCCTAGGTACATAAACTTAGTGCCTTCGCCGGATACTCAAAAACACGGATAATCCAAAGACCTCATTTTTATTTTTTTAATAATAATTTATTCAGAAAAATACATGTGTCATGTTTTTTATACATAATGTACATTGAACATTCGGTCGGCAGTTGGCGAAATAATAAGTAAATACATAAATGGGGATTTCCCGAGCCGAACTTGGGGATTCCCCGAGACGAACGTCTGCACGGTGCATTCAGCGTTCATGCGCCAACCTCTGGCCGTCAGCCACGGATAATTCACGCACGGATGATCAATTTAAAATGCCGCACGGAAAATCCGCCGTCCGGATAAAGCGCGCACGGATAATTGGGATTCTACTGTAATATATGAAATAATATCGTCGTCAAAATTGCATTACCATAATATGATAATGAAATTCCATACAGCTGTGATACAAAAATGTGAATAATTGGATGTGAAACCGGGGGGATACAGACATACAGAGTACCATCCTGGCCAGCATAAAATTTTTGAAAAAAATAAACATTAACTACATACCTAAACTTATTTCTATCATATTTTTTAAATATTTTGTCCATTTTCTTGCGTAGCTTAGACCCCCCCCCCTCCCAGCCTGCACTAGCTAACTCCCCTTTATTTTTTTTTAAATTTTGACATTAATTTTTATTTATAAATAAGAATAGCCAAAAATAAGTTTTACTTTAACTTGAAAAACATAACAAATAATGAACAAATTCGTAGAGAAATGTACACCTATAAAAAATAATAGGCTAATAATTATGTAGATTTAAAAAAAATGGAATTTTAAGATAAAACAGAAATTTTCTGAAAGAAATTGATTTCACCTAACAAAAGTTTCAAAAATTTTGTCGTTTTCATAAAACCGAAAAATAGATTTCAGGGGGGGGGGCACGCTTACCTCGTAAGCATATGCCCCATGACGGAGCCCCTTCTTAAATCAGTTATTCGTTTCTCAAAAAAAGTTTTCACACCACGATAAAACTTAAAATTTTATAAAAATCAGAATAAATAATACAACAAATTTTTATCAAAATTCTAAAGCCAAAGGGCCTACCCGAGTAAGTAGTGTCACAGGCTGTAGTATGTTAAAAATTCCTTTTCTGAATTTTATGGTGGGAATTTTTTACAAAGTTCGTAATGTAAAAGGACAGTCTTGTGCAAAAGTTCAATTCCTGTTGACTTTAGAAGAAATACCCCGTTTTTTCACATTTCCTCACATTTTATCATTTTTTTTTTGTACTAAAAGATAACCGAAAAATCCCAAAAACTTCAGAAAAATCAAAAATGTCCTAAGAACATGAAAATAATTTTTTTGTCTTCCTTCGCAATTAAATTCAACAAAATAGCAATTAATCAACTTTAAAAAAGTTATTCAGCACTGTTGAAATACTCTAAGAAAATGTGGCATAAATCTGATGCTTTGGAATTCCTAACAAATTAAAAACAATTATCTCAAAATCCCGCCTGCAATACCTTCAAA
This sequence comes from Rhagonycha lutea, assembly GCA_958510855.1. Taxonomy (NCBI): domain Eukaryota; kingdom Metazoa; phylum Arthropoda; class Insecta; order Coleoptera; family Cantharidae; genus Rhagonycha; species Rhagonycha lutea. The sequence continues at coordinate 24,741,769 of OY294038.1, forward strand.
AATTATAAATTTTATCCGTATTTTAACTGTGTTAATGTTAGCTTCTTTCTTGGTCCTTTACCCAGAGGGTTTGGTGAACCTTTAATAAAGGCTTTTCTTGGTAGATTACACCCCGGTGGTTTGCCATTGCCTACCGAGGGGAGACGACCAGAATATGATTCTTACTTCGCTCGGAGTCGAACCGGGTTCTCTGTATTACCAGTCGTTTACGTTAATAAGATCATGGCTTAGCTATCCTAGAGTATTCCTGGTAAACCGTAGATCATGGCTTCAGTTAGTTTTAAAAATGATGTAATTTATTCACTGAATTAATTATATTTTAAAATTTTATTTAATTGTAAGATGATTGTAACAAGAATTACATTCTGAATCGCAACCCCTAATGAGAGGGTCGACCCAAAGAATGGCCAGAGTCCGTCACAATCCGGAGATGACCTCTCCAGTTTGTTTGCCACGATGTTAATAGACTAGCTCCTGATTAAATGCATAGGCCAGGTCATGGGTTTCTGAAAAAAAGACCGGTAGATTGGGAAAAATTCAAATAGAAATCAAATTCAAATCAAATTTCAGACACACAAAAATTGGGAGATGTTATCACAGTTCCAATAATTGCAAAGTGTTTGCGCTTACCTCGATTTCGGATTAACTTACAATATAATGGTGACAGATGTTCCGTCTGCAATAGCTGTATAAGGTACGATTTCAAAGATGAAAATCTTGTAACGCTGCAGATCCATAGCGGAAACTGAATCAGTGAGAGATGATGTTGGAGATGTAAACAAGATTGGACCATCCACACAATGAAAAGAATTTCCCAGGAGTCATCCAAAACAAACAACTTCAGGAAAGCCAAAATCGTTCCATAACTTGCTCACGAAGAAACTGCGTAATTAGATTGCGCATGAATGGCCTCTTCTGTTCCAGATGTTTTCAAACAGGAACCAGAAACACCACACAATCACAATACCACTATTTCACACGGAAAGCCACAAATAAAAAGCTGCGCTGGACCACAAAATACTTGTCTACACACTATAGGCACTTAAAAAAATTGTCGTGAAGAACACCGCACGTTTGCCATGGCTAAGCTTACAAGACTCTCCGACTCAAGTATTCCACGCGAAAGGTTCACCTATCAACCATCTGCTGCAAGACGCATTAAATTTAAAGATAGAATTTAAATAAAATGCATGGGTCGCATTTTACTCTTCTTCATGTGTCAAAAAATGTTGACCTCGATATTTAAAAAGGATTCATTGGATGCTAAATCAGAACTATGGTGGATAGCCCATCAAATCGACGTTTTGTGTGCTCAAAAATTCACTTGTTTGAGCCGATGTGTGAGAGCTCATTTGTCATATTTAGTGGAGAATGATCCGTCTTTGGAGGTTGGTTTTGGTTTTCCTTATTTCTCCGAAGACTTCTGGCAAACAAATGGTTGTGTACCATTCATAATTGACCGGTCTACGTTGTACCAATGGTATGGTTGCAATATGTCCAGTTTTTCCGAAAAAACAGGCGAACATTTGCTTCGAAGTGCTTCGTGCTCGAACAGCTTTTGTTGGGTGACTGATTTTAAAAATACCATACAGTCGGTAGACCGTGTCGGTATAATAGTCGGTAACCCGGTCCGACTCTCCTTAAAGTAAAGTAATGAAATGGTCCCTGGCCTCCAGTTTCTAACAAGAAAAGATTATCAATTTTCTCGGCACTTAAAAGATACCCATCATCATACCGTCGTTTTTACTTCTTGACAGAAGCGTCGTGACCCTCAAATGTTGGTGGGGTGGTTACCCTTCCCCCATGATCCACAGATCAATTTTGGACTTTTTAGATCATTAACATTCCAAGACTTCATAATGGGTGATTATACTTGGAACTCGAATGATGTGTAGCAATCAAAAGTGTATTTATTTTTTTGGGTTTGTAATATCCAAACAACCAATCACGGTACAGGACAACTCGGCACTTTCAACTCGGCACCGGGAAAACTCGGCACCGGAAACTCGACATCGTCAGGTCGGCACCGCGAAAACTCGGCGGTGGTAGGTAAATAACTGGGACTCCGATTTAAAAATTTTCCACTGTCAAGAATCATAAAAGCGGTCCAAATCCCCCTAGGACCTTCCAACTCGGAAAATTGTGCTACTGAGAAGGGGGTGCGAATCTCGCCTTTTTCTGCAACTCAGTCGTATGTGGATGTGTTGCTAAAATTGACAAAATCCGCTCCGCTAAACTCATTAAAAACATCCCTCTAGGGCTTTCCAATTCGGCAAATTGTGCTACTAGGAAGGGGGTCAATTTCGCTTTTTTTGCTGCAAATTTAAGCCAAAAATACGTTTAGAATGTGAATTTAGCTCGACGTTAACTGTACAATGAATTTCCCAGTGTTTTCTTTAGCAAAATATACCCTTAAAAAGTGAAATTAGGTCGATGTTAACTGTACGAGTGGGAGTGCTTCCACGGTATTATCTATTCCACCGGTAATAGAATGCCTGAGAAGTTCGAAAATCGAGCAAAAATTGGCAACTTTCAAATCGATTATTGTCCAATATACGACTTTCATCCTCACCTTAATCGCTTCATTTTTATGTTTTCTATCTAAATCCGTTCAGTTTTTTTTAATAAATTTAATATCCTCGAGTCCCGGTTACTTACCTGCTACAAAAATCCGACCTTTTGGTGCCGAGTTGCCGGCACCGAATTGTCCCGGTGCCGAGTTGTCCGGTGCCGAGTTTTCCCGGTACCAACTTGTCTGTGTCACTCAATACTTGTAATTAGTGTACCTACTACGGGTTGCACTAGGACTGTGATACCAAACAATGTTGTTATTATGTCCACTCTTTTATTGATGTTTTCGAGGATTTAAACCACTTTACTCTTTTTTTTCGTAAAAAAACGAAATGGGGGGGGGGGGGTCTTCAAAAGACACCAGATGATCTTTGCTGGTTAGATTTTTACTGACTAAAGCCCCCTACCAGGATGGTGGGTTATGTGGCTACACCATTCGTCTGCTGTTGTTTCGCTATTGGGCGACTGGTACCTGGAATCGCTTGAGCATTTCTTCACTAATACCACTGGTATTACTTGCTATTTCCCAGCTTTAGCAAATTAGTGTTTTTCGATCATTACCCATAAGATGTTAATTCTACTTTGTGTTGTGGACAATATCTTCTTTAATTCTGTCCTTTCGGCAAAATTAAATTGTTGTCTTACCACTTTTCCCAGTGCATTCTTAACATTGGTTCCTTTGGCGTACTCTTTCTTCGTCTTCTTTAGTCCTCAATATTTTTCCAATGAAGGTATTTCCGCCTTCCAATTTTGTTCTGACTTGAGCATCATGGCTATCATATTGTATGTTGTTAATATCTCCTCAACTATACCTCCGGCTACCCCTCGTTGTTCATTCCACTCCCCACAATGAAACAGCGTATGCTCTTCGGTATCCACATCCTCGCAGTAGAAGCATATTATGCTGCTTTCGACCTTTTTAATTTTATCGACGTACTCCTGGAAGCACCCATGTCCAGATAGGGCCTGGGTCAGGTGGAAGTTTAATTCCACGGCTCGGTCATCGGGATAAATGTTCTTGTCCAGCTAGCTTCGGCTCTGAAGCCGTCCATCTAGCCTGCCATGCCTCGTCTTTCCGTTGCCTATGCTCCTTTATAGGCCCTTTTCATTGCCATCAGATCTATAGGTGGCAAACCCCACCAGGACCAACACTGTATCCCCGGAGACTGTTCGGTAAGCACTGCAAACTCACAGTGCGGCTCTCCTCTGGACACCGCTCAACTGTTTCCTATATTTTTTGACTTGCATCGCTTGTGCCCACATTGGCGCTCCATACAAGAGAATATAATTTGCCACTAAAACGATGGTTCGCCTCTTCGTTGCTAGAGGGCCATCCATGTTAAGTCGAGCGTAAGTGTTTTATTCCACCATTAACCATAAAAGATGGCGCTGCGTACGCTATCAGAGCTGCGCAACTAACATAATACTGAAAATTGTGAAAAAACCTTTTCATTTGCTATATTGTTCAGGTTATAAAACTGTACCAAATTGTCAATTCTACACAACTACACAATTTTTTTTCTAGGTGAAAAGCTACCTGTCGTCTGTCTGACCTATTAATCGTGCAAAGAGAATTTTCGACCTTCTTTCACTACGTAAGGGTCTTTAAGATTTTGAAGACCCCTGAAGGATTATTTTTCAAATTTAGATTACTCGTATTCTCGAGCTTTCAAAAAAGGGTTATTTAATAATTTAATTGGAATTCTCCTGATTAACTTGCATATACAGGGGGGTGAATGACAAAGGTTCCAAAATTTCAAAACTTTTCTAAACTGATGAGTAGGGGAGAGTATAGAGCAAGGAGTATAGTTGTTATTTGCTATCCATGTGCTACCATTTGGACATATTTAGTATTTGTAACCCTACAATACTTATTGATTCATGCTATTAAAAATCGCCATATGCATAGGCGCAACTAGGGGGGAGGGGCTAAGTCCCCCCAAAATTCAAGTTAGCCCCCCCCCAAATATCCCAATTTTTCGTTATTTTTACCCCACCGTTACAAAAATTGTTTGAAAATATTTTTTTCGCCCCCCCAAACTTTTGACCCTAGTTGCGCCAATGGCCATATGTTAGCACAAGGATATATGGCAAGTTCCAGCGGTACCTGCCTTAACTAATAACCCCATCTGCCTACATAAAGCATCCCTCATAGGTATTGCACTTTGTCGCCGTTTCAATGACCCTGACGATTACGACGACAATTAACGCTGTGTTTAAAACTAACATTTGGAATGTCACAATTAATCATAAAAAACATAAAGATACTTTTTGAATCTCCTTCCCCCAAAGACAGAATTTGTAAGATTGTCCAGATCTTTCTTCCATTAAAACGTTAAAAAAAATTGTTTTCCACACATTTTACTTATTATCGTTTTAAATCCTCTCCACATTTAAATTTTATGATCCTTTCACAAACTTGAAAACTACAAATTTTAAAATTCAAAACACGAAAATTAATTAATTAATTTGGGATTTTATAATTGAGGATTGAACTTTGTAGCAATAAAATCTAATTTTAGTTTAATAAATTCCACGAACAAATTAAATAGCTATTAAATGAAAGCAAATGCCTATAATTAATTCTTTCATGTTATTTAATTAAAAACGATTAAAAAAACTAAAATTTTTGTTTTAAGTTTTGGTCAGTATGTTTTTGGTTATTATTGCATTTATTATTTATAATTAAAAAAAATTACTCCTCCTATTTTTGAACAGAGAATCTACATTTTACTTCAAGAATTCATTAAAACCTTCATCTTCAAGGACTAAATTTTTGAATCTTAAACCAACAAAAATAGCAGCAGCTGTTAATTCTATCTCTGCTTTAAAATTAATATTTTATACACACAGCACAGTGCAGGTCAGACGCAGTTTAATAAATCTTCAGATTTAGATTCAGATCTGGCTGTACAATTTAACAAAGAAATAAAAGGACTTATTATGTTATCCTTTTCTTCTAACATTGGTGCACCATGCGCCCTATTTTTTGAAATCATTTTTACCAAAGCTCAAGTATAACTCAATCCAGTTTTTCTCTAATAACTCAAAACCGGTGAAGTATATCAAAAATATTGAAGGGAAAAAAGTGTTTCACTCAAAAACTGAGTCACTCAAGCTTTGGCCATACTGTTTTTTTTATTTGTTCCAATTCTAAATTTATGTTTGCTTTTAGGTTTGGAGAGAAAACCAAACAAATCCATCTTTTATATCCAATGAAAATTACTCGTACGAAGACAGTCCGACTGGTAAAGGAAACAGTGAAGAGATTCCAGATCCATCGGCGCTAGTCCTGCCTGGTTACAACCTTCCAGAAAACATATTTAACAAAGGAAAACCATTTTATTTAGAAAAGGATCCCTTAACTGGAAAGGTAGACTTTAACAGTCAGACGTATTCGTTAAGTAACGAGGAAGAATACGAGTATGTGGATGAAATCCCAAATTCTCACGACATTTTCGACAAAGCCAACATAGACCGAAAAGATGGAAGCATTGGAAAATACAGCCATAAGACCAGTGACGTCAACCAGTTAACGCCAAATTTTCATGATTTCCTAAATTTACCAGTAAAATATAATTCCGACAAATACGTTTATCCTTTAATTTCAAGTTCCTATGCCAACACGAAGGTGCAAGGAAATACAAACAAATACAACCACAAAAATTTTGGTGGTGGTGCAGTTTATAAACCTACGATTACTCCAACGTACAGTTCAAATCAGGTGATCGACGACAGAGATGTTTATCAGAAACCATTCACGACTTCCACAACTCCCACCACTACTACTACCACCACCACAACCACAATAAAACCTCCAGATTCTATCGCGCAGGATTCAAACTTAATTTATTTGACAACGAAAACACCAAATCTCATGACGGGTGAAATTTTCCCCAACTACGACGAGTACACCACTCGCAAATCAAAGCCTAACGACATTTACTTGACCACACAAAACGTCAACGACATTTATTTGACCACTAAAACATTTTCCGTCCCAACATCAACAAAGCGCACTCTCAGTCTTTTCGAACAACTGTTTGGCGAATATGACGAAATAGCTACAACGACCACGACGGAATCGAATAATAAAAACATGCCGTCCTTATTCCAAAATTTGCCTAATAATAAGAATAGAACGCCGATGGAAGAACCTCCTCTTCCTGGAGGAACGAGCAAAGAGAAAAACGTTGTCAATGTTTTGACAGGTACCAATATGAAGCAGGAAAATTTGTATGAATACGAAGAATACGATAATCTTTCATATGATACGGATTCCAATTCTATAGCCCAAACCAAGCCTAATAAATCCACAACTTCGTATATCCCTTCTACTCCTAGCAGCTCTTCTACAATCTACGCTTCTCCGACTACAACTACCGAAATGGCAACCAAGGCAAGTCCTCCAACTTCTACGACTACTGGGGTTCATAACGTTTATGACTTTTCGACAGGTTATGAGCCCTCAATGCTAGATAGTACAGAATACGACTTAGAAGTAGAAGGAAATAGTAATTATAACTCTTTCTCGAACCCTACAGTTCAAGTAACTACGGAAGCTGCCAAAGCGACATCAACAACATCAAAAGTAACCTCTTTACCTTTAGGAGAAAACCATTTCGGTAACCACAACAACCACAACCCAAACCCGATTATTGCACTCACGCATAACCTCAAAGAACAATTGAACAATGAAAAGGTAAAACCTTTCAACCATCAACCCGTCCCCAGTTCCAACAACATTCGAATTTCGCCGGACCAGGACATGGTTTCGTTTGTCGTTGGTCATCATCAAAACGTGGCGAATGCCCACGTGGAAACGTCATTTAATAATTTTCCACAAGAAGCTGCTCCTTTTAAGCCGTTAAATTCCAATCAAAATAAGCCACAAATACAACAGGAATTTATTCGTCCATTTGCGCAAACTTACAATCCCTTCCAAAACGTACCAGAAATGGGAGGAAGTTCCATAAATATTCAACCCATAAAAACGTCAGAAGCGTCGCTTTCGATTGGGGTTCCAATTAACGACGGTAAAAAAGTTCCCGGCCAGGTAGTGGACGAAGTTTTGAAAGATAAAGATGTGGATTATACTCCAAAAGGAACCGGTACTAAAATTGTTTTCCCGGACGATAACGAACCCACTTCGTCTTCCTTCAGACCCGACTTTCTTGCACCGCCTCTTCCAAACCGCGAAGTCCTTCAGCTTGATTCGAAGCCAATGTATCACCAACTTCCAAGCGATTTGACACCACCGATCGAACAGGAGATACCTTCCGTCAGTTTTGAACGACCCAGACCACCTTGGGATCCACGCCCCGGTCACTTTTACAACGGAAGACCGGAATATTCGAGACCCCCACGACCACCACCAATAAAACCTAACGGAGAAATTTACAAACGAATTGACAACCTTCCAAATATTTTGCCCCAATTTAGACCAAACGTAAAGGCACCGGTTGGGCCTCCCGTTCATCATTACGACCACATGGGATCGTTCAAAAATGGTTTCATGAGACAACCTCTTTTGGACCGACCTTCAAATAAACCAATTGGGGTTTTCGAAAAATTACTTCCTCCACCACCACCAAAAAATCTACACAACTTGAGGAAGGTTCCAATGTTGGAAAATAAGATGAAGTTGAAAAACACAATAGAAGATACGAGTAGTAAAAACGATCAATATGAATTTTATTCACCACCTCATCCTCCACAAGTTGCCAATAGAAGAAAGAGTGAGGAGCCTAGCATCGAAACGTTGCAGATGCTTCAAGCTAAACACGTTGGGATAAGCAAAGACGTTAACGTTCCACCGCCAGTTTTCCAAACAAGATTGAAGGAAACCACGGAGAAGCCGTTGTACGTTGTTTATCCGGTTAACAGCGCACCGATCAAATTGGACGTAATCGACACGGGGAAAAAGGAAACGGTTGTTGTTGGAACCAGGGCAGAATTACCGTTACCACCGTCAAAAATTAACCACGAATTTAGCTATGAAGGTATCAAGGAACGCAACGAAGCCCCAATTCTGAAACCACATCCAAAACCTCCAACCTTCCCTGTGAAATCAAACTTTCCTTATGCTTTAGAACGACCCGACATCCCAGTCGTGCAAGTCGGTAACAGCATCGATTTGAAAGAAGATAAATTCCCAATAAATAACCAATGGAACGCATTTGACGACGCGGAGTCGAGAATCGTAACTTCGGGTGCTTCAAAAATCAATTATAAAAATTCCAACCAAATTTCAGTCACGCTTAAAACTTTCACCGAAAAACCAATAGCGGTTGCCTACACTCCTACTGAACCGAATCGAAGGACAGAGAACACCGAAAGATATTCCATGCCCAATTACGCAGGTCCGGTGATTTCAGAAATTCGACCGGGAAGCGTCGACAAATCCGGTTCTGAAATTACGGTTAGTGCGGTGATGCACACTCACCCTCAGATTGACCTAAATTTACCAAATCCTATTGAAAGCATCATCAAAGTGCCTACTTATGAAACCAAACATCCCTACCTGGAAAACCATAAAATTCTGGACGAAATTCCAACGCTACCGAAGCTTGGTTTCCAGGCACCGTTCCAAGCTAGCTTAAATGTTGATGGGATATCTCAAGGTTGGAATGTGGTTCGGAACGATGAGAAGAACAACATCGACAGGGCCGATGTAGAAGTAGAAAGTACGACCTTGATGATTCCGCAAACGACAAAATTCGACATCAACAACTTCAAACCCCAAATGTTGAGTGGATTCAAACCCATTTACAATTACTCCGAAGACGACCCTACCAAAACTAATACAAATTCTGACCAAAGTCGAGCTTAATTCTTTTAGTGACAAACTCTCTAGTGACTTTTTAGTTGGTGTGTGTATAGATCGGGGTTTCGATGATGTTGCGGTAATTTTTTGAACTTCCCGAAAAAGTGAGTTGCTTCGACATCACGTGATTATTTCTTAACGTCTTCAATGCGTGTTTATTATAAGACTTTTAGCCAAGTATTTCTAATTTATTTATTTATTTTGTAATTAGTAAATAAGAAACTGACAAAATTTTGTAATAAATATTTGATGTTATGCTGTTTCATTTATATGACCAATGAAGGGGGGGGGGGGTAACAAACGGATTAAATCACTCAAATGCTCATTCATAACTTCTACAACTGTGAAGCGATTTTAATTATTCTGAACAATAGCTTCTACTTCTCATTGGGTATTTTCTTCACTGCGGTTAATCCGCATACACCAATAAACAGGCCAATGAAGCGTTAATTTTCCAAAATTTGATTGGAATTACTGACATTGATTTCCAGCGGTTCTTAAATAGAACACAAAAATTCGATTCATAATTATTACCAGATTCGATCAATAACACATTTCACCTTTTTTACTTCTGATAATCGGTTTGCCACAACTGAACCACCGACCGGGCCCATAACCTACAACAATAAAATCGTAGATTCCAAAATCTAAAAAATAAATATTATTTAATTTTTTATGGAATTCCAACAATCAACCTTTTATTTTAAAGTAGTTATTTTTTGGTCTATAAGCTTCAGGACTACATGGAATTTTATAATGAAGAGATTCATCTATTCAATAGCAGTTGTTGCAACTTCATATTAAATTAAAATTCAGGTAAACAAATTTAAAATTTATGATGCTAGTATAATAATGCAATATACCCAATTACGTTCCGCTAGCTCATAATTTCCTTCACTATCTTATCTCGTTATTATAATTACTATTTTTGTTACCATAACTGACATTATTAAATACTAATTATGACCTTCTAGTTTGTGAGTGTCCTATTTTCTTGACCTTTGGCCAACTTTTCATGAATCAGTGATTTATATAAAAAACTATTTATACTTTTATTATTATCATTTTGTACGCAAGAAGAAGTCGACAATATACTCGCTAAAGGAGGTAGTAGAGACCCTTATTTGCTTATTGCATAATTCTAATTTTGGCTTTAACGGTAAGGTATTCACTGGGTGCGTGACATCTGGCCACGTTTTTTGCACAATTTGTCCGCATCGGACGCTGGCATCGTTTACCCCCCCCCCCCCCATTAAATGGGTGCGTGCCATCTGACCAGGTTTTTTGCACAATTTGTCCGCAGCGGACGCTGGCGTCGTTTTTTAATACCCCCACTGTGCACTTCGCACCCAGCGAATACGCCAGCGTCCGCTGCGGACAAATTGTGCAAAAAAAAGGTAGCCAGATGTCACACATCCAGCGAATAGATCTCATCAGATACATACTCGTTTGAAGTACTGATGAACTTGAGGACTGGTGCGCAGGCTTCATCTGAAAGGGTAATTAATGGAAGATTGCGTTGATTAAGACTTTAGGCTTCGGAAATTATAGCAAACATAAGTCATATTATTGCCTTCGCTCGCAAGAGCGAGTGCAGGGTATAATGGCCACAAGGTCGCAGAGAGGCTGTTCTCCGGTTCCACCTTATAAGCTTCGGATGCAAACATTTTGTGTGGTTTGGATCCTTTCATTTGATTATCAGACGCGAAGGGGCTGCGTAGGTTATTGACGGACGTATGACCCCGTTGAATATCCTCATCTTGTGATTTTGCAGCGTTTTACTACTGCGACCAGTCTGCGGTCCAATATTCCCATCAAGGCCTCTTGCTTGGTTGGTGCAGTAGTCAATGTGTTTGATCCAAGTGAGCGATTGGCCGAAAGTTACTCCTAGATATTTAACGGAGTTAGTCCAGGCGATAATCTTGCCGAAAACTGTCTTCTTCTTGAAAACATGATCACAGCACTCTTGCCCGAGTTTATATCGATGCGCCAGGTACGCTACCATGGTTCCATGAGGTTTTAGAGCCTTTTGAATCAGTCCGATTGCTTGATTTCGATTCGGTATAGGGATAGAATGGTCTTGGCAAGTTTCGGGATGTGGTGGATGAAGATGTTGAGGATGGTTGGAGCAAATAGGAGCCTTGGCGTACCCCTGAACTTTTGGTCATTGAGGTAGGATGCTAGATTATGTGACCTTCCGAGTGAGGTCCTCGATCGTGGGAGCTTTAACCGGCGCGCGGAGTTAGGGGTTGGAAACGAACCATCCGGCATTGGTGATTTTTTGGATGCAAACATTTAGTGTGGTTTGGATCCTCTTCATTTGATTATCAGAGGCGAAGGGGTTGCATAAGTCATTACCGGACGTATAACCCCGTTGAATATGCTCATCTTGTGATATTGCAGCATCTTACTACTGCGATCAATCAGGTCCAATGTAAAATTTTTTCATGGATGTACGGATGGACTAGCGTAGTATCTGCAGAGCAAATGCGGGCAGTGCCCGCTTTTCTCCTTCATCTCGTTTTGACACAGAACTATGGGAATTTTTTGGGATATCAAACCCGTCTGGCGTTGAGCCTAATCTGAAGGGGCTTAAAGGGGAATGAAGGGCTTCATATTGATGCTCCGAAGGGCATACTGTGAAGAACCGCAAGTGCTTCATTCGTACGTTTCCAGTTGCACCATTGAGTCGGCAATTCCTTCGACCATCGCTTATTTATTTAAAAATCATAAAAATATTATAACATAAACATAAAATGGTTCAATTTGATTGGATTTTATTTGATGTGTGAATCCAGTGGTTATTTTTGGTGGTCGTTTTGTGGTTGGGCTCTTGACCTTATATTGTGGTTTGTTCTTGAGGTATTGGCTATTGACATGCTTTGAGTCAGATCATCGGTCCTGATTTTCGTGAAAAGGACGGATATGAGAATCATGGGGATTGTCCTGAATTAATTTCTTATACGAGACCACTCAGCTTTGAAGGCAGTTTGTTTGTCTTGGAATTTGATTAGAAAAAGTTGTTATCTTCTGATTCATGGCGAATAAAAGGGACTACTTACATTACGTACTTGTGTGAAATTCTACGAAAATAAAATGAAGTTAATCAAAAAAATTATTTTTTTGACAGGACATTTGGTCGCCGCTAGTTTGGGTGCCGGCCGTTTGGACCCCGGCGTCGAACTTATTTTATTTTCTTGGGGGAGAGGATTTAAAAAACCTAGGTTTGAGTATTAGGAATAAAAGCTTTTAAGAAGAGAGATCCACCGGTCGAGCTTAGGTTAGTGTTAGGAAATGATTTATTTTTATTAATGAAAAGTTAATAAAAACGAGATGCAACGGTCGAGCTTAGAATTATTTACATAATATAATATCACAAAATGGTATGATAATTTTTTTGATCAACTTCATTTTATTTTCGTGGAATTAGTAAAATAATTTCTTGCGTCTTTTTGGGTTTGCGTCTTTATGGTTTGCGTCCTTTCAGGTCCTTTGGGTCTGCATCCTTTTAGGTCTGAGTCCTAACGCTCGTATCATTTCTTTGTGTCTTTTTGTCATAGACCGAAGGGACTGGAGAATAGGTGAGTGGGGTAGGAATGGGGAAGGAATTATTGGATGGTATTATAATGAAGGGGGTAGATCGTGGAGCTAAGATGCTCAGTGCTTTTTTAGTATTGGGGAAATTATTTATATCGTATTTACCGAGGTTGCGGATTAAGGGAACTCTTGCAATTGGGTATTAGGGCGAGAACTCGATACAGCGAAAGAAATCCTAGCTGGCAAATCAGAAAATAGCCCCACAAAAATCCTCTAAACTTTTAGGATTGGCCCCTACGAATCTGAAACAATAGTTGGGCTGGAAGGAAATCTACGAACACAAAGGAAACGATCTTATAAATTTTCAAAGAAAAACTAGAAAGCAAATAAGACCAAACTAAGAACGTTATCTATCGAAAGATCGGACGAGAAAACCAAACCTAGCGAGGAAAGAAGAAAACGAAAACTCTCCTTCCCCGAAGGAGACAGCGAAACTCGAAAGGAGTCAAGAAATAACTCGAACCAAAGAGATCGATGCCCCATATCAAAAGAACAACATCAGGTAAGCGAACATTCTCCAACCCCAAATAAGTCACTCCATGGAAGTGGACCCACCTGCCAGAACAGGCAGTCCTCGCTGTCCTCAAATCCCAGACGATGACCCCCACGGGGTTAGAGACACGGGAAAGTGGAATTAAATAAGCAGATCCTTTGATGCTAAGGGTATTAAATTCACCAAAGTTAAGAGGAATCCTCAGCGGCGGCTCTAGCAAGATTTTTAATTAGTGCGAGATCTCATTTTGCCCCCCCCCCGGAGTAAAACGTAAAAAGAAACAATATTTGTTTGAAAAGTGGTTTATTGAAACAAATTAAGAAAGAAAAATTAACTACAAAGCCGTTTTCCTCGCTTTTGCGTTTGCAAATTTCAAAAATATAAATTTTTTTTCCAAAAAAAAAAAACAACAAATTATTCAGTTTTTCGAAATATTTTGTCATTTTGGCGCCCCCCTTACGATGGCGCCCGGTGCGACCGCACCGGTCGCACTGCCCTAGAACCGCCGCTGGGAATCCTTAAAGTTGTAAAATACACTTTCGTAATTCAATGATATCTTGCTTATTATTCAAGAAAATTGCACAAAAGTATATATTTTTTAAAAGAGGACATTTGGACGCACGTCACTGTGTTTTTATTTTTTTTTAATTCAAATTTTTTTCAAAACTTTTTTTTCAAAAAATTTGAATTTAAAAATAATAAAAACACAATGACGTGCGTCCAAGTGTCCTCTTTTAAAAAATATATACTTTTGTGCAATTTTCTTGAGTAATAAGCAAGATATCATTGAATTACGAAAGTGTATTTTACAACTTTAAGGCGAAGCATCACCACGTTGGTGTAAAACCTTCTTTAAAAAGATTCGTTAAACATGTTTTTCAAGAAATGTTTATATATTTTTGGAATTTTATAAATTCAGCTTCGTAGCTCAATAGAATAATGGTTTCTTGATACTGTCAACTTTTGGTAATTCTATTTAGTAATACGTATATTAAAGAAATCTCGAATTCCAATATTCAGAATTTTCAAAAAAAGGAATGTCAAATTTCTTTTCAAATGTAGTAATAAAGACAATTATTGTAATACTTTAGTTTACAGAAACGATTATTCTATTGAGCTACGAAGCTGAATTTTTAAAATTCCAAAAATATCTAAATATTTCTTGAAAAACATGTTTAACAAATCTTTTTAAAGGATGTTTTACACCAATATTTAGTTACGTGGTGATGCTTCGCCTTAAGGATTCCTCTTAAATTACTAGCCGGGTGGCTGAGCATCACCCCAGCATCCGAAAACCATTACATCGCAGTAGATAAGCACTTATTCTTACCTCAGAAGCAGGTGGCTGGTATTAGCACCAACTAAAAAACGACGAACCCATGAAAGTGGTTATCAGAGGTCAGAACTAGTCAAGAACGACTTGGCAAACAAAGGATAAGAATGCTCTATGGTGGCCTGAATGAGATGAGGATGGGACAGGAGACCCCTTCCTCTCATCATGGTCACTATGAACAAAACGATAAAATCCTACACATAGATATAACCCAGCAAACACTACACCGTCGGCCGTAAGGCGGCACTATGCCGGCAGTGCTGGCAGCAAAGCGGCCACGGGCTACAGTTACCGGGCCGCTGCAGGACCAGAGTCATGGAAACGCTGTCTGAATACGTGCATTGGCCCGTCGGTAGGCCCTCAACAGGTTTCCAGCATCATCTCAATACAGGCATAATTTTTACGTCTAATTATTATTGTGATGATCAGATCACTATGTGTTTTTTGTATTTTCAAAAATTACGGGCTCCGGGAAGCACCAATTATAATAAAAAATATGATATTGTCTTTTTATTTTTGGATTTTGGTAAGATTTGTCATCTATTACTTTTATGTTGGTTATACAGCTCAGGTTGGCTGCGCTTCAACGAACTGTCTTATGCAGTGTTGCCAATCTAGCGGTTTTCCCGCTAGATCTGACTTGTTTTAAATTGCTTTAGCGGGAAAATTTTCCATCTAGCGGCTAGCGGGAATTTTAGCTTAATTAAAGAATATCTGACGGGAAATCTGACGGTTTTCAAAAACTCCCGAAAGTCAATTTAAAATTTTTTTTCTTTTTAAATTTAAAATTTCACCGCCTTCAAATTAGTACACAATCTTACCGCTCTATAAATGGCATGGCAACTTACAAGCTCGTAGACCACTACGATGTCCATGATTTGTTTTTAGATTTATTAGTGTTTTGTAATATACATTTTTTTTTTTTTTTTTTTTAATAAAATAATAAAAAATTGTGTAATTTTATTTTAAAACATCTAATACGCTAATCTTTAATTATTAAAAATGGTATTTCTGGCGGATTTCTGGCGGGATCGCCGTGTTGTCTAGCGGTTTCTAGCTATTTCGTAAAAATGGGATATCTGGCGGGTTTTCTGGCGGGACCGCAGTGTCATCTAGCGGGTTTCTGGCGGGATCGCCGTGTCATCTAGCGGTTTTGCAAATTTAAGTGCTGGCAACACTGGTCTTATGTCGTTTAACGCGCTACGTATGTGTCTAAGGTATGTGTAAGAATAAGCGAAGATTTCACCATCACCCACCCAGGAATGGATTCCGAAAATCGAAAATACGTAAGTAGAATCCTATTATTACATGAATCGTCTATTTATTGCGTGTGTATGAATAGTAAATATTATGTATTATATGCGCTTCTGCAAGTCATGCAACTTGATCATAAAGTTACATCAGTTCTACGATTTCTATTGTTTCAATAAAATTATACTTATATACACTTTAATTTCAGGAGTCGTCAGAAAGAATCGTCTCTGTAAGGACTAAGGATGCCATACAAACCCAAGTCGAAGATGTAATTAAAACGTGGCTGCGAAATGCCCCTGACAGAGGTGGGCGGAATAAAAGAAGAAAGCGAGGTTATTTCCGTTTTTTCTTTTCGAAGGAATTTTAATTTCTGTTTGTAATTTTTGTTTTTTGTAATTAAAAATATAATACAGAAATATATATATATTTTATTGTGTCTAGAACCCCAGAAAAGTACCAAAATTAATGTACGGCAGATTGCCGGGCGGGTGCATGTTACAGGCAGACAGCCAGCGTTGGCCCGGCTGACGGCCGCATTCTCCTATAGGTACCGGCCCAGTGCAGATAACAGACACTGGCCCAGCACGGTCACTTCAGGCGTTTCGACGCTTTGCCGTTGCCGGCCCATCAGTAAATTGTTTGCTGGGAAGGGTTGAAACCCCACACGCCAAAACAAAAATAGGACAGTGTCACATATGTCATTCCTTTGGTCACGCACAGACCTGCTGCAGGACGGCTCCACGCTGCGCGCTGTGTGGAATTGCCAGGCACCTTTGGAAGGCAGACTGCAAAAAGTACCCAGACGCGGATCCGATCTGTACCAACTGTAGAGGTAAGCACCCAACTAACTTCCAGGGGTGCAGATCGTATACGAAAATGTAGAGGGGACAAGAAAATTAAAATCCCCCCCTTCAATAGGGAACCTAAATACCAAACCAGGCAGATACACAGCCAAATTTCGTATGTTGACATTACCTGTCCACAACTTTTTACATAAGCCTCAAAATGAGGAACTATATACTTACCAAATTCAAACATCCCTACCAATGACGAAATGGTTAAGGTGACAGTCAATCAGTTTACTCATATTTCGGGTAAACTATCAATATCGAGAATGAACGATGATTTCATGCAAGAGCACATCGACAAATTCATTTATTACTATTTTTCCGCTTATTCATTTCCTCTTATTCTCCAACCAATCCTCTCCTACTACTCATGATCCTTCATCCCGACCAATCCCTGCTGTTGTTGAATTAATAATAAGAAAGAAACCCACAAAATCAAGACCAAACTACAAATCCGAAAAATCTAGTTCATGAGCCCATACCCTGTATATTGAAAATACGTATGTAAAATTTTGTAAATTGTTAAGCTGGTAAAACTTTTTTCCAATAAAAAGAAACAACGGCGCGAAGAGCGACGTACTGACTTCGGCTGCGAGTAGAGATTTTCTATAAAAGCACTTAGGTGAAGCATCTGTGGTGCTTCACAATTTCTTTTCCCCTACAGACAGATATAGGTTCAACACCACACGGGTCTGAAATCCCAAAAAATATCTCGAACTCTCAAATGAAGGAGATAAGCGGGCTTCGCACGCATCTGCTAGGTTACGGTACGCGTTAGAGTGAATTTTTTCTTTAGTGATTGGCATGTGACTCGGACTTGAGCAGAAAATGTGGAGGGAGAACCCGTGACACCCAATTCCACCAATTGGCACAAACAAAGAAGCGATATGACGAATATTCGCGTCTGCACATTAACCACTCCCAATCACTAAGGAAAAAATTCACTCTACTACTAATGTTGATTTTTATGATCTGCAAAATTTGTTTAATAAAGTTTTTACGAAATTGCACTGGAAACGAGATACTCACGGAAAACCAAACCTAGCCGTGCATTTTACATATTTTGAAATCATATACGCATTTCTATGATCTCCGTGTCTATAAAATTTGTTAAGACTACTTTAACCAAATTTGCATGGGAAAGGAGCTATTTGGGAAAAACTAGAATTTATCGTAATTTTGGCTGGTTTTTTTAAGATGGCGGACCGCGCACATGCGCGCCACGGTCGAAAACTTGGAATTAACATTGGACCACTTTATGATGCATGTTAAAAAATTGAAATAAAACTTTCAATCGCGTTTTTCTCAAAACACTTTTCTTGAGCTGTTGCTGGAATCAGATTTTTGATTTTAAAAATTCAAAATTTGCATACTTAGCTATCGATTCACATCGCCGTTTCTTTTAAAAATTACTAGTAGATTTAAGCTCCCCTAATATAAAAATTGCGCCAAAATTAAATTTTTTGGTAAACAATTATTTAAATTTAGTCAATTTTATGATAACAGAAACAAAATTGATTCATTCTAATTTTAAAAATAATAATCTGTAAATTTAATGGTATTGAAGAAATAAAGCAAAAATAAATAAGGCCAAGCAACCCAATAAAATTTGTTGGGTTTTCAAGATCACAAAAAACAAACCAACTTCCATGTTTTGCTTTCCTATAATATCCCAACAAAGCATAAACCTTTTTCAAAATTTTCAAGAGGTTTCTGATAAGCAAAAATGAAAGTATAAAAAATTAATCCTACTTTTATTTACAACATAACAATAAATACTCGTTAAAAAACAAAAATTCAACCAGCTTTATTTTTACTCTTCGGTGCAGGTTTCGTTTCTTTTCCTTTCCTCACATCAACCATTTTCTTCTTACTTTCATTTTGTTGAGCCTTAATTTTTTGAAACTTCTTCTTCTTCCTTCTTTCTCGAAGCTTATCGGTTTTCGTGCGCTCACTTTTACCTAAAAAACAACCAATGAATCCTCAAATTTAACACATAAAACAAATAAAATCTTACCAATAAGGTCACCCTTGATCCTAGGAGCCACTTGCTCCGGTGCAAGCAACATGGCATCGCTTTCGGCGAGGGGCCCAACCTCCTCCATTTGCAAGACAGGCAAATTGGTTTTAATTTTAAGTTGTGGAATCGCGGGACGCGGAGTGAAGTGGTAATTCGTCAAGGCATCTAGCTGACTGAATAATTCATGTTGCATTTTCCTCAATTCGTTGTAGATTGGCGGTTCCTCTTTCTCTTGGTCTTCACCGTTCACTGCAGCTACTTGTTTTTGGTACTCCTTTTCGTAAATCTGGGCTAGAGATTCCTTACTCTTCTCCTGGTTCAACTGCAACCGTTTCTTGAATTCGAGCTGCGTTTCAGTGTGTTTCGCTTTTCTCACAACGTCATCGAACGATTTGTCTTTGATTCGCCGTCTGATGATGTCTTCTAACCCAATATTTGTTTCTTCGGTGATGACCGGGGCCGGGCGGGACGTCACGTTGAACTGGAGTACTTCTTCGAGTGCCGAGTTCTCCGGCCTGTCTTTACTCCGCACTTCACCTTTCATGTACCAATCTTTATCCACTAATGCATTGTCTTCAAGCCACTTGATTTTTTCTTTCCGTCGATCTTCTATTAACTCAAAGGTGGACTTAACGTCCTTCTTCTGTGGTGGTTTTTCACTTTCAAAATCGCGCTTATCCCTGAGGTCGAAACCATCCCCAACCTTGTCATTTATCATTTCCAAGTTTTCCTCGTCTTCACTGTCACCTTCGTCATCCTCATTACCACCTTCATCGTCACTAAGATTTCGCTTCTTACCACCACTTTCAAGATTTTCAACAAGGTTTTCAAGGTCATCTTCAAAATTTTCTTCGTCTTCCTCTCCACCGTGATTTTCACCAAAAAATTCAGAGTTCATGTCTTCAAATGTGTCATCAAACTTCATTTCAGAAAAATAATCAATATCCTCCTCTTCAGATTCACTTTCCTCCTCGTTTAAATCCATCTCTTCTTCGTCCTCCTCCATTTCGACAACATTTTTATTCTTCTTGTCCCCTTTTTGCACTTTTAAAGGTTTCTCTTTCGCGGTAACAACCACGTCGACGGGCTCGTCATCTTCAAGTTCCTCATCAGAGGACTGCAGCTCTTCGAATTCCAACTGTACCTTGTGACCGCTTAACTTGTTACAGTCACGAAGCAACCTAGCGTAGCAATCGTTGTTCAACAATTCGACTTGCTGGTAAATTTGTTCCGAATCCAACCCATCGACGTGCAATATAGGTAAAGACGAAGCATCTGGGCGTTTGTGTTCCTCCTGACGTTTAACAAAGTCGTAGGCGCGCTTTGTAAATACTCGTAAATCTTCACCGTACTTATCATCCTCACTAAAAGTAAAATTCTACAAGTAAAAAGAATTGTAAAGAGCAAATCGATCGACTAACCTCTTATAAGTTTTCCTTTTGTTGGTCAATTGACCAAAAATTGTGATAATTTCATCCATGTGTACTTTAAGGTTATGTTACAATCAAAAAATGCGTTTGCCTTTAATGTCAAGTTGAATGTCAGTTGGTATGTGTCGCGGTAAATTCAAATATATTATTGAATTATGGCCAAAAGTAAGCGAAAAGTTGGTTTAATTTAGAAGTTTTTATGGATTTTCCATATAAAACATTGAAACATAAAGTATTTTTACACTTGGAACTGGAACTGAAATTAGAAAAATGTTCTTAGAGAGTGTTCCACAAAAAATATCATAATAAATTAATATACTATTTGCGGGTAGGCAACCCATTTTTCGGTAATGAACCTGTTGATATTTTTGTTAAAAAAAATATTTAAAGGACGTGTGACATTTGCAGTGGCGGCTGGTGATTTTTTTTATGGGGGGACTCAAGTCTAAAGGCCGTTTTACACATGTACTAATTTTTTAAAAAAGTAAAAAAAAAAAAAAGTAACAGTCCATTGATTGGTTAAACAATCAACACCGGTTCCAACATTGGTTTGTTACCAAATGTAAAAAAAAATTATTAGTACAAATTAAATAAAAAAATTTACTTATATAAAAATATTTAAATTTAAATAAAAAAATAAGTTTAATTTGTAATAAATGTAAATTAATTAAATGTAATGATAACAACGAACTAAATGGAAAATATTAAAAAAAGGTTCAGGTAACAAGTAGGGGTGGCAGGTAGGGCAGACAGGTAGGTGTGGGCGTAAATGCATCGAGTCCAAACGCCTGGTGTTACTAAACCTATTGGATATGCTTTTTAATCGATCAGTCATGATTTTTAACTTTTTTTTGAAATATTAACTCATATTAAATTTAATTTAAACAAATTTTTAAACAAATATTTTATATTTTTTGAGAAAAATTAAAAAAATTCAAATTTTGTACTTATTAGCTTATTGTTATTACCATTGCACTCTGTAATGGATTTTTATTGAAATCGAGTGAATAGCAAATCTTTTATTTATTTCAATTTTTCGGCAAAAATGTGGTTAATTCAAATTAATTAATTAATTAAAATATCCACGATCGCATGACGACGATGAACGAACGAGAGAATTTTGGGACTCTATGATCATGAGTCCAACCGCCTAACCATTACCCATTATGTTACTATGTACGATCCGTCACGATCGCATGACGACGATGAACGAGCGAGAGAATTTTGGGACTCCAGGATTATGAGTCCAACCGCCTAACCTTCGATCATGTATTGTAATACAAGATCGTTGCGCCTAACCATTACACATTATGCTACTATGTACGATCCGTCACGATCGCATGACGACGATGACCGAGCGAGAGAATCTCGGGACTCCAGGATTATGAGTCCAACCTGACTACCTGAGTCTATAATCCAACCAAATGTTGGTACAAAAGAAATTTAAACACGCTTAATTTCTAAATTGTCTAATCCATTTTTATTATACAAAAACTTAACAAACAAAAATTTAATTTGATATCTTATAATTATAATTCTTATTTCTTTTGATATCGCCAGGGGGGGGCGACGCCCTAGAGTCCCTCCTCACCAGCCGCCACTGGACATTTGCATAAATGCGTTAAAAATTTGGGGTAACAGCCTATTGATTGGTTAAACAAACCAATGTTGGTACCGATGTTGGTTGACTGCCAACTAACGAGATTTGACTGTTTAAAGGCGGTTATATGGGGATAATATAAATAAAAATGTGTAAATTAAATTAATTCAAATTTTTTTAAGATGTATACTACCAATTTATTATTAAAAATTGAACTAAGCTCTGAACTTTGGCTGGATTCGTGTTTAGTAATTGACAGGGCCGTATATAAGGGGGAGGGAGGTTGACCCCCCCCATGGCATAAGTGCTAATTAAATTATTAATTATAAAGAATTTTTATAAATATTTAAATAATTATTATATTATTTATATGTTTGATTATTATTATTGTGCCCCCCCCCCCCCAATGACTATCGGGATATTTTTACAAGAAACTAAAAAATAATGGTGGTCTTATAACCTTTCCGCCCATCCAACAAAAGTGGACAAAAAAAGCGGAAAATAATTTTTGTTCCTTTCCCCAACACTGAATGACTTTCATTACCCCCAAACTCCCCGGGTACACTATTGTTTATTTTTGAAAGTACTCTCCGAGTCCTTCTATTTCTAGAATAGCTACATCGTTCCCTAGCTTATTTTCTGACTAAAATCTGTGCGCCAATGGTAGGCGCCAACTTCGCCATACCCTAGTTATGGCTCTGCCTGCAATTAGAACTTCTAATGAATTTTGTCTGTAGGACCTACAAATTTTGGGGGGGGACGTTCGTTACTCGTTAGCTTGCTATGAGGTATTCTACAGCTTCTCTTAATTTTAGACCTATTTTCCGAAGGTATATCGAAAGACAATTTTCACACCCCACGACAAGATCAAATACCTCACCAAAGAGGCCGGGAGACTTGATTTCTACCATTTCAACATTTAATTCAGAAAGCATCAATTGCAGTTCAGATTAGTCAATATTTCCTCACCACTGCCCATCTGGAGAGTGGTACGAGGTCGAATACCGAGCAGCATCGCAGAGCTAGCCAGAAGAGTTAAAGTTGAACTTCGAATGGTCTCTCAGAGTTAACCAAAAGGGTAGCCGTAATGCCGAAACAACTAGTTAATCTGATTTACAATAAATTGATGCTTTCAGAATTAAAGCTTGAAATTGTGTAGTTGTTTTCATATTTCTTGATATTTACCATTTTATCAATGTTATTATTGCCATGCTATAAAATAGTTAGTGGTAATTAGTGAAGTAGTATGATCGGACCTTTAATTATTCTCCCTTCTTCTCAGTAAACCAAGATGAGAAAATAGGATCAAGTGTTTCACTTTTTAACTTTGTTGGATCATCATAAGTCATATCATAACTGTCTCAATTACCAGTGCCATAGCTAGACATTGGCCATGGGGGGGGGGGGTGAAAACACAATAATATTTAAAAGCTTTTATTTAACTTGGTGTGAGTTTTGTCCGTCGTTTTGTGGGTGAACTTTTTTGATCGACGTCTTATAGCCGGTATTATAAAGCTCTGATAAATATATCTCTAATTCAAATATTTAATAAACTTGTTGTGGTGTAAGCTGTGCTTTGAAATTAACTTGACATTTAATTTCCAAACGCCATCTGGCAGATTACACCTCGGTGGTTTGCCATTGTCTTCCGAGGGGAGAGGCGGTCAGAATAAAGTTCTTACTTCACTAGGATTCGAACCGGGTGATTAGCGTTCATAGTCAACTCGCGTGAATGCTATGCTCCGACCGCCTCTTCCGCCTCACCCGCGGTAAAAGACCGGAATTTCTTGGTGGAGATGGCGCATTACTACCGTACTTAGCGAATAGCAGTCAACCCCTTAAAAAGTACGGCCACCTACTTCATACGATCCCGTCATCGCAATCTACCAATGGCAAAACGATTTAAACCACACGGTATAGCTACTAGTGATTACCTCAAACAAGCGTCACTATGAATGGATCCACTTCCATCATTCCTTGGTCAGATACTTCTAAAATATCTGGGAGAAATTCTGGACAAACGTTTAACACATAACATCTGTTAATAAAGCTAAAGGTGCGAGGGCTTCGCTGCAACCCCTACTCAACGGAACAGTAAGGTTTTAACCCGAAATAAGCTCAGGCTGTACCAAGTCTGCATTAGACCCATAATAATATAAGCGTCGGCGGCATGGGGATATGCGAACAAATCTCAACTCAAGAAAATAAAGGTCGTCCAAAGTACATCGATTAGGCAGGCGATGGACGTACATTTAACCAGGGTTACAAATACGAGACTCAGAAAGGACTCCTGTACTGAGTCCATCGTAGAATTTATCTGCCGTATGGCCGCAGGTCACTCCGAAAACCCGCTAATTCGGGGATTGGGCCAGTACCAGATGGACGATCCAGCGCGTTATAGGAACCCCAAGGCTGTCCTGGGTCGGAATTATTTTTCTGTTTCAGATGACAACAGTGAAGTCTAGCGAGGAAATCCAAGACCACTTAACAAAGGGGATAAATCGAGTAAACCGACCCAACGTGAGGGAAAAGTGCAGCAATGCACCCCATACCCAGGGTACGATGTTCCGAATAAGGAAACAATGAATTATGCTACAGGTACTGTAACCAGATCGAGTAAGATCGGACCGATCATCGTTAACCTGCATAACCAACCTGTAGTTGGGTTATGTCAGACTACTTTCCTATCCATACAACTTGAGCCACTAGAGCGTTTGTGCTCTTTCTGAAAACGTTTATTGTACTACGAGCGATGACTGGGTGGCAAATTTAGGAACGGCGAGGGGGTTGCCTCGTACTCGCTCGTGTAGGTCCCCTTTGAAAAGACCAAAACGGGACATGTCACTCCTATTACCCCCGAGATTACCAGGCTTGACGAAAAGACGAAAAGTGTGCACCTCTCCACTATAGCCCGGACAACGTGGGCACCCGTTCGATCCGGTAAGCGACTACGATGGAAGCTGCGGAGAGCCTTGGACCACATTCAATGCCTCCTCGTATGCGGAAGTCCAAAATCACCGTGGAACCGGCCACGGTTTGGACAAAGGTGGGGGACATCTAACCCTCGAGCGAGTAAAGTTTACAAATGCACAAGGGGTGCGGCGCTAATCGCACCCCGAATTTCAAATACCCATATCTTCAGCCGTCAAAAAAAAGCGTGTGGTATTCAATACCGGTAAGCATATTAACATTCCTTATCCTCTCTCCCAACCGGGGTCGTGATTGTCTGAAAAGTATGACATTTTTGGCTTAAATTTGCAGAAAAAAAAGAGAGATCCATCCACTTCCCAGTAGCACACTTCGCCGAGTTGGACGGCCCTAGGGGATATTATTTTTGTAATTGGTACAGTGGTGTCAAAACGGCTTTGGAGGCGCGGAAGAGTCAGTTTTTACAAGACAACTCAATACTATTCGGATCCATCATCGCTAAATTTTTTATTAGCAGGGGCTACTGAGCTTTAGGCGATTTTCCGAAAGATATAATTAATTATAAAATATAAATTAAACAAAAAACTTAACTAGACGTTAAAATATTAGATTTTAACTATAAGTAAAGAACAACATACAAGAAACTTTTATTTACAAACACTAAAAGAACAATTCTAACCTTTTTGTGACAAGGTACAAACAGAATATTTGAAAAATGAGAAAACTGAAACTATGGGGGGGGGGGGTAAAAAACAACGTGGTGTTTTTTTATAAAAGTTGAAAAATATAGTAAAATAAATAAAGATATAGCGAAGTAAATTTGCTACATCGATGTTTCGGGATTCTGTTCCTCGTCAGGCAAATCACACCAGCAAGAGTACAAGATCTTTTTTAAGATCATATTTCTGTAATTAATTATAAACTAACTGCAATTTCTTGTTGGATAAATATATTTCTTTTAAATTTAAAATTTTTGAAATCAAAATTAAATAAATTAACATAACAAAAATGTATAATGAAAACCGAAAATAAGCAACTGGATCCATACTTGTCAAGTTTTTCCAGTC
The DNA here is from genome assembly GCA_958510855.1 of Rhagonycha lutea. Lineage (NCBI taxonomy): Eukaryota > Metazoa > Arthropoda > Insecta > Coleoptera > Cantharidae > Rhagonycha > Rhagonycha lutea. Next base: position 24,767,736 of record OY294038.1, read on the forward strand.
CTTGATAGTGTACAATCATGAATGCTGCTTGGAGTAGTCTCGGGTACCAAAAGTCTAAACAATTTGGATTTTGAAACCCATCAGTACTTCCTTTGTACTTGTTTTGATTAATTTTTGCATTTCATTTGATCGCATGTGGTTCCGACACAAATTTACATAAATTTCGTAACAATCCAAACTTTCTTCACTTTGACCAGAAATTATATCTTCAAATTCATCTAATTGCATTGTGCTCGCTAGATGCTTTAAAGTCTTATCCAACAGAGTTTTATAAAGCTGAGAAGGGAACTTATCAGCACTTGGATTCAATCTTACACTCTTCTTTCGAAGATTCGATACTAAAACCTTCCATTGTTGATGATTGACAAACCGGTCTTTACCAAACTGTAATAAACATTCCGGGTAAGTTTCAAGCAAAATTAGAAGACTTTCTTCTGGATTTAATAGAATCGATTTCAAACTAGGATAATTATTTACTTCTACAAAGGCGTCAACATCCAAAAGTAAAACAAGTGGACTGCAAAAAATTGCTTCCAATTTTTTAAGCACTACTAAATCAGTCTCCTTACTTTTAAGAGGTGGCACACTGTTTAAGTACTTAAACCTCAAATCTTCAAACAAAAGATGTTGTTTTGGACATGGAAGAAGTATTTCGGATTCGTTTTTGATCGAAGTTTTCAATTCAGCCCAGTAGGAGTCAATCAAACTTTTGGTCACTTCAAGTAAAATTAAAGAACCTTCACTCACCATTGTTGCCACATCTTCGTACTTCTTATTTTTGAATAACCTTTTCAAGTACAATTCGAGCGTTTTTTGTGTTGCGTTAACCTTGGTTTCTTCCATTTGGTCAAATTCTTGGAGGGCTTGGATGATGCTGTTCGAATTAGCTTCATCATGAACCATAACGTAAGTAAAAACTTTTGCGACAACTTCGGGTTTACAAACTAGAAGGGTTAAACATAGTTTTGAAAAGCAACCCGAAAATTCGAACAAAATTTTCCAGTATTTTTGTAGTGTTTGGTACAATATTCTATCATTCGTCACATAGCTTAATTCCGTTTTGGCTTCCATTTCATTTCCATTTTGGAAGTACAAAAGAGTTAACGCCAGCAACCTTTCGGTTTCTTTTCGCATGTCACTGAATGATTGGCAAAGAAGAATGTTGATAAGTGTACCGGCCGATTTTTGTAACATTTTATTCTTTAATATTAAGGGAGCAACTTCAACATTTGTATGCTTTTCAAAAACAGTTTCAATTTCTTGTAGAAAATCTTGGTTCTCTTCAAATTCTTCTTCTGATAAAACAACCGTCAAATAACGTACCATTCCGTCTTCCGAATAGTCTCCTTTTTGGGCTTGCAAAATTTTGAACCGTTGCAAGACTTCGTGAGGTGGGATCGACCCCATTTGATAATATGGAATACTTAACTCATAGTTTGGCTTCACAATGAAGTAATCTCCTAACAACGCACAAATCCTTCGATACGTTTCGATTAAACCACAATCAGGTGGTGCTGCTTGAACTAGATTATCTTCATCTAGAATCCACCTTGTCAACATTGTAGATAAGTGCAACATCGTATGAATTTCTTTCATCAACCGAAAATTACTTTTAGGTAACGCAGCGTCTGGAAATATCGCATCTATTACAGGAAATTCAAGATGGATGAGTTTCCAATTCAGAATCACCCAATCCGTTAAAAGAGGCTCATTATTTTCTAAAAGGACTAAACCATCATCACATTCCAACAGTCGTCCAAAGCCACTTGCTTTGTGATGACCAAGCAACATAACCGAGTCATCTGTTTGAAAATCCGGAGAAGCTTCTTTCAAAATTGTAAACAGTTTTCGTTTATTTTGGACTGTATACGATTCCAATCCATTTTCTGTTAAGGCATGTATCAAGCTGGGGCCTAAAATGACGTCACAAATGGGTTCGGCGAACGAATACACCGAAACACAATCACACGTATCTTCCGAATCGCTAAACTGAAAGAAAAATCCTTGTTGAGCAGTGGAAACAAAACATGCAACTCCTCCTAAGCATTCCCTAAATTTGCTCCTTGGGAACGCGTTACGACTGTTTTCAAAATTTAAATTTTCTTTGGCGTACAACGGCTTTAAGACCAAACATCTGAATTCGTACGGATCCTTCAGTTTTACTTGCATAAAATTTACAATTCTGTAGGTATCTTCACGGGTGCCATTACCATGCATCTCGGATACGATTTCACAGGACAAACTTGGATCGTAACAGCTTCCCGCGCAATGCTCAAAAATGGAGTTGCTCCGTGCAACCACTCCAGGAAGATGTACAACTACGTCATGCATGTTTTCTTCCAACAATTTTTTGTAATCCTTATAATCTTCAAGAAGCTTGAAATACGCAAACCCCTTCATTTTCTTCTTCTTCTCAATTTTGAAAGCGTGTAAACTGTCTTTATTCAGATAAGAAACGTAATTTTCGCAAATTGCAATTTTGGAAGGCACAAAACTAAGTTTGACTTGAAGGGGAGTTTTCTCAAAATCGATAAATCGCAATGCTGTAACTTCAAGTTTCTTCATTTTGAATTCGTGGATGGTAAATCGTTTTCCTGATTGGATCAAAATGTTTCCAGATATTTGACAGCACTCCATGTTATCGGGGTTTGGACCAAAGATTTCTATCATTTCAAATTCACTTACTTTCGGGGGAAAGTTTTGTCCAGCGATACGAACGTTAGTAGGGTGGAGCATTTTTTCTCCACTGGATGGTTGATACCAATTTACATAAATTCTGACGTAGCTAATTTTTGCATCGTTTTGGTTGTGTTTTGTTTCGAGTGCCGCTACATAGTCACCATTTAGGCAGTGAATTAATTTTGTGACTTGGTTCACTGTTCTCCAAAAGAATAGCAACTTTTTTTCTTTTAAGTCTCTAACTTCTATGCATCGAGTTGGTAGACATAAGAGAAGTCTATGGGGTGGTGCAATGGCGATTGCGGTTGGTGTTTCTCCAGTGTGGATATGGTTGTCCACAAAATTATATGCCAAAACTTTGGGTTGCATAATATTTAACTAAAGAGAAAACTGAATTAAGCCCTTTTCACTGATATTGGCACTTGGTTTATTTAACCTTTAATTAGTGACGTGAATATTTCCTACACACATTTCAATGAGGACTATTGCCTCGGAGGGCCCCACGTCACTAATTAAAGGTTAAAATTGTTAAAAGGTCTGTTAAAAAGATTGGATTGGCTTACCTCAACTGCTTCAGTTTCTTCATTCAAATCCTGCATATTTCTGTTTTTCATAATTTTTTATTACTACGTACCGATACGACTAATAAGTGAATTTAAAACAAGAAGAATTCATACTACAAATTAAGTTACAAATTTTAATGACTTACTAAAGTACAGTTCTTATAAGTACATTAAAATTAAATTGAAAATCACAATAATTGAATTGCTAATTATTATTGTAATGGCCTACTCAGTTATGTTATCTTCACCAAATCAAGCAGAACATCAGAAGGACTGCGCAGATTAGCTATTTTTGTATTGGCATTGATTTTATCGATAAAATCAAAGGTATTGGTAAACCCATTAATATAATCACTATACAGGGTGAGTGTGTGTGTGTTATAAATTATAATTATAATTATAAGAACCAAAAACATTAATTTCATGGTGCGTCTTCAGGATGCGAGTGAAATAAAATGAACCGAAAAAGTGCTGCTGTAGTGTGCGGTCTACCATAAAATTTCAATAGCTGAAACAAAATTTTCCCGAAAAGATCCATCCCCTTCCCAGTAGCACACTTTACCCAGTAGGACCACTCTAGGGGATATCTTTAGTTAATACATCGTTAGTCAAAACGGCTTGGAGCGTACGGAGCATAGATGACCGGAGCGGAGGGCGCGTACTGCTACATGTATTTAACGAAATCGTCGTGAAAACAGAGTAGGTACGTTTGCTATGGTCAATCTTGCAAGACCCAAGACCGAGGTATTCCTACGCAAAAGGTTAACTCTGTCAACCATCTGCTAGAAAAATGTATTGAATCCAACGATTGCATTCAAATAAAATGCATGGGTCGTACCCAGAAACATTGAAATGAAATGAGAAAGCAGTACCACGCAACGAAGTGCAAAAATTCGTTAGAGCTCATCCTCGACCTAAACATTTCTCATTAATTTAGAAAGCGGATTTATATGCGATAACAGACGGGTCTTAAGGTAACGCCCTATAAACAATTGGTTAAGAAAAATTTATTATAAATTTAAACAATTTATATTGGTTATAAATTTTTCTTAACCAATTGTTTATAGGGCGTTACCGTAAGACCCGCCTGTTATCGCATATAAATCCGCTCTCTACGTCATTATGACTAGGTCTAAATGACTATCTGTCTGTTCATAACGCTCTCATGCATCTCATATGATCGGCTAGTTATGGGGCCCAAGAATTTATTTATACTGTGTTCAAACGAATGAAGATGCAGGGGGTGCACAGATAATTTGTAATTTTCAAGAGGGTGAAATTTATTCACCATTAGCATCGAGCATAATTTTGACAAATTAAATAACACCATTTATTATTGACATTGTTGTAAAACCAGTGATTGATGATTGTCTTCTTCTTCTTGGTCGTTTTGCCCGAATTCGGACGTCGTGACAGCATTCATGATGAGCAATTGCTTATCATTTTTGCGAATACTGCTTTCTTGGGACAAAGTACGTATACAGAAGGGGTCCCCCTCCTTTCTGTATAAGAGACGGCCAGAATAAAGTTTTTACCTTATCCGGAATCGAACCGGGTATTTCGTGTCAACAGTCAACGTACTTAACCGTTATGCTCCGACCGCTCTGATTGATGATTGCATGTGTCCTCAAATCTGCGAAGAAACAGAAATTTAATTATGTAAACAATTCGAATTTCGCGTTAAAAGTTACCTTTGCAGTAGGAGTGAAAAATTTGCAAGTTTTTGGATTTTATTGTTGACTATATGAAGTTCGTGGCTTTATTACACATAAAAAATGGATGTCTGATGCAATTTGAGAAAATTCGAATTGAACGTAAATGTGGTTGCATAAAGGCATTCATTTACACATAATTACACAAAAGGCTCAAGGGTGAAATCTGTCGTCGATAATTTTATGCTAGATTGTTTATTATTGTTTGGGAGAATTAAAAGCATTGATCCACGCATTATTATTAGTAGACTTGAACCTCGTATAACCCCACAGTTTTGCATAATTGCGAATTGCCAGCAGTTGGTAATTATTTTAATTTGGTGGTCCATGCTAAAGCTGGACTCACACTAAACGAGAGATGAGCCTGAATCCAAACTTGAGTGAGTCATCTCTATGCTTCCGACAAAATAGCGTTCCGAAGCCTTAGTTTTTGTTATTACTTTTTCTGGGAGCAATAGGGGTTGCCCGGGTAAGGCAAAATAACATTACAATACATATAAAGTGAAGAGACCTGATGACCTGACTGACCAGTGAAATTCATACTCTCACTCATTCCAGCGCTGCCAGGTCTGCTTTGAATTTATTTTGCCCTAAAATTCATTTTAGAAGTTGCCAGATTTTAGCACAATTTACCAGATTCAAAATAACAATATACAACTGTTTCTATCAAGTATGCCGATATAAAATTACATTTTTTTTGTTTCTTTAGCTACGTATATCATCTTTTGGCCAATTATTTTTTGATTTTTTCTGGTTTCTTTTTGAAATTGATATAGTTTTAACAAATTTATAATTTATGAAATAGTAGTTTACATCACAAGGCCTTAAAAATATTTTCGATTTTCTTCAGGTTTACGCTGGTTAACCCTCCAGTAGGCGCGTGATTTACACTTGTAGACAAGCCCTGCTTCAGAACTAATAAAACCAATAATTTACCACTTTAAAAGTTCAAAAACTATTGGATCCGAAGATTGACTAATTTTTGTCAGCTACTCAAAAATGCAACCGATATAATTCGAACTGTTACGAGCTATGCCGGTTTAAAGCAGGCTTAAAAAAGCATGGTACAGTGGTAGACCACGCGACCACTGGAGGGTTAATAAAAAAAACCTTTTATTTAAAATTAATTAAAAAGGTGCACTAAAAAATAAAAAATAATTTTAATAAGAATAAACAAAACTTCTTGAAAACATCAATATAAAAGCGTGGGGCTATTTATTTAGAGGTAAGTAAGCAATTGCTAGCCCCACGCTTTTATATTGATGTTTTCAAGAAGTTTTGTTTATTCTTATTAAAATTATTTTTTATTTTTTAGTGCACCTTTTTAATTTTAAATAAAAGGTTTTTTTAAAAAATTTTTAATTTTTTATTTAATTTTTAATTTTTTAGTCATGTTTGACTAAGTGGGAGGCGGTCGCAGCATAGTGCTAACGCGAGTTGACTATGAACGCTAAATACCCGGTTCGAATCCGAGTGAAGTAAGAACTTTATTCTGGCCGTCTCCCCTCGGAAGGCAATGGCAAACCACCGAGAGTAATATGCCAATAAGAATCCTTAAAATGTTAATTATCTAATTAAGTCCAAAATTGATCTGTGGATACGCAAACCGCCACCCCATTAACATTAACATTTCCCTGGTACAGCCTTCTTGGTTAAGTCGGGGGGATCGCCGTACATCTGAAATCGGATAGGCACCTAAAGAAGAAAAGTCATGTTTTTTACAGCTCCTGCTTCATCCTATCAGAATTCCTCTGGTATGTGTTTTTGATGTTTGATGCTTCACCCTGTATACATCATTAAAACAAAAAATTTCACCCTGAATGCGGTCCTTAAAAATGCGAATGCGATTTAGTAATGTAACTTTTCACCCTGTATGGTAAAACTGTACAATGCGCAGACACGAATGCGCTTTATTATTTTCAGTATTTTCCATTCTTATCGGAGAACTTTAGCTTTGCCTCCTTCTACAAATGATTAACTTCTTGCTAGTAATTTGGGGGGGGAGGGTCTTGTTTTTCTACTTTCCCTCTTTATTTGTATTTTGGGGTGAAATTGGTGTCAAACGTTAAAGCATCGTTAGAGTCTAACTGAGCTTCCATTTTTTCGTTTGAGCCTCAACCGTCGCGGAGTTATTCGCGAAATATTGGGGGGGGGGGTAGACGTGTTTTTCTATTTTCGTTATATTTTTGAAGTTTTTGGTGAAATTGGTGTCAGATGTTAGATCGTACAATTTTTGTTTCGATTACAAAAAGTAATCCTAAACCAATAATGAATGTTCATTTAGGCTCTAACGTATGATGCCAATTTCACCCCAAAATTCGACTTACAGATGGGGAAACGCGTCTACGTCCTTGTAAGTAATGAATAAATAATTTTTTAGTAATATTTGTCAAATACAGCTCTTGCTTCATCCTATTAGAATTCTTATGGTATGTGTTTTTGATGTTTGATGCTTCACCCTGTATACATCATTAAAACAAAATATTTCACCCTGAATGCGGCCCTTAAAAATGCGAATGCGATTTAGTAATGTAACTTTTCACCCTGTATGGTAAAACTGTACAATGCGCAGCCACGCATGCGCTTTATTATTTTCAATTTTTTCCCGATTTTTCGCTTATTTCGCGGAATTTTGGGACACAAAATTAATATATGAAAATTCGCTGCAAGAGAAAGCTATGTTCCAAATTTCAGCTCTCTAGGACTTCGGGAAGTTGGTTAAAAACGGCCTCGAAAAAGTCCAAGGGACGGACGACGGACGACGGACAACGGTCACACCAAGTTAAATAAAAGCTTTTAAAAAAGGTTTTTCCCCAGTCCTCAACTGGATCTTGCTAAGCAAAACAAAACTTTCCAAAAACTATTTATTGCTAAATACCCAAAGCGAGATTAAACATTTGTGGCTTAACATTTTCCATCCTAGGTGGCAATGTAATCGAAAATTATCAAAAATTAATTTTGGTAGTTACATAATAACAGTTTTACACTACAAGGTGGCAGCGTACGTCATCGATGGACCAATGTGATCATGGTATTATTAAACATAAAAAAGGATAAAAGAAAATACTTCAATCTGATTGGTTCTTGCTACCTAAGCAAGGCAAGATAAGACCTCGATGTGAACAAGACTTTACTCTTTGGACCAATGAGCAAGTTCTGATCTTTATAACATAAAGAACATCGTTTGTCTTGGAGGTTTTATTATAGTCCTTGAACATGATTGCGGAGCTTTTCATGGAATTTACACCAAAATCCTCCAAGTACTTAGCCAATCATCTATTAGATTTCTGACCTCTTGAAGATGAGCTGTGGCCATATCAGAGCATAGCAAGAAGGTCTGGGTTTTATATTTTTAGCAATAAACTATGTTTTTGCGGCCCCCTGACTCCTTCAAGGAGAAGGAAATCTCATATGAGGGACCGCCACAATCGGTGGCGGTACTGTCAGACATTAACTGAATAAAATCTCTTCCAGTCGGTTGTGTACGTCTGATCGCCGCATCGTGGATGGGTTTCATTCAGTCCACTGTTGTCTTCGGCCCGTTCGGGTACTTTTTTTTTCTCTCTATTTAGTCTGGACTAAATATAAGAGCTCCCATATGCTCCCCAGCATATACCCATCTTGGTCACGCACCTTGCAGTGCGGAAGACTCCTGTCAATCCTATCATCAGCTTTGGATTTGGAGTGCTCAGAAGAGTCTCCCCGCCTGAAGTAATCTAATAGATATCTGTCGATCGTCTCCAACCACGTCCATGATTTTTATATCGAAATTTTTTGTCTCATTGATCATAAGGTGTATGTTCCTGATTCGCACAGTCAGCCGCCTACAAGCAGGGTAGGAGGCACTCTGAAGCCGCTGGGGCTGCTTTCCAGCTTCTTTCTGAGACATTGTGGATCTTATTTCCCTCTTTTCCAACGCGATAAGTACGTCGTCTTGTCTGGTTGTTCTCACCCTGCGGATGAATTCTCTGGCCAGTTTATCGATTCCTATGGCCTCCTCCTCCTATGTGTCTCTTTTAGCTGAAAATGGTCGGCTGATTTCACGATTATTGCATGGCCTCTTTTTCCCAGCTAGACTTCCTTTGGGAGTCCTTTGTGTCGAACAACTTCCGGCCGGCCGCTGTGTCTCAGTGGGGGATGTCTCCTGAGTCTCCTTCAAATATTCTACTTTTTCCTTGCTACGCCTTGTAACGAATTGTTTCATTTGTACGGGCCCGCTTCTCATATTATTTCAAAATTGAATTAGAAATAAATTAATTAATAATAATGAATTTTCACCAAGTGACGACAGAATCTATTAATTATTCATTGGGGGGGGGGGCACTTGTAATAAGCCATTTTCGTTATTCCGGCCGTAAAGTGAGCGGTTTACGGCCTCATTTGAGGTACGAAAAGTGCCTTTTTACGTCCTAGGGAGAAAAAAGACGAGGTAACCAATAAAAATGACCTAGTCCCGACACAACAAAAAGCGGTTTACACCAACTCGGCCGTAAAGTGATTTTACACCCTCGGGTGCGTTCGGGTGTTCGGCTTCGCCTAGTCTACGAAAACCTGCCCCTCGGTTGTAAAAAATCTCTTTTTACAGCCTTGTGATGTAAACTACTATTTTAAAATGTAAAATTTTCGGTTGTTCTCCTTCCCTTTTCTTTTTCTTTGTCTTTTCAACATTTCTGGGGCACAAGTGCCCCCCTGGCTACGGGCGTGGGAGACACAATTTGACAATGCAACATTTGGAACAATATTTATAAGCTCTTTATCAGCAATAAATTAACTAATTTTTTTTTAAAACTTGCAAAATGCTTTTGAATAATTTGAAAAACAAAAAAGTGCTATTGTGTAGGCTTTTTTTAAATAAAAGTTTATGCTTTTTTTGATCAAGTTGGTGCTTTTTTTAGTTTTATTTGCTGCTTTTTTTAGTATTATTTGGTGCTTTTTTAAGCACTTTTTTTTCAAAATTACGTGCTTATTTATCCGGTCTCTAATTATGTATCTACTTTGAATGTACATTTCTTAATTTTTGTTTTTACAATTTGTAAACAATTAATTTATTTTGTATTTTAGCTTTTTAATAAATGGAAAGTCGCTGTTGGGAAAGACATACAATATGAGAAGCGCTACAATTATGTTTGTGATAATCGCACTTCAACGATGACTCCAAGTTTATTACTAATGCAAAATCCAAGACTAATTTGAAAGTGGATGCAGTTCCAACCCTATTTTTTAATTCTTCAGGTATAGTATTATTATTGTTTTATTTGAATCAATTACAAATTAAGGAAAAACATATTTAATAATGTATTGTGTAGTGTTTTGATCACAAACAGATTTATATGCAACGATGTTTTACATTATTTTCTTCCTAAGATTTCTTGCCATGATAACATTAAACGCAGTTTGGTATCATACTTGCAAAAGATAGCTCAAAATCTCAATATGTAAAATCTTTGCCACAAGAAAAAGTTTGCTTTTGCTTATACCTGGCTTATACCCAACGCTGCAATAAGAGAGATAGCATAGACACAATAAATGAATAGAGATAGTAAGATAGGATTTGGGTCTAAGGTATTTGTCGGTAACCGAAAAACTACAGTTTATCACGTGGTAAATTCATTATTTTCCTGTAACTAAGAAATGGTAATAATCTGTACTATGAGAGAAGCTTCGCTCCCCACTACTTGCGGCGCGCTCTTAACATGTAAGCAACATGACACATTTGATATTTTTCTAAATTTTTTTGTTTTCTTTAGCAGGAGAAGCGTTGTAAATGATGTGATAAAGGAATCGGCATCTAGAAAAAAATCGAAAGGTCAGAGGTATGAAAAATAAGGTGAATGAAACGAAGCAGTTACAGTGATTTGGATTTGTGGCAACCATCTAAGAATGGGAGGGGGTTTTTAATGGGTGGAAATCCCACACTACCAGTGAGCGTGTCTTTGCTCCCGGTGTCTTTGAAAGATTTTCCCCCTTCCTTTTTTTTTATTTTGTAATAATTTTCATTCAGGTCCTAGATCAATAGGAATAAATAATAAAATTCAACAGATGTCACTAGTTGTTTTATGATATTTCATTGGTATGTTTTATTGAGATATATTGATATTTACTTCTGATTGGTTAAAATTTGAAATTTCATGTATATTGCTTCATTTCTTGTGTTAAGTTCAACTCAAAAACGAATAATCGTAGAAAGCTGAAATTTTCAGAATATACTTAAAATATGATTTTACTTAACGTAAGCTATTTTATATTTATAACTAAAGTGCATTTTATTGAAAACGGCTAGACAATTTTTTTTATATTAATTTTCTTTAAATAAAAATAGCTTATGTTAAGGCTGGAATTCGCCAAGCAGGAGTTCGTTTTGGCTCGTGTGGTGGCGCATAGGATTGTGAATTTATAATTAAATAGATAGGCAACACAATAAACATGCATTTTTTAGTTCAACTTTTCATTAAAGTATGTCGCCGCTCAAATAAAGAAATCTATTTTTATACAGAATTTATGTTGTTTTTACTTTTTACGAATAATATATCTATTTCACAAAAGTCTCTCCCTCTCTTTTTGTATCAGATTTTTCAGGACATTGAAATAAATTTCTAAGAAGCGATAAAATTACTAAACGTACATAAGTGATAATGTAGGTATTCGTGAAATGTACACACACAAGCAATTAATAAAGCCTTTGAATTTACAATTCAAACAAGACTCCAATAATTTTTTGGCTTTTAATTTTAATTCTTCTTTTATATTTTTATTTATTCATGTTTATTGATAACATACAATAAATAATTATTGCTATTTATATTATTGTATATTAATTATTGATTTGAAAATATACAATCAACGAAGTTTTTCGTGATTCATTTTTTGATGTGAAGCATTATGAATATAATTTAAAATAAAATGATACGGCAAAGTAATTGCTTACACAGGCCCGTAGCCATGGGGTGGCAAGGTCGGGCAACGGCCGACCTTTTAAGGATGTTTGCCCGACCTTTTAAAATAAAAATATGTAATTTGCAGAATTGAATATTCATCACAGTACCCCTGCGTTCGGGGAGAAGCTACTTTCGCTCCCAAAAATTTCTTTTTTTCCTTCTTTCAAGCTTCCAGTCGTTTCCAAACGCTTTGGCTCCCCATCAAAATGTTTGTAGCGACTGAAAAAGGCGGAGCCAAAGCGTTTGGAAGCGTCTCGAAGCTTGAAAGAAGGAAGAAAAGAAATGTTTGGTAGCGAAAGTAGCTTCTCCTCGAACGCAGGGTACATGTAATAAATTTTTTTCAAAGGGGGAGAGGGGTCCCCAAATAAAGGCATTTTCCCCCTGTGACATTGCATTTTTGGCCCACCGACCGAGCACCGACCATAAATTTTGATAGCCCATTTGCCCCTGGCGTGTGGCTATGCGATAATACCATTATAATACGATAATATAACTTTTCTTAAATCGCGTTGACCTTGAAATTTAAAATATTTTCGCCTGCGGCGCTTTAAGAAATTCCCACGAACCCATCTCGCATCCGCAACACTAAAATTTGCCAGGCCATACAAACCGTTTGCCCTACCTTTATTTTCGATCTGGCTACGGGCCTGGCTTATTATTATTATTGCTGAACGGGTGTGTTTTCTTTCGAACCACTTGCACTGAAGCTCCTGGCTTATTGTACCCCGAATTACGTTTAGTGCCAAAGAAGAACTCAAAAAAAACTCAAACTCGAGTTTTTTCAAACGTTTATTGTATTGAAAATACAACGATTTTAGCTGCTTGACAATACAATGTGAACTCAGTGTGAACTACATGTGAACTGCATGTGAACTGCTTTAACTTTTACGTTACATAAAGTTTTATTTCTAACAAATGCTTACTAACTAGTTTACAATAATTTGAAATTAGATCAGTTTGTTTGTGCAGTCCCAGGCTCATAACCTTTATGGGAAAGCCATCCTCGTAAGATTGTTGCATTTCCGTTATGGTGGGAACATAACACCCGCGTTCCGTGTTTTACTCCAATAGTTCTGTATCCTCTATAAAATTGAGGATTCGACCTATGGGAACCTGATTTATCTCACCGAGAGTCGGATATAGACAATCAAGATGTTTAGGGCCTAGAATTATGCATACACATAGTATGTGGTGCGGAGTTTCCTCCTCCATCCCGCATAATCTACATGTAGGATCTTCCACAACACCTATTGCGTTCAGGTGTTTGTTAAGACAGCAGTGTCCGGTAAACAGTCCTACTATCTTTCTCAGCCGCACTCTGCTCAGCTGGCCTGCTCAACGGGCCTGGCTTACACTGTTACACTAATTAAAATAAAACAATTTATTTATTTACGACAAATGGAGGAAGAAAGGGACATTTCTTGGACGTTAGCTTATCTAGGAACGTGGATTTCTCATTAGAATTCAATATCTATAGAAAGCCGACAACGACGGACATTGTTATCAGTTATCACTTGTTCAATGTTCATCTAATCAATCGAGAAAAATAAAGACGTCTGTTTCCATTCATTCATAGACTCTTTAGCCCTCTCCCGAGGTCACGGTATATCTGACAGATACATGCAAAATGTTTTCTTAACCTTCATCCGCTCGCGTACGCGGCAAATTGGCCGCATTTTTAAATTTTCTCTCCCATTTTCTTCCAGAGCGTCATGGGAGGGGTGGGAAGGGCTTGTATTCTCTAATTACTATCTCCTCCAATAGACCATGCTCGTGTTCTGATAAGAAAGCTCCATCAGCCGGTTCAGTACAGCCACAAACTACCCTAGGTGTCTTAATGCGACCAATTTGCCGTATAGGGCAATCGATAACGTAACTTTTTATCAATACTCGAATGTTGGTTTTACTGAGAAAATATTAGTAAATATAAAATAATAAATTAGAGACATATTTTGAGAAATAAAATATTATTACAAATTGAGTGTAGTAAACGATTACAGTACATTTTGAATTTTTAAGTTAAGTTTCCTGTAATTTTTTTAAATTTTAAATATAACTTTGATTTTAAATTTTAATATAGATTTTTTTGTCCAAACATGTACTTGTAATGTTATGTCAGAGTTCATAAGTCCTAAACAATTTAAATCATGCACTTTGAATGAAGAAAAACTCATGAAAACGATAAAAATCATATGCGGCCATCAAATTGCCGCATACGCGATCGGAAGTGTAACTTTTATAGGCGCGAGCGGATGAAGGTTAAATATTTTCGAAATTATTTAGCGCATAGCACAAAGCTTTGACTAGCTGTGCATACATATCTTAGAAATGATAAGCCGTATCGTTTACGATATAGTTTTGATTACAATCTGTTTAACTTTTACTTATGTGGCTTTGATACTTGAAAAAAAAAAGTGGTTAATCCCTTCGAAACAATTTTCGTAAATAAATTGTTATTTTATTTTAGTGTAAGCAATTACTTTGCAGACTCATTTTATTTTAAATTATGAAAATATACACTTACCTACTGCCAAGGTAGCAAAAATTACAAAAGCTTATTTAGCGTAACCCTAATTAAATAAAATATTAGAAAAAAAATACGGTTTATCAAAATGATTACATTCGAATGTATAGCATTCCTCGACCGAAATAAATTCCTAGACATCCGTCGAGAAATCCCCGCAACTTATGGTTTTAGTTCTCTAATATGCTTAGTAGGAAAGAGACAAACACAAGATCGTAAGTGCGAACTGCCGTAGGTTGATGACTACTTGTATTACACGTAAGAACAATCTTATCAATTTGCATTTAACTTTCAAGCGCACGCGCCAAGTAAAATGTGCTGGTAAACCAGATAACTGTAGGCAAAATTTTTTAAAATTAGTTTCGCCTGCATATTACTAGCTGAACTAAATATTTGAATTTGATCTTGGTGGGAGTATCCAGTACATTATTATTATAATTACATTTTTAGTACGTTTTAGGTAAAATAAACTTTCAAAAATTTACATATGAATTCATTTTCGCTTATATATTATTTCAATTAAAGAAATTTAATTAATTGATAAATTATTTACTATATTAAAATTATTATTATTGTTATAAATAAAATTATTATGTTTAAAAATAGGAGGCGCTCTTCGTATTGGTATTATAAATATTACCTCAAAATTTCAAAGTGATCCATTTATTCGTTTTCGAGATGACTACGTATTAGTGTCCGATTTAAGTCTGGCAAATTTTTATTTCCATTTTCAATTTTAATTGTTTATAAGTAATTAATTCCACCAACTCGATTTTCTCAAAAAAATTTACAAACGGGCTATTTTGAAAAAATTAATTAAAAAAAATTTAATTAAAAAAAAAGAAATAGGAGCGGATGTTCCTTAAGGTATCATACACCTAATCTAAAAATTTGATCGCAATCCATCAAATCGTTTTCAAGTTAACTACGTATTACCACGAGTACACTGTAATATCCTAGCCTTAAGTAAAATCATATTTTACGTATATTATGAAAATTTCAGCTTTCTACGATTATTCGTTCTTGAATTGAACTTGACACAAGCTCAGACCCTATTGATTTACCCCCTTAAGAGGGGAATTTAAATTTTGATGCAAAAACATGTTTCAAAAGATGGCGCGCCCTAAAATATTAATCTTTTCTAAGAATCTTTTCACTAATACAGAATTCTAATAATTTATAACAGTCATATGAATAAACAATAACTAATTTAGGGAATGAGGGAGTTTGAGCTTCCAATGTTTTTTGGTTCTATGTTTGTGTCAATTGGGGGAATTAGGTGTCACGGGTTCTCCCTCCACATTTGCCGCGCAAGCCCAAGTCACGTGCCAACCACTAAAGAAAAATTTACCTCTACATCTGGTCGTTACCTGTGATTTTCTCGCGCAATAAGTCGACGCAGGCCAGTCTTCGTTCGTTCGTCCCAACGACTGCGACTCGAACCGCGGTTCGGGTGTTTGATTTGTTGATTGTTGCAACAATACATAACCCTACGAGTTCATAGTATTTTTTTGGGGTCAACTTTCGAAGAGGTTCAGTTCCAGCAGCATTTCACCTGTATCTGCACTCACTCTTTCATCAATCTGCCAGCATTCGATCTACCAGTGTTTTGTTAGTTCCCGCGTAAGCGATCAGGTGCTTCTATGTAGATCGATCACAAGTATGTACCAGCTTTCCAGCCGTCCGAAACACGTTGGCCTGTGAGTGGAAATACAATAATTGTCACCATTATATTATTGTAAGGTTATCTGAGCTCAAGCTAAAGCTATTTTTATTATCCATTTCGTAGCACTGACGTGTGTTGTATTTTCATTTATATTGAACAACCAGATTGTGTATGCACTTGTGTGTATTTACATCGAATCCTTTTGATTTCGACGTGTAGTTGTTTAATCATTGCTGTGTATGTTATCAGTTATCACAGCGTAATACATTGCAATTGTTGGAGATCGTAAAGTACGTCTCCTATTTTCAAGCTAGCTAGCTACATTTTTGTCAGCAACCCATGATCCAGCCTACCCCAAAGAATTGAGAGCTAGTTTATTACCATCGTGGCCAAACAAACTGGAGAGGTCTTCTCCGAATTGTTCGAACTCTGCTCTCTGTTTGGGTTAATCCTCCCATTAGCTGTTACGTTACAGAGGGTAGTTATTGTGACAGCCTCTGTTTGGTCACTTGTATGTCTGAATGTCTTTCATTTGGTACATTTCCTCCTTGAAGGAGTTTGTTTCTTCGCAGGGACCTTTAATGCCCCTTGCAGGGTGCTCAGCGGGTTACTTTTTTAGTAACTGGTTACTTTTTTTTGATTCGGTTACTTTAAGTTACTTTTCTCAAATTTTGGTTACTTTAGTTACTTTTTCAACCCCAATTGAAAGATTTTAAAAAAAATTTAAGAAAACTTAAAAAAAAGGTTTTAAAAAAACTTTTATAAAATATTTTCAATTTAAAATTTTTTCGTTATTGCGGCCGTAAAACTACCCTTTTACGACCCGTTTTCAGGTACGAAAAGTACCATTTTACGTCCTGATTTGGACGGTTTTTTTCACTCCTAGGGAGTGTTTTTTCACTCCGCTGCGCTGCGCCTCGGCAACCAGAGCCACACCCCTCGCACGTAAAAGAGCGTTTTACGGCCTTGTGATGAAAACTACTAATTTCAAAAATTATTTTTATTTATTATTTTTTAAAAAAATTTTTCCGTGCCAAATTTTTTTTTCCGACAACTTAAAATTTTGTAAATAATCTCTTTTTTACACTGCCGGTTAGTTACTTTTGGGTTACTTTTTAAATTATTATAAGTTACTTAAGTTACTTTTTTTTTTTCTAAATAACGCTGAGCACACTGCCCTTGTTTCTACCTCTGCGGCTTCCAGCTTTGCTAAACAGGCTTATTTGGTTTCCCGCATCTGCCGGATCTCATTCTACACGTCCCAATTTGCATTTTGTCACTCCTGTCACTCTTTCGGGCACATCAAAGCTCCTACCGATTCCATAACGCAATAATAACACCTGCTGGACGAAGGAGCTTAACCGTGGCAGCATCCTGTGCACTTCGCAGCGTAATCACAGCATTTTAGTCCTTGGGTTTATCCAGTTGGGAGTGACCAACCTGGGTGTGTTTGTTAGGCCACATGAACCACTGCTCCCAATCCTCAGTAGCTAGAGTCTCACCCATTATTGATGCGTTCTGCACAACGTCTTTGCAACCCTCCGCGTTGCCGCAATCAGTTAATTGTTTGCTTTACACTCCAAAACTTACTCAAAGCCTCTAACATGATGTATCGAATGGTCACACTACGTGACAGTTCGGTTCAGACTACGGTCTGTTGATCCGTTCCCGAGATGCATAGGAAAAACGTTTTTGGGTGGGGGAAAGTTGCCCCCTAAAATTTTATATGTAAGTAAAAAAAGTGACTAATTAGGATAAAGGAAATATAATAGAGTAAATTATGGGTTGCCTTTTATATTTCGGGATTCAGCTACCCTAGTGCTGCCATCTGGCAACTAACATTTTTATCGTAAAGTTTGACATTTTTGAAGATCTATTTATTCGATTTATTCAGAACTTTTTGCCGTATGAACGCCATTTGTGTTGTTTAAAAATTCTTGAAAAATTAATTCGTCCAAAAAATTGAATTAATCATGAACATATTCGTGTGAATATTTTTTTCAACTTTCGACATGGACTGACTCAACAGCAGTGCATCGATGAACTTAATTCGACTATTGGCGATGAAACACCATCAAGGACCAGTATTTATCGCTGGTTAACCGAATTCAATCGTGGTCGTAGTTTGCTCAACGACGAATTTCGTGAAGATCGGCCAAAATCGGTTGTCGTTCCCGAAGACATTGATGCTGTGGGTGAACTGATACTGCAAGATCGTCATATGACTTATCGTGAGATTGAGGCATCCTTGGGCATTAGTGGGACCAGCTCACATTCAATATTGAATAAACATTTGGTTATCAAAAAGATTTCTTTGCGTTGGATCCCCCATAATTTGGCAATCGCATAAAAAAGGCTCTTGTCAATTGGTCGAAAGAACTGCTCAAAATATACGATTGCGGTGCTTCAAAATGAGTCTATGACATCACGACAGGTTACGAATCATGGATCTACGCGTATGAGCCCAAAAATAAAAAGCAATCGACTGTGTCCGTTTTTCAAAATGAGCCATCCAACAGAAGCTGTTCGCGCACGAAACACTTCGAAGCAAGTGGTCGCATGTTTTTTTCGGACAAACTGGACATAGTGCATCCGTACCATTGGTACAACGTAGAACGGTACATTTTGAATGGTATACAACCATTTGTTTGCCAGAAGTCTTCCGAGAAATAAGGTAAACCAACCGCCCAAGACGGATCATTCTCAACTATGACAATGTGAGCTCGAACAACTGAATTTTTGAGCACTCAAAACGTCGATTTGATGGACCATCATAATTTAGCACCCAATGACTTCATTTTATTTCCGCACGTCAAAAATAAATAACGAGGTCAACGTTTTTCGACACCTGAAGGAGCGGCTGGTGCGTTCAAAATGCAAGTTTTGGAGATACCTCAATCAGAGTGGAAAAAGGGCTTCAAGAATTGGTTTTAACGCATGCAAAAGTGTATTGATCTCCATGAAGAGTATTGTCAAAAACAATAAAGTCATTTTTGATGAAAAATATTTGTTGTTGTTCTCAAATCCCGAAATATGAAAGACAACCTAATACGTATTAAAATATTATGATTCCTTAGAAATATTATGTGATTCGATTTTATTAAATTTAAATTTTTATTTAATTTGTAATAATTAACGACCGATTCATATGCAGAGCTCCCATAGGCTTTGCTGGGTATATTTTTAGGAGTTTAAAACCTTGGATAACAATTTTTAGAATATACATGTTTGATCAAATATAAACGTTTTTTCATTTGTGGTCATAATAATGTCATTTTGCTCCCGTTTTTTTGAGAGCAAAGTGCCACTTTTCGACAAACCGTCCGAAACGGAACAACAGGGGTAAAGTGAGTGGGGGCACCAATTAGCTGGAGTTAAGTAAAATAAAATTTTAATTTGTTTTAAAAATTAAAATAATTTTAGAATTGGTGATGGAAATGGTAAAAACAAGTATCTACTAATATGCACTTTGGGAGAAAATTTTATTTTTAGTTAACTACACAATTAAAATTTTTATTTAATTAATAAATACATACAATAAATATGTTAAAAAATAGTACCAATTTTCCTTCTTTGGAAGGAACCAAACTTTGATTTATTGTTCTTAGCTACACCTATATTCCCAAAAATTATTTTTATAACCCTCGAGAATGTGGTCATCCAAAATTTGACGACGCTTACTGCAATATGTACTGATGTGACCGATTTTTTTACTTATATCATCGTAATTTTGATCATCAATCTTTCCATTTAAGTATGTACTCAACAATTCAGTATCGTATTGCAAATTATTTTGATTTTCTGACAATATAAATTTTTGATTGTTGTCCTCAAGGTAGTAGGTGAAAACATAAGTGTTCATCAAAGTAGTACGACATTGACTTAAAATATTGACAGCTCTGTTGAAAACCTCCATTTCGGGCAAAAATTTTCCCAATTTTCTTAAATTTATCAACTTCTTTTTCAAACGTGCATATAACTGTTGTTCTAATTCTAAGGATTTCTTGTGGGTTATATATTTATTGTAATGCGAAGAGTATCGCATGTCCAACTGTAAATTATCTAAGTTGCTTCGGGTATTTCTTTCATCACCGATACCTGGGTTGCATTCGTAATTCTTTCTGTGATCTTCATACGTACCCAGGCATTTCCAACAAAATTCATGGCGGCACTTTCGGCATTTCATAGCATCACATCCACAGAGTTTTTCAATCCTGACCGTGCAACCTGGACATCCCTTTGTATTTGCAGCCATCCAATTCGTATGTGCTTCATCTTGGCATTTATTTAACCATTTCTGATAGATATTACAATGTAGTGGAATATGGGATTCGTTACCGCAAGTAGAACAAGTTTTTGCTTTACACCTACAAATTAAGGGTTGTTCCTTCTTAAGGTGAGTATATTTAAGTGCGTAAGTACAACCAGTTCTCGCACACCATTGCAGAGATGGATTCCTCTCAACAAAATTGTTTATAATGAGTGTCTTGTAAAGTTTTTCGGCATGAGAATTTTTTAACAAACTCAAACAAGTTCCATGGTCCATTATAATAGTACAATTAGGTGCAGCGCAACTGATGTATTCCCCAACACCTAGGTCCACAATCTGGTTTTCTAAATATTTGTTCCAACAGTCTTTACAAAATTTGTGTTCACAACCAATACCACTCATCTCAGAAGCTGGATATTCTTCTAAACATATCGGGCACTCTCCATTGCAAGTTGTGGCTACATTTTCTTCCTTAATCAGATTGGGGATTTTAGCATCATTGAATAATTTTTCTTTTTTCTTTGGATCGTCATCATAATAAATAGTTACTAATTTGTCTTCGTCCCATTTGAGATGATTTAGAAGAATTTGTATGAAGTTAGATGAAATCGGACAAAAATTGGTCAGATTTTCTATGGTCTCGTTCATGTACTCCATCAATTCGGTTTCATCTAACACTTCACACTCAGGAGTTTTTTGAACTTCGTAATGTTTTAAATATACTGAACTTGAGAATTGATGTTGCGAAAAATCTTCGTCACTTAGATCCACTTCTGAGTCATCTTCTTGATTTTCTTCATGTTGCAAGTGTTCGTTGTCATCCACAACGTGCGAATTAATAGTATTTTGAGAATTATCGTCGTCACTTAAATCCATTTTTGTTTATTTTCTTTGTAACAGGTCGCACGTTGTTAATTATTATTTATGCCTTCTAGGGTAGAACCATAATACTAGGTTGGTACTAATGTACACATCATTTATATTTGAGATGAGAAGCTAAATACCCCACAAGATACCTTCGCGACTGCAGAGCATTTTATCGTAAAAACGGGAAGTATAAAAATTGAATTGGGCATGCTCCAACTTATTTGTTTGTCATGTATTGCCAACGTGACAATAACTTTTGTTATGTTATGCATTTTTACATTAACTTGGAACTAAATTTCAATGAAACCTGATAATCCAGTCAAATTGTGGTTTTACCAGGATAGTTGTAGGGTAGTTTTGATTTCTTCCATTGTTATGTTTTTCTTTTACCAAAAAAGGTAAAAATTTTCACTTTTTGGTGGTTTTTTGCTTATAACACCAAATGCATAGAACGACTGAGAAGAACGCAAATAAATGAATCTATCATTTACATTTTACAGAATCAATGGTGCTTACTGTCTCGCAGAAGAGCTTCCTTACAAACTCCAAAAATAAGAGTCGGTTGATATCTAAGTTAATGAAAAATTTTGATGATACAAAATTATATTCACAGCAATCTATGGAGGACCCTGATATCCTAATTATGACAACAGCTCTTATATTGGCCCCGTCGACAGTGGTGAGGGCAGATTTTGACCTTTTGGTGAATTTGATTGGCCTGTGTAGGCCTGATATAAAGAATGTCTTCTTTTTGAAAGTAAGAAAAGCGAAGGTGTTCCAAACCATCTACAATCCTCATCTTGCCGTTAACACAACCCAATCGACCATATATTGTTCTTGCACGCCATAAGTGGTTGTGACACCACTTCTGCTTTGTTTAATCAGGTGAAATTGAAATTTCTTAAAAGTCTGCGGAGGAACAGTGACTTTCAATCAGTCATTGATGCTGTCAAAGATCCTTTACCAGGACGAGATTGCCGAAGCAGGAAACGTGTTTCTTGTGGCTCTGTATGGGAAAGGACATGAGGAAATCCCGAACGATTTGAGATACAGGCAATACGTATCTTCATCTTACAAAAATAAAGCCAACATTGCCTCACTACCCCCCACCGAAGCTGCTGCACGACAACATTTACTGAGAGTTTACTTTCAGGTGCAGCATTGGTTATCCGGTCAAACCATATTCGACGAGCAACAAAAAGACCCGAACAAGTGGGGGTGGAAAAAAACAAGCAATGGTCTTGTACCAGTATCAACCACTTTGAACCCTGCACATGACTCGATACTCCGGCACATTTCTTATAATTGTAAAAATGGCTGTTTTGGATGCAGGAAGGTTGGCCTCCATCTCCCTGATCTGCACATCGTGAGACGGCTGCATCAAAACGTCGAGTTCTAGGAAGGCAACATTGACATTGACGAAGAAGGAACTGAAGAAAGAGACCAAAAACATGTAACGAATTTTTACACTTCGTTACGTGGTACCACTTTCTCATTGAATTTCAATATTTCCAAGTAGAGCCCATGCATTTTATTTAAATGCAATCGTTAAATTCAATGCTATTACTAGCAGATGATGGATAATTCAACCTTTTGGCTTAGTAATATCTGCGCCTTGAATCTTGCAAGCCCAACCATGGCAAACATACGCTGTTCTCAAGACGATTTTGTTAAGTGCCTGTAGTGCTTGGTCAGGTATTTGGTTTGGTCCAGCGCAGCTATTTATTTGTGCATTATCGTATTATGAAACAGTGGTATAGTTGTCGTGTGGTGTTTTTCGCTAATGTTTTTAAACATCTGCAAATATGACGCAGTTTATGATGCGCCAGTTGTGGATTTCCTCCAGTTGGCATAACCATTGTTATTGTTTTGATTGACGACTGGAAAATTCATTCATCATCTGTATGCTCCAAAATTGCGCGACATCTCCAACACCATCTCTCACTGGGCAGCAGTGTTTTGTATTCGCGAATGTCAATCAAGTGTTTTCCTGTGTCAATTGACAAGTTATACAGATTTCCATCTTTTAAGCCAGCCAGCGGTCGTATGTTGAGTAGAAGGAGACGTTTGTCATCAGCTAAGTTGTAAACTTATGATTAAGTTTTATGTCTTCTTTCTAGAAGTAATTCTCTAGAGAATTCTCTTCTAGTAGGCCAAGGCCTGTTATTTTCTAACACATGCGTCGTTTCCTTGGCAGTGTTAGAAACTTTGAGCATATACATATTTTACATCCATCAGGTAGCTTGCTAGACTTGCCTTCAGATGTGCCTGTATCCTGGTTTTTATGTTAATGATAGCAATTCACTAACCCAGGGGACCAGCGGCTTAATGTGCCTTCCGAAGCACGGAGACTAGTCATAAGAAAGTTTGACTCTCCCCAGGTTTGAACCCGGTGCCCCATATTCGCATCCAACTGCGTTAGCTGCAAGGCAATGACCGTCTCTTGGTTATTTTATGTAAGTAAATTAATTCTTTCTTACTTGTCTGACCGACGCGACGTGTTTCTGGGCTTTTGTCTTCAATTTTGAGTAACCGTCAGAGGTTACTGATTTTATTGGATGCTTGTAAATTTAAGTTGCATGCACTTTTTGATTATAGCATCGTAATCATTCATTGCTACGTTGTGTCTGTTTACCACAGTAATATAACATTGCAATTATTGGAACTTGGACGTTGGACCAAAAATATATTTGTCTACGCAAACTACCAGCACTTAACCAAGTTGTTGTGAAATTATACTTATATGTCCACTGTCGTAAGTCTTAGAAGTTCGGAGTCGCATCGGTCCGCATTAAAAGTCTGCAATATGATATTGTATTAAAATAGATGCAGGGCCGCATGATGGAATAGATCCATCAAAAGCTGGATTATGGTCAACAATTACACAACTGCTTTTCAAATTCTTGAAAACTCTTGAAAAAATTTTATGAATAATTTTTAATAAATTACCTGTTTTAAATAATATAATAATCCGTTTTTAGCTCATGGGATTTACACTAACAGATTTCATGAATTTCTTAGATAGATTGTATAACTATTAATAATAATGCATAACTTACTACTGCTAACCACACACCATATAGCGCACCGATTTAGTAATTTAGATTAGTAATTAATAAATAAACCCATGAGAGCTGCATTATTATAAAGTAGTCATAATCCTGCTCGTCAGGAAACGTGGAAAGTAATCAATTGAATCAAAACATTTACAGAAAATATTGTCGTATTCCAAAATGTCTGAGCAGCCGAAAATTTATTGAAAAAAAAGTATAAAAATATATTGGAATTACCTACCGGGTATCATTGTTTGCTTTCAAGTTTTCATAAAAAGGTTCGGGCTTCCAAGGATTCACAAATGGCAGCACAGTTATGCTCATTAACGTTAAATAAACCTTCTGCCCGTAGAAACATTATAATCTTTAAGGTAAATTATATTGTAAACAAAACTTCCACTGTAAATTCTATTATTTATTATTTGATAGTAAAAGCATTACAACGTTGAGAAAATTGCGTTAAAACATATTTGAAATGAATTTCTACCCAATTTGAAAATTGTCTGTACAATTCCGCATCGCCTATATATTTTTCCCTTAAATTTACCAATTCATCATTTAGATCCTGTAACGCGTAAAAACTTTGTTTTGGATTAGTCAATCTTTTTGCAAATAACATGAGGTAATTTATGTCTGACACCAACTCCAATGCATGAATGTGATTTGGTTCAACAACTTGTTTTTCATTGTTGATCCTCTGAATCCTTCCAATAGCTTCTTGTTTACACTTTTCCTTTATATAATTGGTGCCAAGGGCTGTGCCCTGCACCGACAATGAAAGTTTATACATATTGATTTGCCGATTAATACTGTTCAAATTCATAAGGACTTGTGCATACCTCCGTTTGAAATCAACTGATATTGAAATTTCCCACGCTCTTTTCTTTTCCATTTCCTCGTTCATGGTCTTCAACAGTAAAATTTGTTCCTTTTTCGCAACCAACATTTTTTTAAAAAGAACTATATTTCTTAAAATATTTTGTTGACTTGGTTCACAATTTTTAAAGAGAGATTCCGTTTTACCCCCCGATACTTTGTGGTTTTCTTTGTTGATTATAATTTCGGGCGAAACTGTAGATGTAACTTCATAATCCGGCACATAATGTTTTCCCACGTCACCTTCAAAAGAAATCCAGTAAGTGTTTTTATAAACATCAACAGCTTCTATCATTCCCTGAAAAAATCCATTCATTGGCTTCCGCAAACGGGCTGTTACTATGGTACCAATATCAAATTTCATCGGAATTTTCGATGGTAAACCTTTGAAATAGGTAATATCACCAGCTTTAAGCTCTTGTACTTTGCGAATTCCTTTTCGTTTACTCTCCAAAATTTTCCGTTCTTCCAGGAAAAAACACGGCGAACAACGACGCCGTTTTCCAAGTTTCCGGCGAACTATGTTCCATTCAATCCGAGTCATATGAGTTAACGAAAGATAATAATTAATTTTTAGAGCAACTTGGAAGTCATTATCGTCAGAGAAGATGTATTTGTCTATGTTACTATAAAAGAACTCGCAGTAAACCCACCTGATGCTTTTTGTTAATGTCAATATAGTTTTCAATTGAGTTTTAATTTTTATTGCAAGACCGTGGTTCGGTAAAATTTTGTTAAAAACCTGTGAGTCTACATTTTTATTAGTTACTAAACTATTTTGGTTTTGTTGTGATAATGGAGTCAATTCTCTCAGAGGTCTACGAATAGTCTTATCCTTTTTGAAAGTTAATGAACGGCGAGAACGTTTTATTTTGAAATCTTCATCATCTAAATCATCATTTTCACAATAATATTTGATTCTCTTGCTTTTTCTTGTCCGCATTCCTCGAGCATTTAAAATTGGAATTGGTTTCGCTGGGGAATTTACTTTTGATGAAACGGATTCATTCAACATGGGCAGTTGTAACGTATCGTTGTTGTTATCCACCTGTTGTTCCTCTTCCACGTTGTCTTCTCGTTCTTGTATAACTTCAATTCTTAAATCGTCTTCTAACATTGCCAATGAACTTGGGAATTGATGTTGCGAATTATCGTCGTCATTTATATACATTTCTGAGTCATTTTCTTGATTTTCTTCATGTTGTAAGTGTTCGTTGTCATTTAAATCCATTTTTGTTTTATTTTCTTTGTAACAGGTCACACGATGTTATTTATTATTTATGCCTTCTAGGGTAGGACTATAATACTAAGTTGGTAGTAATGTACGCATTTGTTTTTGATATGAGAAGCTAAATACCCAACAAGATACCTTCGCGACTGCAGAGCATTCGGTGAAGTAATCTTGCTATTGTGAAAACGGAAAGTATAAAGGTGCTCGCTCACTTAGGCGACACCACACCACACGACGACTCGCGACAGGCAGCTACATTTTTGCCTAGTTCCCCGACTTAGGCGACGTTTCTGTGTTTACCTGGCGCGTACCTTCTATTTGTTGTCAAAACACCCGCATCAAGCTAGCGCCGCCACTTTCGAAAAACCTAAAAAAAATATATGGATAATTTGTGGCTAATTAGTTGCTGCAATCGCGAATTTGTTGCTCTTACCGTTCGGGAGTTACAGCCATTTGAGTGGTGGCGGCGCTAGATTTATATCAAGTCAGCGTCGCCACCACTCAAAAACTTACTAAAATAAAAAATAAGTATATCAGAATTTGTGGCTAATTTGTGGCTAATGAGTTGCCGCAATCACGAATTTGTTGCTCTTACCGTTCTCGAATTACAGCAATTTGAGTTGTGGCGGCACTAGCTTGATTTCATGCCAGAGCTGATACCCAAAACAAAATTTTAATAAAATCAAATTAAATTTTATAGAGATCGGATGGCTTGAAACGCTTCAGTCTTCTTATTTCGTATGTATTATCTAGTAGTTTGTTAGTTAGTACGTTGGGATGAATGTCCAATCTATTTTGGTATTTACTGTGGAATTTTTGTATTTCTTCATAAACTGAGGTAATACTTAAATCGCGTTTAATGCTGATGTTTGGTACATACCAAGGGGCATTTACAATTACTCTAAGTGCTTTATTTTGAAATCTTTGTAATATTTCAATATTAGATAAACTAGCAGTTCCCCACAACTGGATGCCGTATGTCCATATGGGCTTTATAATAGCTTTGTAAGTAAGGAGCTTGTTTTCCAGTGACAATTGTGATCTTCTTCCAATTAGCCAATATAGCTGACTGAGTTTGATTCCAAGTTGTTTACGCTTGGTGAATATGTGTTTTCGCCACGTTAAATTAAATAAATTGTTTAATTATTGATGTTATAAGCTAATATTATAATAATTAATAACAATAGAACTTGTAAAACAATGGAATTATAAAGAATATAATATAACTGATGGATTAATTTTTGTTTTTAT
Organism: Rhagonycha lutea; assembly: GCA_958510855.1. NCBI lineage: Eukaryota > Metazoa > Arthropoda > Insecta > Coleoptera > Cantharidae > Rhagonycha > Rhagonycha lutea. The sequence continues at coordinate 24,795,363 of OY294038.1, forward strand.
GTCAATCTTTTCTGAATTGGATTTACAATCATCCAACTTTATCCAAGACATGTCATTTATATAAGAAATGGCATAATAATGAGTTAATGACCTATCAATGTTTACTTTTGGATTTCGGTTAAATTTGATGAAGCTTGCTCTACCAGCAGCTCCAGGCTTTAATGGGTGCCTAGAATAAGTTTTTTTTTACTTATTTGCTGATTATTCATTAATTTTAATAAATATTCTTTCCCATAATATGCTAATATGGTTTTTAACTAATAAAAATTAGTACTAAAAATTTTTTTATTTTGTTCGTCTGTGAGATGAATGTGTAATGATAGTGTAACTAGAAAATAATGATTGGAGATCTAGAACATAATGGATTTATGAAAATTATACCGGTATATTATACCAATCTACCGGTTGCATTCAAAAATTCAATCGTACTTTCGTTACGAGCTCTGGGTTGAAATCGAGCTAGCGTGGCCGCCACTCAAATGGCTGTAATTCTCGAAGGGTAAGAGCAACAAATTCGCGATTGCGGCAACTATTAGCAACAAATTAGCCACAAATTCCGATACACTTATTTTTTATTTTTAGTAAGTTTTTGAGTGGTGGCGACGCTGGCTTGATATAAATCTAGCGCCGCCACCACTCAAATGGCTGTAACTCTCGAACGGTAAGAGCAACAAATTCGCGATTGCGGCAACTAATTAGCAACAAATTAGCCACAGATTCAGATATACTTATTTTTTATTTCTAGTAAGGTTTGAGTGGTGGCGACGCTGGCTTGATATGAATCTAACGCCGCCACCACTCAAATAGCTGTAACTCTCGAACGGTAAGAGCAACAAATTCGCGATTGCGGCAACTAATTATCAACAAATTAGCCACAAATTCTGATATACTTATTTTTTATTTTTAGTAAGTTTTTAAGTGGTGGCGACGCTGGCTTGATATAAAGCTAGCGCCGCCACCACTCAAATGGCTGTAACTCCCGAACGATAACTCCGCCACCACTCAAATGGCTGTAACTATCGAACGGTAAGAGCAACAAATTCGCGATTGCGGCAACTAATTAGCAACAAATTAGCCACAAATTCTGATATACTTATTTTTTAGTTTTAGTAAGTTTTTAAGTGGTGGCGACGCTGGCTTGATATAAAGCTAGCGCCGCCACCACTCAAATGGCTGTAACTCTCGAACGGTAAGAGCAACAAATTCGCGATTGCGGCAACTAATTAGCAACAAATTAGCCACAAATTCTGATATACTTATTTTTTATTTTTAGTAAGTTTTTAAGTGGTGGCGACGCTGGCTTTATATAAAGCTAGCGCCGCCACCACTCAAATGGCTGTAACTCTCGAACGGTAAGAGCAACAAATTCGCGATTGCGGCAACTATTTAGCCACAAATTCTCCATATATTTTGTTTTTATTTTTCGAAAGTGGCGGCGCTAGCTTGATGCGGGTCTTATTCGTCTGACTGACACGACGCGTTTCTGGGCTATTGTGTTCAATCTTGAGTAACCGTTAGAGGTTACTGATTTTATTAGGTGCTTGTAAATTTAAGTTGCGTGCACTTTTTAATTATAACATCGTAATCATTCATTGCTATGTTGTGTCTGTTTACCACAGTAATATAGCATTGCAATTATTAGAACTGTGATAGCATTTCTCAAATTCTCTATGTCAATGAAAGCATTTGATTACTATTTGCCTTTTTTTGAGTTTCCCAAGCTACTCACCTTTTTTTCAGAAATCCACGGCCTGGCCTCCGTATTTAAACAGAAGTTGGTCTATTAACATCGGGGCAAACAAACTGAAGAGGTCATCTCCGGTTGTGACGGACTCTCATCTCTGTTTGGCTTAACCCTCTCATTAGGGGTTGCGAAGCAGAAGGTAGTGTTTTTTACAAACGGACTGAAGAATCACGCTCACGAGATGCGGAAGTTATGTCTAATCTCACAATATATTGTTATATCAGAAAGTCGATTCTAAGGTCCGGGAAAATTTAAGTTAATGTAAATCTGTCAAATGCCTGACAGCCAGGGAAGAAAGAGCAATTTTAAAGAATCATAGATGGTAGGTATTTGAGTTTAATTTCGCAAATTAGCGAAATTTTCACGTTTACCTGGGATCAAGCGATTTTCGTCTTTAAGAACACGAATTTTGTTCTACACAAGGAAAATCAGTAAAATTAGAGAAGAAACATTTTCTGTGGACCACTATTTACTACAGAATCATTTCCCGTTAATTTGAGTCATAGATGACCATTATTTTCCACGATTTGTCTTCATGTTGAAATTATATAACCACACCACACTTTACGGTAGTATCGGCTTTATTTACGAGTATTCGCTAGTTTGGTACAATCAACACTGGAAAACCACGCAAAACTGCACCGCCAACGTTCAAGTTCAACAAGTTGCTTATTTGGTTGAAAACGCACAAATTTATACACATCTGGGAGTCTGGGACAAAGCTGACGACTTTGAAAATACGGAAGCGACATCTTTGAAATTGTAACGTGCCTGTCATCTGGACCCTACGTATATACCGGGTGGAACAAAATTGAACAAACTTGTGAGTTATATAAAAATTTATTTAAAATTAACAAAATTTTGCATTGTTTATCTTTTTTGACACTATTAACACCAAAGCGATATCAAATAAACGTACAGGGTGCGCTTACAAAATAAATATTACGTTATGCTTGATAAAATTGTTCTATTTGTTTATTTTGAAATTAATAAAATTGAGTCATATCCAAACGACTTTTTAATTGACTTTCTGGGACTTGCTAACTGCGGATTCGTGGTTTCAATAAGTGCTCTCCGACCCAAAGCAACCGAGGTATTATCTTTGTTCGAGTATTACGCATTGCGGCGAGGCTCATTTCCCGAACCAATAGGGGGTGGGGTCCGTTAAGTTGGCCCCACCCCCAGTTAATATTTTTTCTCCAAAAGCTAGCTCCCGAATCCTTATAGCTAGCACCAGCTAGCACCCAAGTATAAAAGCTAGCACCGTTATAGTTTTTCCACAAACCGCAACTGAAACCGGGGGGGGCCAACTTAACGTTAAGTTGGCCCCCCCCAGTTAATATTTTTTCTCCAAAAGCTAGCTACCGAATCCTTATAGCTAGCACCAGCTAGCACCCAAGTATAAAAGCTAACACCGGTTTAGTTTTTCCACAAATCGATATTGAAACCGATGCTTTCGGTCCTGACGGACGCGCATGAATGGATTAACGAGATTCCATTTGTTTATAGGATAGGCTGCCGACAAACTGCACGAATGTATACTAATAGCGAGTTATTATTGTAGGTCAAATGTTACCTTACTATAGAACAATACTTTGCATAATTCTAGCGCATTTCGTTACTTAAAAAATGAGTTTATCTGAGGTGCATGTCGCTGCCCCCCCCCAAATCGAATTTTGGGGTGAATTTGGTGTCAATCGTTAGAGCTTCGTTAGAGCCTAAATGAGCTTCCATTTTTTTCGTTTGAGCCTCAACCGTCGCGAAGATAATCGCGAAAAAGTTTGGGGGGCTGTAGACACGTTGGCCCCCCCAAATCGAATTTTGGGGTGAAATGGTGTCAATCGTTAGAGCTTCGTTAGAGCCTAAATGAGCTTCCATTTTTTTCGTTTGAGCCTCAACCGTCGCGGAGTTATTCGCGAAATATTTGGGGGGGCCGCAGACACCTTGGCCCCCCCAAGTCGAATTTGAGCTTCCATTTTTTTCGTTTGAGCCTCAACCGTCGCGGAGTTATTCGCGAAACAGTTGGGGGGGGGGCACAGATATGATTTTCTATTTTCGTTATTTTTAAGAATTTTTGGATGAAATTGGTGTCCAACGTTAGAGCTTCGTTAGAGCCTAAATGAGCTTCCATTTCCAACATCCTAATTTCATTTTCTAAAAAGTTAAGGGCATTTCAAATTTTCGATTCCTCCGAGCAAGTTGCGTCCGATAATCCTCACATTTAATTTTATTTTACCAGATTAAAACTTTTGTTTAGATTAAAAAAATTAATCCTCCTTGCCATTATAATCTTCATAATAAATAAAAATGGAAAAATTAATTTTACAAAAGTTTTCATACTTTTATATTTCAATTTTGTTTCCCACTATTGTAAAGTATACACGCCCATTTCTCGTATAATAATGTAAGTTAAATTGTAAGAATTTGTAAAAACTGCACACATTTCTGAAAAACTAAAAGGGCCGAATACGGTATAATTGTATTTTTACATTATATTATATCTTTTTCATTACTTACAGGACGTAGACATGTTTCCCCCTCTCTAAGTCGAATTTTGGGGTGAAATTGGTATCAAACGTTAGAACCCAAATGAGCTTTCATTATTGGTTTAGGATTACTTTTTGTAATCGAAACAAAAATTTTACGCTGTAACGTCTGACCCTAATTTCACCAAAAACTTCAAAAATATAACGAAAATAGAAAAACACGTCTACCCCCCCCCCAAGATTTCGCGAATAACTCAACTACGGTTGAGGCTCAAACGAAAAAATGGAAGCTCAGTTAGACTCTAACGATGCTTTAACGTTTGACACCAATTTCACCCCAAAATTCAAATAAAGAGGGAAAATAGAAAAACAAGACTACGACCCCCCCCCCAAAAAAAAAGAAAATTACCAGCAAGAAGTTAATCGTTTGTGGAAAGAGGCAAAGCTTGAAGTTCACCGATAAGAATGCTCTATATGCAGCAAAAGCTTTGCCTCCTTCCACAAACGATTAACTTCTTGCTGGTAATCTTTTTTCTTTTGGGGGGGGGGGGGTCTTAGTCTTGTTTTTCTATTTTCCCTCTTTATTTGAATTTTGGGGTGAAATTGGTGTCAAACGTTAAAGCATCGTTAGAGTATAACTGAGCTTCCATTTTTTGGTTTGAGACTCAACCGTAGTGGAGTTATTCGCGAAATCTTGGGGGAGGGGGTAGACGTGTTTTTCTATTTTCGTTATATTTTTGAAGTTTTTGGTGAAATTAGGGTCAGACGTTAGAGCGTAAAATTTTTGTTTCGATTTCAAAAAGTAATCCTAAACCAATAATGAAAGCTCATTTAGGCTCTAACGAAGCTCTAACGATTGACACCAAATTCACCCCAAAATTCGATTTGGGGGGGGGCAGCGACATGCACCTCAGATAAACTCATTTTTTAAGTAACGAAATGCGCTAGAATTATGCAAAGTATTGTTCTATAGTAAGGTAACATTTGACCCACAATAATAACTCGCTATTATTAGTATACATTCGTGCAGTTTGTCGGCAGCCTATCCTATAAACAAATGGAATCTCGTTAATCCATTCATGCGCGTCCGTCAGGACCGAAAGCATCGGTTTCAATATCGATTTGTGGAAAAACTATACCGGTGTTAGCTTTTATACTTGGGTGCTAGCTGGTGCTAGCTATAAGGATTCGGTAGCTAGCTTTTGGAGAAAAAATATTAACTGGGGGGGCCAACTTAACGTTAAGTTGGCCCCCCGGTTTCAGTTGCGGTTTGTGGAAAAACTATAACGGTGCTAGCTTTTATACTTGGGTGCTAGCTGGTGCTAGCTATAAGGATTCGGGAGCTAGCTTTTGGAGAAAAAATATTAACTGGGGGGGGCTAGCGTTAAGTTGGCCCCCCCCGGTTTCAATATCGATTTGTGGAAAAACTATTATGGTGCTAGCTTTCATACTTGGGTGCTAGCTGGTGCTAGCTATAAGGATTCGGGAGCTAGCTTTTGGAGAAAAAATATTAACTGGGGGGGGCCAACTTAACGGACCCTAGGGGGTGGTCAGTCGGCGAAATACGACAATACTTTTCGTAATTAAATCTGTAGCCTCCAAAATATAGCGATGTTGGAAGATTAAGATTTTCTGGCGTGTCAAAAACAATAACACAAGGACGTTGTCAACCGTAGAGAATCGGAAATGATTGTAAAACTTTTAACTCGTACTAAAAACTGCTTAGTATAGCTTACGTATCAAAGAGGCTCTCTTATCACCATTGATACACAACTGTGTTTGTCATTTGTGTAGAACGGATGAGGAAGAATCAAGGGAAACTCGTAAATGTTGTACACTATTATAACTTATAACAAATCTATATGTCATCAGCAAAAAAAATTCTTGAAAACTGTTGAAAAAATTGTATGAATAATTTTGAATAAATTACCTGTTTTAAAGCGTATTTTCGCGAGGATCCCGGTTAGTACCGCTCGGTTACTTTTGGTCAACTTTGGTTAGTCCCCCACCACAATTTCTAATTTATCATAACCTCAAATCCTCGTCTTTAGAACGTTTAGAACCACTTCCAAATTTAAAATTTAAATTGTGGCGCACATTTGTACTAGCAAAGCAACCGCAAAAAGTAACCACTGATTTTGAGCGGTCGTCTTTGGTTAACTTTGGTTTGGTAACTTTTTAACCAAAAACTACCTCCCCTCTAACCGTTCGTCGCGAAAATGACATAAAATCTAACCGGTTACTTTTGGTTAACCAAAATGCCTCGCGAAAATACGCCTTTAACTATAATAAACCGTTTTTAGCTCAAAATTATGTGAATTTAAATGAAAGGTGCCCGGTATGTTATTCGGGTGATATGCGTAAGCAAATTTTGGCTTACTATCTCCTCACACCTAGATATACATTTGCAAGCTAGTAAAAAAAAAAACGGCTCTTTTTTAGAGCCAAAAATTCTTTAAGTAAAGGGACCCTTATACTGATAAATTTTGCGCGAGGAACTCTGGGTACAACAACTTGCTCGTCTTTTGTTAATTCGGAGCTTGAGTGAGAATTTGAAAAAAGGTCAATTACTTTTCGAGGTAATTAAAAGTACGATATTGACTATACTGTGCCGCTATAGTGTGCACGCTACTATAAAATTTCAATAGCTGAAGCAATATTTTCCCAAAAATATAAGCTTTATAATTATTAATTTAAGGATGATGGTTCCGAGATTTGCCGTTGTTGAGTTGTCAAAATCGCTTCTCTGTGCCCTCCGCTTCGGTCCCCTACGCTCTGGACGCTTCGAGCCGTTTTCACTAACCATGTACTAACTAAAGATATCCCCTAGAACGGTCCTACTAGGCAAGGTGTGCTACTGGAAGGGGATGCATCTATTTGGGAAATCTTCGCTTCAGCTATTGAAATTTACAGAAATTTTATTATGTATAAATTTAGATAATTTTTAGATAAGCAATACGCTATATGGTTGCAGTTTTTGTACTAGAATGGATGATACATTTGAACTTGGTGTATTATATTGTAGCATTTTGAAAAGATAAGAAAAAAGTTGTGAAAGGAGAAGGAGAAAGTTTAATAACTTCTTTATAAAAGTAATTAAAAATTTTAAGGTAAAAGCAGATATTGGCATGAAACAAAAGTGTACGTATGAGTATATAACCATAATGTTCTTTTTGAACAGTCAACCATAAAATAACTATAGAGAGAACAAAAATTTGAATTGGTGTAATTTGTTTTAAAAATGTTTGACGATTATTTGAGTTCAAAGTTTTTCCGTGAGCGCTTGAAAGAGACAGAGGTCACGTGTGGTGGTGAGAGCGGAAAAGAAAGGGAAAGGTAAGCGCTTCCTTTTTGTGCACGCGGCGAGGAAGGTACGCTTGGTTAAGCGGAGAATGAAACAAAAGTGAAATTAGTGCGACAAGAGAGATTTCTGCTGCTTCTAGTAGCGAGCGGAAGAAAAACAAGTGTCGTCAAGTGTTTGGAACGTATTCCGGAAGTCGATGGCGAAGTTGCAACAAATTTATAGAATTCTACCCATGGGCGTCCACGTTGGTATGAAAAATTTATTAATGGTGGATACTTTCATCTCAACTGGAGAAGCGTTACGATCAGGTCCTTGGGTGATCAAGAAAAATATTGCGAAAGTATCAATTATCAGTACACTCACATGCATCAACCAAATAAGGTAAAATTTAACTTTTTAAACTTCACATTTGTTCAGCGGGAAGTGCAAATTTAACAAAAACATACAAGTCGTTGCGGTGATAGGGTGGGGACTTTAACAAAATTTTTCAACAAATGTATGGTCGGTCCGACAAACATCAGATTTATGCTACAACACATTTTATTTTAAACTCAATAAATTTAATTGAAATTCATTTCTTTGTAGTACATACGATAATTATGTAAATATTATTATTAGGACAAATTTATTCTCTCGTTGGATCACGACAAAATTATAGGATACATTTGATTAGTAAATGTGTGAATTTTGTTGTGATCGACAAAATTATTGGTTGACTGGATTAATTGTTCCAAATTTTCAAGGGAATAGTATCATGCTAATAAGCTTATGAGAATCAGATATTTGTAATTTAAACCTCTTTTTCTTTTACGATCAAATAAAATTTGTTAATTTAAAAAAACGAGTTTCCAAAGTTTTATTATTTGAAGCGGCTGAGCTGGTTAGGGTTAAGAAGGCGTCCACTTGTCCGGTTTCTGATACTCATGGAAAGCGAAATATAAATTAAGGAAAGGTAAGAGGACAATATGTAGGTATAAATAATGTGTCGAGGTTTTATGTGTTTGTAATAAACAAAAATAAAAAAATTGAATTATTCAGTAGGTACCTATAATAAACTATTATTTTTATATTTATTTAGTAGTTATCACCATTCTCTAGTAAAAACATAACCACTAACGGCGCTGCAATCTTAAATTGAAACACCTATAGCAGCACCACAAGGTCGATACATTGCAATCAGAGATCTGCTGGTAATTACAATAAATTATTTTTAATTCAGATTGTAACGAATTTTTGCAATTTGTTACGTGTGGTACAGCATCCTCATATTTCAATAATCCTGAGTACGGCTCATGCTTTTATTTAATGCATTTTGTAGTGCAAAATACATTTGGCATTGCGGGCATTATTTGCTAGCGCAGCGAATAGATACCTCCAGTGACCCTGAAACGACGTTTGAAAGCAGTTGAGTTATAAGCTAGACAGAATTTTGTGAATTAGAGCTAGAGTAAGTAATTTTTATTCTTTTTTTTTTATTTCGTTCAACCGACGGCGACGTGTTTGTGGCCTTTGTATTTAATTTGAGTAGCTCATTGGAGGTTACGATTATATTGGTGCTTGTAAATTTAAGGAGGGTGCACTCTGTGAATTAACAACAAAATTTTCATTGCTGCTGTGCATTGCTTATCAATGCATTGAGTTCCCCTAGCTATCTGTTCTTTTCAGAAACCCATGATCCATGCCTTCACATGAATAAAGAGCTGGTCTATTTACATCGTGGCAAACAAACTGGAGAGGAACTTTCCGGATTGTTACAGACTCTGGTGGGATTAACATTAACCCTCTCATTAGGGGTTGCGGTCCAGAGGGCAGTTTTTGTTGCAAGATGTCTCTGCAGCGACTAATAAGATCTTCGTTCTTAAGGTCAGCTTGTGTCACCACCATCAGACCCAAGAGAAATGGCGCCTGGGTACATGCGTTTCGATAATGCGTACCTCAAAATGGTTTAGGAATTTCAGTGAAAAATGGACTCGCTCAAAAATTAAAAGATCATAGAACCCCAAAATGAAGGTACCAATAAAAAAACCACTGTATCTCAAACATGTCAATTATTTTCAAGACGGAACATTATTGATAAAATCATTTTGGAATATTGTAAATGGCTCCACAATTTTAAAATAATATTTGCATTACTCAAGACAGTTTTGTATTACCTGTAGCGGTACTTTGATGGAAACATAAAATGTTGCGATCAAAAGATTGAAAATAATATTGTAATATTAATATTACAGTCTACATTTTTATTTTAACAATTTAAAAATCTAATAAAGCAATTTTTCTTTCTTATGGCTTCATTTTTAAAGAAATTTCTTGTTGTTGGAGACTTCTTCGCTTTGTTCCATCTTCAATAAACATTATTTTCTTTTCATAGTACCTACTCGAATTTTATGGGATTTACATTAAACAGATTTCCTGAATTTCTTAGATAGATTGTATCAATAATTTTCTATATCTACTCTATATATATAAAAAGATAAGAAAAATATGCAACGTTTTTATGCAACGTTTTTGTGCAACGTTTTTATGCAACGCTGAGAACAGCTATTGGACGACACCAAATCAACATTATAATCACATCAACGGACGAATCAAAGCAAAGCGAAGCAAAGCAAAGCAAAGCAAAGCAAAGCAAAGCAAAGCAAAGCAAAGCAAAGCAAAGCAAAAGCAAGGCAACAAAACCATGCGACGCGAAAACACAAAGATTGAAAGATTTATGTAAATGCAAAAATCCGTTTGGTGGCAAATTTGTTATTTTCGGTGGTGACTTTCGTCAAGTTTTACCTGTTATAAAATACGCTTCACCTGTGGAGATAGTCAATTATACTTTAAAGTCAACATCAATTTGGCCAAGCAGCATTATATTATTGAAAGTACTGAATAGCTGGAAATCTACAAATATAATTCAGGGACACGGACAACTCGGCACCGGGAATACTCGGCACCGGACAACTCGGCACCGGGGAAACTCAGTTCCGGGCTAACTTGGCACCAGTTGAAAAACTTAAAAAAATATATGAGGATCATTATTAAAAGGTAGATCCCGGTCGAGGCTAGGTTAGTGTTAGGAAACGACTTGTTTTCTAAAAGAGAAAGTCATTAAAAGGTAGATTAATTACTAATAAAGAATATTTGAATGTGTGACATAATATGGTCCGGTACCGAAAAAAAATGCGAGATTCACCCCATTCCCAGTAGCACAATTTGCCGAGTTGGAAGGCCCTAAGGGGATGTTTTTAAGGAGTTTAGTGCTGCAAAAATGGCTCTGGAGCGGACTCGGCACCAGTTGAAAAACTTAAAAAAAATTAAAATATAAAAAATTTATTATATTAAAGAAATTATATAATCTTTTTATAATTCACTTTCCGGAACAAACGCTACCGAAGTTATCATACGTGACTTTGCGACGGAAATGGTCTTAAAAATCCGAGGTGACCTTCTCTTTTAAAAAAAAGTCGTTTCCTAATACTAACACTAACCTATCCTCGACCGGGATCTACCTTTTAATAATGATCCTCATACATTTTTTAAAAGTTTTTAACTGGTGCCAAGTTATCCCGGAGCTGAGTTTCCCCGGTACCGAGTTGTCGTGTACCTTTATAATTCAGGACATTTACAGCAATTCAATTGCTTCTAATGCCGATCTCTCCGACAGAATTATATTAGCCTGCTACAATGATGATGTTCGGGCGAGATTCATACCTACTTAAGTCAAGATATAGCTAAACATCGAGGGGTCCATCAAACAGAAGAGGACATTCGGTTGGAATATGAAGTCGAATAATTAAATTCATTGAATTTCCCTGGTTTTCCAGTACACAAATCAAAACTTAAAATAGGATCTGTTGTTATGCTAGCAGAGCTTTAACAAAGTTGGTATATACATCGATAGGCCTTTGTTTAGTCATGGACAGTTATATGTAGCAGTATCAAGATGTCGAGCGAAGGATGGAATACAAATTCAAAGTGAAAGCAACATAAAAAATGTTGTATGGAAATAAGTTTTATAACTTGAAGTTATTAGGGCCGCAAAGCGGCACTGGGGGGTTGGGCCGCGTTAGCGGCCAGGGGGGCGAGGCCCCCCTAGTAATATATATAAAAGAATAAACTGACTGACTGACTGACTGATTGACTGACTGATATATCAACGCACAGCCCAAACTACTGGGTCCTTAGATGAAATTTTGCACAGAGGTTCCTGTTATCACGTAGGCGAGCACTAAGAAAGGATTTCATGAAAATCCAAAAGGGATTTATCACCTCTATTATCTAATTAGTGGTGACGCGCGCGAATGGACTAACGAGATTCCCACTGTCGACGTCCTTCAAGTTTCCAAAGCACAGCCTAAACCGGTGGGTCTACTGTCCAGAAGCATGGAATTTTCTTTAGAAAGGAAAAGAATAAACTTTTAGAAATTAAAAAATAAAAGTGTGAGATAGGTTAGGATAGAACGAGAACCTCCGAAAAGTTGATTTGGGTTGTCGTTTCTAGCGCGAGTAGAGAGAGAGAAATGAAACGTCAAACGGAATGGAAAGAAGAAGGGAAAATGAGGAACATACAAAGAGTACGAGAGGTGGAGGTAGCCGGAAATGGGAACTGATGGGAGTTGGAGGATGGAGTGCCAGAGTAATGTTGAAGCCAGGAGTAACAAGCGAAGTACGATTTGGGATCTGTAGAGGTGGATGAGTGGAAAGAGAGCGTGCAGGAAAGGACTGCATGGAGAAACTGTGGACAACATACCAGGAGAGAGAAACCGATGGAGTAGAGAATAGAATATAGAGACGAAAGGAAAAAGATTTGCGCGCAAAAAAGTGAATTCCACGCGGACGAAGTCGCGGGCAACAGCTAGTATTATATAACTTACTGAAGTAGTGATAATCCTGCTCATCAGGAAACGTGGAAAGTAATAAATTGAATCAAAACATTTACAGAAGATATTGTCGTATTCCAAAGTGTCTGGGCAGCTGAAAATTTGTTGAAAAAAAGTATCAAAATATATTGTATTTCCTACTTATTTACTTTCAAGTTTTCATAAAAAGTTTCGGCTTCCAAGGATTCACAAATGGTATCACAATTATGCTCATTAACGTTGAAAACACCTTCTACATTAAGGCCGTCTTCTGGTTTAAAAGCATAAATTATGGGCGATTTGTCGAGCTCAATAAAAATGAAACAAACAATGTTTTTACCATTCAGTTTTTTACAACATATTTGTTGATATTTCGAGAATATACAGAAAAAATTTTAACAAAAAAAAGAAATGAAAATTAAATAAGCTATAAGCTGGTCAAGTTGGGGGTAAAATAAATTGAGGGTGTGCTGGTTGACACGATTGCAACCCTTCTGGTCATCGAAAACAATATTTAAAAAAAGATTCTTAATTAGTAAGAATGTCGTTAGAGCCCCTACTAAAGAGCAAACGGAAAAAATTTTTTTCGCAAAATGGCGGCTGTCTGAAGAAAAAAATTCATTTTTTGACTATTTTTTTCACAATTCTTAATTTTTTAAAATAGTAAACCAAATAATTTTTATACAAAAGTAGTAGGGGCGATAGACAGTTATATAGTGAAGGTTGGTACAAATTTGAAGCAAATCGGTCAAATGGAACTTGAGATATCATGTCAACCATGTTGAAAAATGTGGTTTCAAGAAAAGCACGTTTAAAGTTTTAAGCAAAAGTTTCAACCAGTAAAACAAATAATTTTGATACAAAAGTGGTAGGGGCGATAGACAGTTATATATAGAAGGTTTGTACAAAATTTGAAGTAAATCGGTCAGATGGAACTTGATATATCATGTCAACAATGTTTAAAAATGTAGTTTGGAGAAAATTTCAATTAAAGTTTTGAGCAAAAGTTTCGACCAGTAAAACAAATAATTTTGATACAAAAATAGTAGAGGCGATAGACAGTTATATAGTGAAGGTTGGTACAAAATTTGAAACAAATCGGTTAAATAGAACTTGAGATATTATGTCAACCAGTTTGAAAAATGTTAAAATGTCATAAAATACATAATTACTACGACCTTCGGTAAGTTGCTCACTGCAGGTTCAGTTGCTGCGTCACTAAAATAGCTAAAACGTGGTAAACTGTTGGAATTTTAAAATTTTCTCTTGAGAATATATTCTTAAAGGTCTAAACTTTAAGAATATGCAAAAAAACAAAAACTTGATTTTTTTAATTCCAAACCAGAACACGACCTTAACTAGAACCATTATAATCTTTAATGTAAATTATATTGCAAACAAAACTTCCACTGTAAATTTAATTATTTTTTATTTGATAAGGTTTACAACATTGAGAAAGTTGCATTAAAATAAATTTTAATCGAATTTCTACCCCATTTGAAAATTGTCTGTACAATTCCACATCGCCAACATATTTTTCCCTTAAATTTACCAATTCATTATTTAGATCCAGTAACGTGTAAGTACTTTGTTTTAGTTTAGTCAATCTATTTGAAATTAAAATGAGGTAATTAAGGTCTGACACCAACTCCAATACATGAATGTGTTTTGGATCCACAACTTGTTTTTCATTGTTGATCCTCTGAATCCTTCCAATAAGTTCTTGTTTACACTTTTTCTTTAAATAATTGGTGTCAAGGGCTGTGCCCTGCACCGACAATGAAAGTTTATTCATTTGCTGGTTAATACTGTTCAAATTCATAAGGACTTGTGCATACCTCCGTTTGACATCAACAGATATTGGAATTTCCCACGCTCTTTTCTTTTCTATTTCCTCGTTCATGGTCTTCAACAGTAAAATTTGTTCCATTTTCGCAACAAACATTTGTTTAAAAAGAACTATATTTATTAAAATATTTTGTTGAATCGGTGAACAATTTTTAAAGAGAGGTTCCGTTTTAACCCCCGATACTTTGTGTTTATCCTTGTTGATGATAATTTCGGGTGAAACTGTAGATGTAACTTCATAATCCGGCACATAATGTTTTCCCACGTCACCTTCAAAAGAAATCCAGTAAGTGTTATCATAAACATCAACAGCTTCTATCATTCCCTGAAAAAATCCATTCATTGGCTTCCGCAAACGGGCTGTTACTGTGGTACCAACATCAAATTTCATCGGGATTTTCGATGGTAAACCTTTGAAATAGGTAATATCACCAGCTTTAAGCTCTTGTACTTTGCGAATTGCTTTTCGTTTACTCTCCAAAATTTTCCGTTCTTCCAGGAAAAAACACGCCGAACAACGACGCCTTTTTCCAAATTTCCGGCGAACTATATTCCATTCAATTCGAGTCATATGAGTTAACGGACGATTATTAATTTTTAGAGCAACTTGGAAGTCATTATCGTCAGAGAAGATGTATTTGTCTATGTTACTATAAAAGAACTCACAGTAAACCCACCTGACGCTTTTTGGTAATGTCAATATATTTTTTAATTGAGTTCCAATTTTTATTCCGAGTGTGTACGAGTGGTTCGGTAAAATTTTTTTAAAAACCCGTGAGTCCACATTTTTAGTTACTAAACTATTTTGTTTTTGTTGTGATAATGGAGTCAATTTTTTGAGAGGTCTACGAATAGTCTTAACCTTTTTGATAGTTGATGAACGGCGAGGACGTTTTATTTTGAAATCTTCATCAACTAGATCATCATCTTCACAATAATATTTGTTTCGTTTGCGTTTTCTTATCGGCATTCCTCGAGCATTTAAAATTGGAATTGGTTCCAATAGGGAATTTACTTTTGATGAGACTGATTCATGCAATATGGGCAGTTGTAACGTATCGTTGTTATCCACCTGTTGTTCCTCTTCCACATTATCTTCTCTTTCTTGTTTAACTTCAATTTTCACATCGTCTTCTAACATTGCCAATAATGCAGCAAGTTCTAAATCTACAATAACATAATATTTAGCGATTATTTCAATTAATTAAGTTTAGTTATAGAAGTAAATGACCAAGAAAGGTTGACTCATTTATTGCTGTGATCGCGTTTGGAATATCTAACAGAATCGAACTGGTTTTTACAATTTTTGTTGGAGAGAAACTAAAACATAACCTTAAATTATTCAACAAATTATTTTTTTATTTATCTTGTCTGCTCGGTATCAACAAAAATCCGTTAAAAGGCATCATGGACTCTAAGAACGGGATCGATTAGCTTACATATTCAAACGCGACCATAAAGATTGTATTGTTGTAATGTAGATGCAAAGACCAGCAGTTTGGCTTAAATCAAACACGGATAGACTACAGAGCGAGAAACCATGGTTCTAATCTTGATTGTGTTGTGTTATAAAAAGTCAAAAATCGATCTTCGGACTATGGGGAAAGCAAAGGGAAATCACGCCATTAACATTTCCCTAGTAAAGTCTTCTTGGCTTAGCCAGGAGGATCGCTAACATCCAGAATCGGATAAGGCACCTGAAGAAGAAAAGAAGATGCAAAGAATAAGAACAGTCCTAAACATTTTCAACGAGTGTAGCTCATTTAATCGACCTGCACTGAAGATCATTATACCCCGTCCATGCTGAGATGTTAGATGGATTGTGAGGTGGAGACCTATTCAGGTAGATCTCGATGACTAACTCGGTCACCAACATTGTGGATGTCGTCTGGAAGGCCCAGCCTTAAGAAATTCGGTTCGGTTCGCGCGTCCCTCTCCATCTATGTGCCCCTCTCCCGCTTCGCCGGACACGGGCCCAAAGGTGTAGGTCTACCTAAGTTCCCTGCCACCGCTGCTTCAGCGTGTAGTTTTTTAATACATGCAACGTACTCTGATTGGTCGTTGAAGTTGTACCAACTTAAAATTACTTCCCTTGAAGTTGGACACCAATAGAGTTTCCAACCTTGGCGAGCTGCCCGTCCATACATAAGGTCTGTTGGACAACCTAATTGGTCCAACTTTATCTCCCTTATTCCGATGATCATACATCCAAAAAATTTAATATTCGGCATTTACATTTTCAATAAATGTATTAAATATCGTAATCATTTCTGAAAGTGAGGACGTCACTATAATTTATTGTCACTTATAATATATTAAGTGCATTTTTGATTATCAGTAACAATTTGACTACGTTGCCATGAAAACTTTGTTGTCAAGTAAATGTCCGAATGCGAAGCATGAGGACATTTACTAATAACAACAAAGTTTAAATATAGTAACGTAGTCAAATTGGATGATAATCAATAATGCACGTAATAAATTCGGTAAGACTATTGCACACATTAGAATTAGACACAATGTAACAGTAAATAATATTTAAAAAATCTGTCATGGTTATTACGTTATAAATAAGAGCAACGTACACAATTATCAAAAATTATCAAATTGCATATGTGCAATTATCAAAGCAACTTGAACAATTATCGCTTAATTCTAACGCCATTGGTTAGAGTTGATCGGATCGCTAAATATCATTGGTTCATGTTAGTCATGTGACACATGTGTGAAATAGTCACTATAATGGCCGGTTTCAGCAACAATATGTTATAGTATAGTTAATCTCTGATTAAGTTAATACAGATAAAATATGAACCAATGAAAATCCGTTTTATTACTGCTAATCGTTTTCTATTGATTCAAATTTGATCTGGATTAATTTAATCAAGGATTAACTATAAAATAATATATTGTTGGTGAAACCCGCCATTAGGAAACTATTTTTTTTAATGAAGACCGTTAAATGGGATCCACCGGTCGAGCTTAGGTTAGTGTTAGCAAATACACTACAAACTATACCATTTCAACCTTTAATTCAGCAAGCATCAATTATCGTAGTTCAGATTAGTCAATATTTCTTGCCTCACCACCGCCCATCTAAAGAGTTGTACAACGTCGAATACCGAGCAGCATTGCCGAGATAGCCAGAAGAGTTAAAGTTGAACTTCGAACGGTCTCTGAGAGTTAATCAGAACGGCGGCCGTGAGGCCAAATTGATGCTTTCTGAATTAAAGCTTGAAATGGTGTAAACTAATAATACGTGCAACTTTACGGGTTAACAATGCATTTTTTGAATACGGCTCCCGCGCGGGACGGAATGCCAATTCAGTTTCACGTTTGATTTATACATTTATTTTATACATTACTAGCGGGATACCCGGCTTCGCCCGGGGTTTTATATAATATAAAATATTTTAATTTTAAATACATCAGCTGAGCGGCCGATGGATGCCTACTATGCGAAGGTCGCTTTTTAGGTGGTACAATAATAATTATTGTTGGTTTGCTAATAGTAGTTTCAATTATAAAGTTCCTCGTAGTGTTGTACCTTTATAGAAGCAGATCAAGTACTCAAGTGATTTGGGTTTGAAAATTTGAAAAAAATTGCCACCAAAATTTAAATAACAAAGGGATAATTTACTTACCTTTATTTTCTGTAGACATTTCAACCTCTTCACAAAATAAAAGTGCCTATTGCAAAATTCTAAAACCACAAAAAATTCTTTTCTTCTTCTTTTGTTAAATTTGTTATGATTTAAATTAAAGCGTCAATTTGAAATTGTTGTCAAGTTACGAAGTACCAACTTCCTTATTATTGTAGAATTATTAAGTTTTCAGTAATAATTTATTATGTTTAAGTCTCATGGCCGGTTTCAGTAACAGGATGTAATAGTTAATCCCTGATTAAGTTAATCCAATACAAATCGGTTTATCTGGATTAACTTAATCAGGAATTAACAACTATAACATATTGTTTCCGAAACCGGCCATTAGAATATTTAAACTTATTATAGACACGCATTGACTTTCAATCAGGAATGCAAACATAAATAACGTCACTCATTTATCATTGATTATGATTAGACATCGGATTATATGCATTTGCATATGCAAAAAATTTACAACTGATGGTGTTGCAGAAGTATCAGCAACCACCGCGCCATAGCCTGTATGTACTGACAATTCCTTCCGTGTGCCATCTATATCTCTGGGTTGGATTTCTGATGGCTATGTATTGTATTCTCTGAAGACAGTCCTGGCACTCGCAACGTTTCACAGTGGCAGAACTTACCAACCTAAAATTTAGGTTGGTAATGTTCTAAGGGGTATAAAAATAATATAACTTCAAGGCGTGGAATACATAACCAAAAGAAATCTAACCTTGGAGACGGCACACGGCCAGGAATTGTAAGTACATGCTTTTTGTTATTTTGTTAATTGTTATTTTGTTTGTATTCTCTGTTTAATTGTTATTTAATTATATTTAGTAATTTTCAACGACTCAATAATAAAGCAAATTCAACCATATTAGCGAATTCTATTGACGTTAGGAATATTCTCGACTGGGGGCCGTGGGTTAGAGAAAAGTTTTGGTAACAGATGGCACTATGATTTTCTGCAAGATTTGTGACAAGCGAATACCTTCTTCGAGGAATAATTGGAATACCAATTAAAATTGTTTAATTAATATACAAAAAGAAGCATTTTGATAGTGCATATTTTGGCATTTTGTTAGTGCATATAATCCGATGTCTAATAATTATGATACACTCAATTATCAATAAGTGAGTGTGTATAAATCAAATCGGCCATGAGTATAAATCAGCGGCGTAAAGTTTGCTTGGCGCCGGTGTGCCAGAGCCGGAGCGCCGCACAGTAGGCTGAATCCCTAAAAAACGAGAAATTTGCATTTTTCTCTTTTGCTTTTTTTCACAATTTCCTATATACTGCTTGTTTGCGGTTGGTAAATTTTTAATGGATTAAAAAAAAATGAAGTCGAAAAAAAGCTTAAAAAGGCATGTCCTAACAGGTTTTTTGCGTGCAAAGAACATATTTATACTAAACATGCTTAAACGAAATGAATAGCACTCATTTTAAGAGTCGCATTATGGATTTAATACGTAAAATGATGATTTTAAAATTTATCTTCATATGAACTTTTCTCGAGTTGTAGGAATATCATACTCGTGAAATTTTGTATATGTACTTCTTAACTACATATCTACATCATATTAAAATTTCTCTCACAAATGCCTGCAAACTTCCGAGATATTAACATTTAAAAAATTGCCCTTCCTAATCTTTTAATCTTGGTTTAACTCTAGTTTTTAACATAAAAAGCCATGTTCTAACAGGTTTTTTGCGTGCAAAGAACATAATATGTTCTTTGCATAACGTAAAATGTTGATTTTAAAATTTATCTTCATATATGAACTTTTCTCGAGTTGTCGGAATATCATACTCGTGAAATTTTGTATGTGTACTTCTTAAGAGGAATCCTCAAAGTTGGAAAACCCACTTTCGTAATTCAGTGATATCTTGCATATTACTCAAAAAATTTGCACCAAAGTATATATTTTTGAAAAGAGGACACTTGGACGCAGGCCGTGTCGTTTTTAATTTTTTTATATTCAAATTTTTTGAAAAAAAGAAGTCTTTGAAAGCTCAAACTTCCTTATTGCCTAGCTTAGTTATCGTTTATTCATGACTTTTATAAATTATTAGAATTCTGTTTTGGTAAAAAGATAACAATAAAAGATTAATATTTTAGGGCACGCCATCTGTCGAAACATGTTTTTTCATCAAAATTTGCGGCGCGCTCTTAACTACATATCTGGGCGATTGTAACTGCCACCGATGGGTCAAATCTTCATTAATCCGACCTGTAAGTTCCACCAGTCGGTTTTGGGTCACTTTTATTTCATATGTAAGTTCCACTGATGGTAAATTAGGTCGAGGCGGTCAAGAATATTATTAAGCTTTTAAGTATTTCTAATTCTTTAAGCTTTCATTGTGTTTGTGGTAGTTGATTTTCATTCAAGATGTGCAAAATTCTTGTGATTCATGAATTATGCCACAATTTTAACTTAAGTTTTTAAAATTTAACAATTTTAATTTAATTTATTTCTCTAAGATTTTAGATGGCTGCCTTAACCAGGACCGTATCTACATTTTAGGTTAGGACGGTTAGTTAATAATAGATCGTTGGTATAGTTCATTCTAAATAAATTTGCCTCTACGTCACGAAATTCTGATTAATATGTACATGTCTTGCAGATCGAAAGCAATAAAAATCGTACCAATATTACATTATAATAACAGAATTATTTCTTAACCAGAATTTCTTGACGTGGGGGAAAATTTATTTGAAGCGAACTATACCTACAGACTGACAGGGGGGGTTATAAAATTAAACGGTTATACTGATTGGCGAGTCGAATATATTCAATTATTGATACAGGGTACAGTTTATTGTTTATCAGTAGAGTGTGGCATTATATGTAAATACATATTTTCGTTGCTTGTTCCTAGAGTCGTAAAAAATTGTATCTATCCGTTTCTAAAACTTTAAAGTTTAAAACCAAAATTTGATAGTGCATATTTGATATGTTTTTATTTTTACTGCATATTTCATATGTTTTTATTTTTAATACATATAAGTGCATATTTTTCATAATTTTCTTAACTTGAAGAAAATATTATTTAAAAATGTTCTGACAACATAATTTAACCCTCTTTAAAAAGATAAACTTTGCAAAAATATCTTTAAAAAGAACAGCTTTGCAAAACAAATCGCGTCCTAGGGTGCTCAGCTGGTTACTTTTTTTAGTTACTTTTTCAACCCCAATTGAAAGAATTAAAAAAAAAGTTAAAGAAAACTTTTAAAAATAGTTTCTTCTTCTTCTTCTTAGTGCCATATCTTCTTTAGACGTAGGCGATCTTCCTGGTTAAGCCATGAAGACTTTACTAGGGAAATGTTAATGGGGTGGTTTCCCTTTGCCTTCCCCATAATAAAAGTTTAAGAAAACTTTTAAAAAAACTTTTATAAAATATTTTCAAATTAAATTTTTTTTAAAAATTATTTTTATTTATTATTTAAAAAAAAATATTTCCGTGCCAAATTTTACTGCTGGTTAGTTACTTTTGGCTTACGTTTTGGTTTTTTTACTGCATAATCTTTTATTTTTAAAACATATACGTGCATATTTCAGACATTTATTGCTGCATATGTATGTGCATATATTTGGTACTTTTTAGTGCATAAATTCCACACTCTATTTATCAGTATATCACTAACGTAGATATGGGGGGGGGTGATAAAACTTGTGTACAGGGTTTGGTGCCAAATGGTAATTAGCCAATAGAAAATGCCTCTTGGATACTAACATCTGTTTTCTATTGGTTGATTACCATTTGGCACCAAACCCTTTACAAATTTTTGTATAGCCCCCCCATCCACCCCTTATCTACGGCCTTGTTATATATTATGCTAATTTGACTATTTCATAATGTATATTTATTTATTTCATCCTATATTGCACAAATTTTGTACAATGTAGTACGTTTTCGGAGAAATTGAAATA
Organism: Rhagonycha lutea; assembly: GCA_958510855.1. Lineage (NCBI taxonomy): Eukaryota > Metazoa > Arthropoda > Insecta > Coleoptera > Cantharidae > Rhagonycha > Rhagonycha lutea. The sequence continues at coordinate 24,817,175 of OY294038.1, forward strand.
ACAACAAAACAAACAAAACGATTGATTTTAATGAGGGAACCGTTAAAAAAGAAATCCACCAGTCAAACTTAGGTTAGTGTTAGGAAACGATGTTTTTTTAATGAGGGGACCGTTAAGAGAGAGATCCATCGGTCGAGCTTAGGTTAATGTTAGGAAATGATATTTTTTTAATTGGCACGGCTAAAGAAGTGTCTGTATCGAAACGTGTGGCGTCAAATCGTTCTCGCGTCGAAACGATACCATAAAACTCAACTAGTTTGATGGTATCAAACTAACAAATCAAATTCAACTAACAAATCGCCCTAGGGTTCTTATCCGTTCGAGTAACATAGACAATTAAAGTTTGCGCAAATCAGTTAATGCAACCCACGTGATTGCAATATTTAATATTATGCTATATTCTGATTGGTATAATATTAATGTAATAATTTATCATTGCTATATTGTGATTGTGACAAGTACTATAATAAGCGGCTTTGCGGGTCTTAGCCACTAATACTTTAAGTTAACATCAGTGGAACTTACATGTCTTGCTCGGTAACCTTTTCTGCCAGCAGTGGAACTTACCAGTGCACCTTCTGCAGCTTAGCAAAAATGAGGATTAAAATCTGACCATCGGTGGAAGTTACCACCGTCCACATATCTACATCATATTAAAATTTCTCTCACAAATTTCTGCAAACTTCCGAGATATTAGCATTTTAGAAATGGTCCCTCATAATAAGATACTGTATACAGAGTGTACAAAAATTTTAAAGCACAAACATTTCTAAAATGTTAATATCTCATCTATTGATGAGTGCAGCTATGATGATAGTGCAGCTAAGCAGCACTCAGGGCTCTGGAAGCGGTAGAAATACAATCCAGGGCCGTGAAACAATGCCGCAAAGCACTGGGTGGGTTGGCACAATGCAAACACCGTAATGCTAAAGTGGATTCCGGCTCACACAGCCATAAGAGGTAACATACAAGCAGATTGCTTAGCAAATAAAGCTGCGAGAAAGCATCTAGTAGGTCCAGAATCAACATGCGGGTTAGCTTATCTGACCGCAAAGGGGACAATTAAGGAACTACTTCGTAATAAACACCATGAATTCTGGCCTCCAGGGACTCAGGTAGTCGTGGATGTTTATGGAGGGCCCCTCCAGTGGACAAAGGAAAAGGGAAATCCTCCAGCTGAGCAGAGTGCGGCTGAGAAAGATAGTAGGACTGTTTACCGGACACTCCTGTCTTAATAGGCACCTCAACGCAATGGGTGTCGTAGAAGATCCTACATGTAGACTATGCGGAATGGAGGAGGAAACTCCGCACCACATAACTATGTGTATATTCACAATACTAGCCCCAAAAAGGCTAAAACATATTGATTGTCTATATCCGACTCTCGGAAAGATAAATCAAGTTCCCATAGGTCGAATCCTCAACTTTATAGAGGATACAGAACTATTGGAGTAAAACACGGAACACGGAGTACAATAAGCCAGGAGCTTCAGTGCAAGTGGTTCGAAAGAAACACACCCGTTCAGGCTGAATGGCTGAACGGTTCAGCAATAATAATAATAGTAATAAATTCGAATTCGTAACAGATAACAGATGGCGTTTAGAAATTAATCATGATAACAATAAATTATATCCAACTATTTAGCAGGAGGATAAACTAACTGACTTTGGTGATCCTTGCCCTAAGATACTTAGGGGGTTATTCTGTAACTCGTCCCTTATGGAAAGGTCCTTTAGCTAAAGGCAAGCTCTTAAAGGATAACTGAAAGTAAAGCCTATTCTCTAACTTAGGTAATTAGGGTTATTCTGTAACTCGTCCTTTATGAAAAGTTCCTTTACTTAAAGTTAAACTTTAACACACAAAAGTCGCTCAAAGGACGAGTTACAGAATAGCTTTTTAAAGGTTTACTTTCGGGTTTCCTTTACATAAAAGTTTAACTTTACGTAAAGTTTTGTCGAAAATTGTCGGAAAATTTTCGTTTTGAAATGAATTTGAAGTAATGAAAGATAAATAGAAGATACCGGAAAATACGATCAAAGGTTATATTATAATTTCCTATATAAGTAAAATAAAAATGTAATTAATTAAAAATTGATGTACACTAGTAGAATGGACGAATTAACAAATGCAATGATTGAATCGCCAGTGAAAAAACGTAAACGTAATGCAAAAGCAACAATACAACAGTTTGAAATGTATGTAAATTTGCTTGAAAACGATGTGTACTTTCGGGAGAATGCATTTAAACCAGGAGAAGATAGTTCTACGTTAAAAAAAACGTGGAAATCGTTAATAAAAGACTTGAATAGTTTGGGTGGGCCACAAAAGGATATAAAAGCATTAATTCAAAATTTTATGGTACCAACCTGTCGCTATACCTATTTTTAGAGGTGCATGTGGCTGCCCCCCCCCTAATCGAATTTTGGGGTACAATTGGTGTCAATCGTTAGAGCCTAAATCAGATTCCATTTGTTTCGTTTGAGTCTCAACCATCGCGAAGATATTCGTGAAAAATGGGGGGGGGGCTGTAGACACGTTGCACGTTGGCCCCACAAGTCGAATTTTGGGATGAAAATGGTGTCAAACGTTAGAGCTTCGTTAGAGTCTAAATGAGCTTCCATTTTTTTCGTTTGAGCATCAACCGTCGCGGAGTTATTCGCGAAATAGTTGAGGGGGGGGCTGTAGGCACATTGGCCCCCCAAGTCGAATTTTGGGATGAAAATGGTGTCAAATGTTAGAGCTTTGTTAGAACCTAAATGAGCTTCCATTGTTTTCATTTGAACCTCAACCGTCGCGGAGTTATTCGCGAAATAGTTGAGGGGGGCTGTAGGCACGTTGGCCCCCCAAGTCGAATTTTGGGGTGAAAGTGGTGTCAAACGTTAGAGCTTCGTTAGAGCCTAAATGAGCTTTAATTTTTTTCGTTTGAGCCTCAACCGTCGCGGAGTTATTCGCGAAACAGTTGGGGGGAGTAGGTTGTAGACATGTTTTTTTATTTTTGCTATTTTTGTGAATTTTTGGGTAAAATTGGTGTCAAACGTTAGGGCTTCGTTAGAGCCTAAACGAGCTTCCATTTCCAACATCTTAATTTCATTTTCTAAAAAGTTAAGGGCGTTTCAAATTTTCCATTCCTCCGAGCAAGTTGCGTCCGATAATTTATTTGTTGTTCTTTCTTTTATGTTGAATTTTTATAAATAAATAAATAAATTTTTTTTTTCATTTACTCTATTAAAATTTTTATTGATAAATCTATAAAATGCTGCATTTGTATTTGGTCATTTGCAATCTTTCAAGGGATTTTCAAGTTTGTTAATCCCCATCATTGTGCTACTTCTAATACTTCATAAGGTACTCGGCCCGCATCGGTGGAATTGTCCACTGCTCAAACGTAACCATTTTAGGGTCGAGGATTTAAAATTGACCCTCGGTGGAAATGTCTGCCGTCCTTTCTAATAAGCTTTGTTCTGAGAACTTAAAGATTTAGGAGGCCGGTAACTCCCTGCCCCCTGCTTCTACGCGCCTGCTTCCAGGCTAAGGAAATATTTTTTCAAGAACATAAACTAGATAATGTTTCTTCTTGGTCGGTACGCCCGAATTCGGGCATCGTGACAGCATTCATGATGAACTATTGCATATCATTTGCGAATGCTGCTTTCTTGGGACAAGGTACGTATACAGTGGGGGTCCCCCTCCCTTCTGCATAGAGACGGCAAGAATAAAGTTTTTACTTTATCCGGAATCGAACCGGGCATTTTGAGTCGACAGTCAACGTACTGAACTGTTATGCTCCGACCGTCTGCCGACAACATAATGTTTAATTTAATTCTTTAGTGTTTTTTTCTATCTTCTAGGTTAGCTAAAACTCTAGTTTATTTTGCAAATAAAATATGTGCACATGTGGCCTGTGCCACCTTCGCTAGTTACGGCCCTAGTTACTGCGCTGCACACAAACATTTCTTGATGTCTGGTATCTTTTAACTCTTCAAATAAGAGGGGTCTCTTCAGGTAATCATCATCAAACATATAAAAGACCAGCACGCTCCTCCGGCATGTCAATTTTTTAGGACACACAACCCATTCTGATTGGTCCTTGGTAGTACCAACTTAAAAGTTAAAATCACCTCCCCCTGGGATCGAGTAGCACACCAATCGAGTTTTAAACCTCGGAGAACTGCCCGTCCGTGGATGGGCCTTCCAGCTAGTTAAATATAATATGCAAATATTTACTTTAAATTCGATACATTCAATACTTGCGCACAGGATAATGCGCGAGTTCAACTCGTGGTCACCGAGAACAATGGTAAAGACAACAAGTGAAAGAGTGAAACTACATAATTCTATAAGTTTTATACTGTGGCTATACATCTGGAACCGGCTAATGCAGATTTGTTTGCATTCTCACCTTTACCAGTTCGCCCCTGAATAAATAAAGTAAATTCAGTGAATTACAAATTTTTTTAAACATTTCATTAAATTATTCCTTGCCACGGTAAAAAGTATTAAGAGCACGCCACTGGCAACACGAATATTTAATTATAATTTTCAGCTTTTTGAAAAGTGAAAGGACACTTTAAAATATTTCAGCTGAGTGCCTAGGGCGTTAAAGCAGGTAGATATTTTGTGACAAGTTGGTCCCAATGCTGTTAGTGAAAAGTGAACATTGACAGCCGTATTCATAAAAAAACTTAAAAGAGTCTAGTAAGCCTCTCTTAGTTAAAACAGTCAGTAAAGTTAAAATACCTGTTAAATATTCCTCATTCATAAACGCTCTGTCACAGTGTTTTAACTACGAAGCCGTTCCTAGACGAAATTAGGTAATTTGAACCATATTTGAACTATTTTAAGGGAATTGATCGTTTTTAGTATAATTAGTTGGTAGCAAATATAAATATATTTTAACCTGGTGATTGTAACCTATAAATTAATCGATTGTTTTGACCATGTATCTAAATTGACTTAAGTGAATTTAAGTTAATTTTGTGAGTGAAATGTGTAAAAATAAGTGAAAATTGGTTAGATTTTAACAAAAATAGGGGTTGTAACACTTGGAATGTGAATTTTAAAACATTATTTTATAATTTTTAGATCAGTAAACTTCCATGTCTTGCTACTATGTATAAGAATATTTCATTTCATTTCTGGATAATTTCAATTTTAGGATTAAAAATTGAACTTTAGTAAATAAAAATAAGTGAACAACGATTTATTAGACATTGAAATTTGGTCTAGGTAATAAAAGTGAAAGTGCCTTTTTTAAAAACCTTACTGGTTTATTTTTTTATTATGTATTTGTTGTGCTATTCCTCCTGTATTTTTTAGGATGTATGTACCACTTTCCACTTGTTTAAATGTACTCGTATTATGTAAAAATTCAGTATTGAGTTTTGACGTTGAAATAAAAACATCTAAAAACATAAATCTTTCATTTAAATTCCTTGTAGTGTGTTTTTGTTTTATTTTGATATGGCTGATAAGAATATTGTAAAATTATTTAACTATTATTAACTCTATTAAACTTGCATTTCTTTTTAAACTCGAGATCACAAAGCGCGAAAGGATCGGATCTCGGCCTGTAAATTTTTTGACGTGGGGTATGGCCACCAACATTCATATTAATGACGTAGCATTAATTAAGCATTAATAAATATCATTAATAGCACCAATTGCATCCATTTTATCAATTTTAAACTACGGAAAAAATTCGAAAAGTAAGCAAAAAACGTTAGGTTAACTTTAAAACACCGTTAAAGTAGGTGTCGAACGCTCTACAAATTTCGCCAAGTTACGAGCTCCTTAAAACAGGTTTTAAGCCTAGTGGGCGTTTATGAATCCTGTTTTTTGACACATTCCTTAATAAGGGTTTACAAGCCCCTCTTAAATATCGCTTTATTTTTATGAATACGGCTGTGAATGTATTGTGTCGAAAATTTTTTTCTAACAAAAGGTAATAATATTTGTTAAAATTATTTATTTTAAAAATATTTAGGTATTAATTAAATGTTTTAATTTTTAAAATCGTATGTTTGATAAAAATTTATGTCAATAATTTTAATTTCTTCAATCAATTCAATTTGAAACTGCGGCACTTTCAAATGTAGTACTACACTTATTTTTAAATCAGCAGAAGAATAAATTAAATGTTGAGTTTTAGTTTTTGCATGTTTGATTCAGAAAAGAAAAATTTAAATTATCAAATTCATTTTCAGGTTTGCCAATCTTACACAAGTTTTGATGTAGGAGAAACCAATTTTAATGATAAAAAATGGTTGTTTCTACTGACACATCACTGGAAATACATACAATTGAAACCATCGTTCGTTTGAATCGTGCAAGTATCGACGCCCTAAATACAAGATTTGCTCACTTTGAAAATCCTCCTCGAATCTACTTGGAAGAATGTGACGATTTAACTTTAAGAATTCAGGAGCTGGAGAACCTGAAACAAAAAATATTGGAACAGCTAAATGAAAAAGGTAAAATAAAACCTTCACCTCTGATAAAACGTTCCAGTAGCTTTCTACGTGTTTATTTGCCCAATCAACAGCGAACAAGCATCCAAGTGAGGGAAGGCATAACTTTACGGGAAGGTTTAGAAAAAGCTTTGAAGTTAAGGAACCTTGATTATGAAAACTGTTGCGTCTATTTGGGGCAGTCTGATGTGAATATTCGGTGGGATGCTGACATAAGCACGGTGGAAGGTGACGAAATAACAGTTCAAGTGTTGAAAATCGAACTAAATTCGGATACTCACAAACCAAGCCATGGTTTCCTACGGGTTCATTTACCCAATCAGCAACGAACGGGTGTCCAAGTACGCGAAGGTCTTACATTACGGGACGGTTTAGCTCGAGCAATGAAGTTACGGAAGCTTAACTGTGAAATATGTTGCGTTTATTTAGGAAACTCAAACGTGACCGTAAATTGGGATGTGGATATAAGTACGTTGGAATGTGACGAGGTGACGGTGAAAGTTTTGGACAATTATCCCATTCCAATCAGTATTTCTCATAATTTTGCTAGGAAAACATTTTTTTCAATGGAATTTTGCGAATGTTGCAAAAGGCTGCTCTTCCAAGGATTTTATTGCCAAACTTGTGGTTTTATGTTTCACCAACGGTGTGCAAACGGAGTTCCTGTTTTGTGTCATCGAGCAAGAATGACGGATCCGTATTACAAAGCTCTATCGATACTTGAAAAGGAAGGGTTTGAAGTTAAAAAGGAGGAGGTGAAGATGCCATCACCAACATCATCGATTAGTAGTGATAAGTATTGGGAAATTTCCTCTGATGAAATTTTTGTTGGACCGAGGATTGGATCCGGAAGTTTTGGAACCGTCTACAAGTCGCATTGGTATGGTCCTGTAGCCGTTAAGACCCTCAAGGTAAAAATACCAACCGTCGAGCAACTGAAAGCGTTCAAAAACGAAGTCAACTGTTTAAGAAAAACAAGACACGATAACATCGTTTTGTTCCTTGGATGGGTGAGCAAACCAACGTTAGCAATTGTTACTCAGTGGTGTGAAGGATCGAGCCTCTACAAGCACTTGCATGTCCTCGAAACTAAATTTGAATTATTTACTCAGATCGAAATTTCCCGTCAAATTGCGCAGGGAATGGAATATTTGCACGCAAAGAACATCATCCACAGAGATCTGAAGTCCCCCAATATTTTTCTGCACGATGATCTGACGGTTAAAATAGGAGATTTTGGATTCGCAACAGCTAAATCAAGATGGTGTGGATCTAATCATTTCCGTCAACCTGCCGGATCCGTTTTTTGGATGGCGCCCGAAATTATTATCATGAAGGTGGAAAATCCGTATAGTTGCCAATCAGATGTGTACGGTTATGGTATCGTCATGTTTGAAATGTTATCCGGGGAAAAACCTTACTCCCACATAAATAATGCGGAGCAAATTTTGTACATGGTTGCTAAACGTGGTTTGAAACCTGAGTTGAAAAAGCTGCGTCCAAATACACCCAAGTCCTTGGTAAGGCTTCTAGAGGACTGCATAAAGTTTGAAAGGGATGAAAGGCCTCTGTTTGGACGAATCCATAGAGTTTTGCAGAATATTTTACGAAACTTGCCCAAAATACGACGATCGTTATCGGAACCCAATATAAATAGGGCTGAATTGTATTCAGACAATTTTAGGTACATCAGTCCAGAAATGTAAATTTTTTTTTCTAACTCTTTGTAAGTAATCGAAGTAATTTAGAAATAAATTTTTATGCCGTTATGTATTGTTTTTTATTTAAAACTCAAATTGAATCGTTTATTTTCAGAAAGGGACTAGGTAACATTTTTAATCATTTCTAGCTACTTGGGTTACTATAACTTGATAATAATAATCATACAGGAAAAGAAGAATAAGGTGTTTCAAAACACATAACACACTGTAGCGTCGTTACGGGTGACGAGATAAAGGTGAAAGTTGATAAAAACAATGGCAAAGATTGTTACGATTCCGGCAAGGTGCCACTTGATGGGGTAACGGACAATTTGGTGCGCAGAGGGAGGGACAAAACATTAAGGGTGGAGAGAACATTATGGTGCGGTTCTTCGGAGGAAATTCGGGTTTTATCCAGTCGATAGTCATCGAAGGGACATTTTACCCCCCCCCCCCGTGATAAAAATACACAGATTTTTAAAGAATAAGACAAAAACAAACACACGCATTAAAGTACACACATATGGAAGTTAAACCTGGTTACCTACATCCAAAGACGTAAGTAAAATACAAGCCAGTGAAATGAGATTCCTGAGAGTAGCCAAGGGATGTATAAGAGAAGAGATAATCAGAAACGACGACATTAGAGAAGATCTAAACGTAAATAAAATACAAGATCAAATTAGGAACAGTAATAAAAGATGGAATGATCACGTGGAAAGAATGACAGAAGTAAGACTGCCACCAGCAACCCGAAGATACAATCCAACAGCAAAAAGAAGCATAGACCGACTTTGGAAAACATGGGTGCCGAAATAGTCAACATAGCCTAATCCATGAAGCGAAGAAGAAGAAGAAGAAGGTAATCCATAATCCTGCTTGATATAATCAGAAATCTTCTCAGCAATCATAATAACGGGTGCCATTGGATGACCTGCCAATGAGAACGGAATAATACTGGCATCAACAACCCTTAACCGTTTAATTCCGTGAACCTTTGCTCTTGCATCTACAACGGACGTGTTTGGATTCGGCCCCATTTTACATGTGCACATTTGATGGGCACCTGGATCTGTCAAGAGCCTGATTGCACAAGACCAATACTCCTTACTTCGCATTGGGTATTTTCTGCACTGTGGATAATCGGCATACACCAAGGAAGCGTTAATTTTTTGGAAAGGTTCCATGGATATTATACCTTCGAGTATTTTAATCCCTTCGTACAACACATCTACATCTCTTTCCGTGTCTAAACAATTTGAATCGATCAAAGGATACTTAAAAGGATCATTAGATTCCAGGGTAATTTTACCCACCGATTCGGGCTTAAGTAAATAAATGTAAGTGTGGATGAAGGTATTATTGTCTATTTTATCAAAGAGGGCCTGACGTACTTCATCCGTGTATCTTGAAATATTTTCGAAAACGTAAAAATCTCCAGAAGTGTTAATTGCGAGTTCTAAATCTGGACTATCAGAAGTTTGATATTTGCTTCGGTAAAATCCAATACCTTCACTGTTTGCCGCACTCGTGAGGGGACCATAATCGTTCAAAAATTGGCGTATTGATTCCCTTAGGGTTTGAGTTGGTGTGGATGAATTTGTGTTAATGAATGCTCCATAAAATAAACTATGTTGGTATAAAGTTTTCCCAACGGGTAAGTTTTGTATTACAGGAATTTTCATTTCCTGCAAGTGCAAACTTGGTCCAACACCGGATAACATTAAAATTTGAGGTGAATTGATCACTCCTGCTGATAAAATGACTTCTCGAGATGCTCTTGCACTAAAAATTTCCCCACCTTTTGTAAACTGAACTCCAGTGGTAATTTTGGTTACAGGATTTATTATAATTTTGGTAACATAGCTTTCGGTTAAAATTTTTAAATTGGGCCTATTCATTATTGGTTCCAAAAATGCCTTTGAGGAGCTCTGACGGAACTGTTTAATTTTATGGTATTGGGAATAAAATGCACCTAATTCTTCTCTTCCGTTATAATCATGACTTGGAGATGGACGAAACTTTTGACTTGCGTTTAAGAAGACTGTGCTTCGTTCGCTATGAGGTCTATGGTATACAATATTCCAATAACCACCTCGGCCGTGGTAACCAAGATCGCCGTTAATTTCCGAATTTTCCGATTTGATAAAATAAGGCAAAACTTCTCGGTATGACCAACCAGGATTTCCTTCCTTCTCCCATTCATCGTAATCACTTCTATGCGCTCTGGAATAAATCAAACCATTTATTGAACTAGTTCCACCCATCGCTTTCCCTTTTGGTACTCCACATTGATTATCAATGGTTCCTTCAAAACATAAAATTAAATTAAATATATCAAAAGTTTTACAGTTATAGTGAAAAATCTTACCTAAGCAAGAATTGAACTGTTTTGTGGTTTTAAAGCCCCAACTAAATTTAGAACGTGCCATATAGAATTTCATTGCCGGAATGATGGAAAAATTCGATTCGTGATCACCAGCCTCGATCAGTAACACTTTCCAGTTTTTTATTTCTGTTAATCGGTTTGCTATTACAGAGCCACCTGGACCAGAACCTATAACAATAAAATCGTACGTTCCACAATCTAAAAGAAAAAAGGTTATCAAAATTTTTGTTATGCGTCAAGAAACCACCTTTTATTTCGGAATAATTTTTCGATCTATAAGCTTCAGCGCTGGTTGGAAGTGTATAATGAAGAGCCTCATCTATTCCATTTTTAATGACATTTTCGTAAAAATCGATTAAATCGTCTTGGCTAGTTGCATACCGCATGCAAGAAATTATTAAAATAATTAGTCGACTAATTTTTGTCATCATCATGTTCCAGCTTTTACTGAGCAAAGACAACGAACGAATGCCCACTTAAAAGTTAGTTTGTATTTTTCCTGATGTAGTTGTAAAGATAACAATTTAATGCGACAAATATTGAAGAAGAAAATCTCTATTTACTTGCTAAATAAATGAACCGTATTTTGGATTTAAACAAATACTAAAATGTAAAAAAACAAGATCATTATCTCATGTATTAGTATTTAAAACTAGTTCAAAATCCGTTCTTACCAGCTAGAAAAATAAACTTTAAATGAAGAATAAACGTACTGGAAATTGGCCCAAGCATTGGACGTTCTTAAAATCAAGAAAAACTTAAGAATGTCGTACTTGATTATCACTTAGGAATGTGAGATATCAATTTCAAGTATGCCTTTCTCTGTTTAAGAATGCCAATTCTCAATTGTAAATTAAAACACACCGAGGTTTATTTCTAAGCGAAAAATTCTTATTTCCAAGACTTAAGAGTTCTTAATTTTAGAATGACCATTCTTAAAAATAGTTGTAACAATCTTGTTTTAAGAACTTCCATTCTGAATACCTACTAGATCTAAAGTACGCTCATTCTTGATTTTCAGTGAGTATGTCCATTCTTATTTTAAACTTAAGGTAGGTTGTTTTAAGTAAATAATTAAAACTATTATTTATTATTTGTTAAATGGTTTAATACAATCTAAAAAACGTACACAAAATATATAATATAAGAAATAAAATAAAAAATTATAAGTAATGCTTAATAATAACTGGTAACGAAATTATATAAATAATTATTAATTAACAAAGCTTTTTAAACTTAAACGCTAATTTATTACTTGGAAGTAAATGTATATGGAATGGATAAGAACAGAAATCACTAAAGCATTTCAGAAAGTATTTTTCTTGATTTTTTTCATAATAAGTTAAATAATAATTAAGATACTTACTAAAACCGAACTTCTAACTATACGAACTTCCAGCTATACGTGTATGTTTGCTACATTTTAAGATAAGAAAGAAGCAGTAGACGATATTAATCCAGAATGTAGCTGAAATGAGCCAAAGTTGCTCACAGAAGACAACAAACTTCAGTGAAAAGATTACTTTCTTTGCTCGGTTCTGGCAACACTATTTGGGGCAGTATGTAACAAGACTTGTTCAATAATTTGCCACGATATAATTAAAAAGTTAGCTTGTGTTTTGAAAATTTCAATTTTATGGCCATCAGCACAAAATACTACTAAATTGTACAAAAATTTTAGTGCAACGATGATCAAACTGTCTGTGTTGTTAGGCGAGAACATACTCCCAATACAAAGGCAACCCTACAATTAACTTTATGACTGCTGTTAGCCCATCCGGTGTAATAATTTATATAAGTTGGACTTTTCGAGGAAGATGTTCCGATACAGCAATTTTTGAACAGATTCAAGTTATGTCGAGTAAAACACATTAACATAATTGGGCTACCATTTTTAAGAGGCAAAGAGCAGTTTTCAAAAGAAGAAGCGCTAAAAATTGCAAAAGCCAGGATCCATATTGAATGCTCCAATCAGCGAATAAAAGTATATTTGAAATTTTTAGCAAATTTTAGATATATGTCACAAATGAAATTTTTATTGTAATATGTGGAATCCTCAACTTGTCTGCTCCTATTATTATTGGTACCTAATGATAAGTTTATGTACATATTTTAACAAATAAAATTATTTTATAAATATATCGAATTAATAATTCTAATCACTTGCAAAACACCTTATATTTTACCTTTCGGATGCGTTATCTTTCGTCAGAAATCTATTAATAATAATTAGTCAGGATAAAAATAGAAAAAAAGTTGTTTAAAACAGCTTAATAATTAAACTTTTGCAAGCGATGCAAAAAAAAACAATCACTATTTAACAATAATTAGATATAAAGTATAATTATTTATTATATTATATAATATAAACTCGAAAATGTTATTTAGGTATATTTATTTTCACATATAACATTACGTAGAGCCATCCCCAATTGCACTTGCCCGTAGTATTGGCAACGGTATTGGTGCTTTTTCTTTAATTGTAATTCACCATCTTCAAGGACAATGTATTAACATTTTGTGATGAAAACATGTTCATCGGCTTCCTTTCCTACAAAATCTCATTAATAAATAATAATAATAAATAAGTTTATAAAAACTTACGAGATGGTCGGAGCATACGGTTAAGTGAGTTGAACGCTGAATAACCGGTTCAACTTCGGGTGAAGTAAGAACTTTATCCTGGCCGTCTCTCTGGTCCTCCAGGTTGAAGGTTTTACGCCGAGCTTGTTCCTAGTCGTAGGTAAAAAATGTAAATGCTAACAATCTAAACGCCAATTCGACGATGTTGGTATAGTTGGGCATAAGACAGCATTTTAACATTCCTTACACTCTCTCGCAACAGGGGTCAAAAACCTCTTATGATTGGTAACTATATGTGTATGCAGAACATACTTACAAAAACATTTAAAAACCAATACCGGCGAGAAACCGTTTGCGTGTGAGAATTGTGACTAATAATTTAAAAGCAAACGGCTTCTCGCCAGTGTGAGTTTTAAAATGTATATAGAAATTTTATCTGTATGCACATTTATAATCACAAATCTCACAATAGTCACAAAGCGAATATTTCTAAATCATCTCCATCATGGTGCTTAATTCCACATGTAATTAGGTGTTTTGCATTTAAAACGGCTTCTCCCTCTTTAATACATCTATGTAGAAGACGGCTGAGCATTTAAATAAGTAGGTACATATTTTGACCAAGCAAAGTAATAATGATGCATTTCCACTATTCATTTCTCTAAAGGTAATATTAAACACGTTGCTAAAAAATTGCAGTCAGAGTATTTTTTAAGTCAATTATGTTGAAAAGAAAGTGTTTCATTTATGTACTTACCGATAAATTTTAACAAATCTGTAATTATATAATTAACTAATATATACCAAATTGATTTAAAATCATCATCGCCAATGTAAAAACCATAAAATACAACATATAAACTACAGATTTAACTTATAACGCGTATGTGTTATTGTATGAGATACTACACTTTTCCACCATATTGCTTTAGTACAGCGCCATCTACACGTGGTGTAAAATGCCAATTGTCAACAACATTGTATTTCAGCCAGACTTGAAGATTACTTAAATTTTCATCATCGGAAGTAGAGGGCAAATCACTGTCTGATAAATATAGGGAACTTAAATCGTTAGCTAAAATAATTAAAATACATTAAAAAACTTTTTAGATAAATTAATTGCAATAATTTATTACATGTTGTTGGAGTTGCAACTGATGCTTTTTTTGGTAGTTTTAAACAATCCTTTTCTTACTAAAGTATATTTTAAGTTTTTAATGCGATCGTATAATTTTCCTTTCGGGTATCCACCTAATTTTCGAGCAATATAATAGGTTTCCTATAAACAAATATAATTAATTGAAATTTTGAATATATTTATTTCAAAGAGCTTTAAGTTTTCTTATGCGGAAACTAAATTTTAAGTATGTAGGTGCAGCAATAACTTACTTTACTTTCTGAAGGAAACAATAATTTTGTAATCTCGATCGAAAGCTCATCAATTATTATTATTTCAGTCACAGTTTTGTTTTGTGAACTGAAAAAAAATTATAACTATAAAACAAAATATTTATCACTTTTATTGTTTAAATACCCTGTCCTGATTATTTCTTGATCGCCACTCTTTTACACAAAATTTAAACTTAATTCGATCACCAAGTTCAGTTGGGGGAATAAAACATCAATATCGGAATCTTCGATTATTTGTAGATGCCAAACATTTAATTTCAAGTCTAAAATTATAAATTTAGTGTTAGATTTTTATTACACATAAAAAACCATAGTTATAATATGATTTTGTTTACCTGTTACTTTTCTAATGACTTCTTGCGAAAATCTCCAAGAAGACAACAGCAAATTAATTTCTTCAAAATTATAACTTACACTAGGTTACAACTAGTTTGTGTAATAATGTCGCCTAAAAGAGATATCCGAACCTGAATTATCCCAATTGGTCATTTTTATAAATCAAATCGACTTACAATAAAATAATAAGTAATGTACAGAATAAAGTAATGTTATCACAATGAACTTGTAAGTTGAACTGAATTTTTCAAATGCAGAACATATTAAGTTTGTTTTAAGCCTGCATTGCTTAATTTGTTCTTAAAACAAGAATGGATGTGTATTAAATAAATAATTGCTGACTACCATTTCCAATAAAGACGGATGGAAAAGCTAAATGTATGAATCATTTAACTATACCGTTCTTATATTACAAAACTGTTAAGCATAGTATTGTTTGATATACGAATGCCATTATAGGCGATATTCTTGTTTGATAAAAATTCTTAAATTAATCATGTTATGTTTATCATAAGAATGGCACACTGCATTAATTTAATCATATTCATGCTAAAAATAAGAAATTTGTTCATGAATTCAAGAATTTTATCTGTTTCTTAATTTAATGAACGGATTCTTGATTTACTTCTCAAGCAAATTTCTTTGAGTGCGGACATGCATTTTTTTGGTGTCCTTGAGAATACCATGCATCCTACCTGTAGGATTTTACTATTTTAAGGGTCCTGTTCGTGAGCAATTTGCAGTGCTCTAAGAAATATCGAATCATGGCGTTATTAAAAAAGATATAACCTTTTTGTGAACACAAGTTAATGAAGAAAGGGTTCATCTTTTGCGCCAAAGATAAAAATTATTAATTTTACAGCGAGAAATGTAATTATGAGATCCAGAAGTTGTTCTATTTTAACGTTTTTTAAGTCATAATTTAAGCTTTAAGAATTTTTGTTTTGCAATTTTGTTTCTTTAGCGCAATGTCACAATATGTGTACAACAGAGACACTTTTTCAAAAATTTAATTTAAAATTTAGTTTTAGTGAGAAATCACTATTTTGAAGGCCTAGTTTTAACTAAAATTTTAGCGAGCAAAGTTGAATATTAGCATTTATTTTCACCCAGTAAACCAACCAAATGTGCATTTATGCACTTATAATGCATTTATTAATGCATTAAGTAAGTTCAGTATGTACTGTGACGTTTGTATATGCAAAGTAGTCGACCGGTAAGTTCATTTGGCTATTTTGCAGATGCATTATGTGAATCTTTAGTTTGACCACTGCATTTTAGTAGGCCTGCCCTAAGGACCTGCCTACCACATGTGTTACTACAAGAGTATTTTTGTTTTTGCCAAAGTCAGGTTTCTGCAAATTTGATCTAGTGTTGTATTTTAAAAGTTTGGAGATTCAGTTCTTTTTAGAGCTCTATAAATTTTTATTTTGTGAAAATAATTCAATTATTTATTATTAGAGCACGGATTTTAGGACGTAAAAAATGTTAAAAAGAACAATTTTAAAATATATTATAAAAGCTGGTTCACACTATATGATTTTTCATCTGACTTGTCATATGACTTGTCATATGACAAATATTTTTAGGTTCACACTATCTGATTTTTGCTATTATAGAAGTCATAGGTAAATAATAAGCTCGGTCATAGCAAAATAATAAGTGATTTTCAGAATAGGACGGTGTCTATTTTGCTATGACTTCTTGAAAGATTTTTTTACAAAATTTCAAAAACTGAATTTTTTATAAAAAATTATTATTTATCGAAATAATCACAAAAAATGAAATATATTTTAACAAATAATTATCAAAAATTTTTCTTTAAATTTTTCAAAATATCGTTAATTTTTCAAAAAAGTGACTTTTTTCCGAAATTTCAAAAACTAAATTTTTATAACAAAAAATGATTATTTATTGAAATAATCACAAAAACTGAAATATTTTTGAACAAAAATTTATCGAACATTTTAGATAAATTTTCTTAAAATTTTTTATAATTAAGGTGGCAGATAAATAGGCGCTGAGCTTGTGTCAAGTTCAACTCAAAAACGAATAATCGTAGAAAGTTGAAATTTTCAGAATATACGTAGAATATGATTTTACTTAACGTAAGCTATTTTTTATTTCAAAAAAATTAATATAAAAAAAATTTTCTTTCGGTTTTCCATAAAATGCACTTTTGATCTAAATATAAAATAGCTTACGTTAAGTAAACTCATCTGTTACGTATATTCTGAAAATTTCATCTTTCTACGATTATTCGTTTTTGGGTTGAACTTGACACTAGAATTGACGCAATTTACTTGAAATTTCAAATTGGTGCCATGGCATTAACCAATCAGAAGTAACCGTGCAGTTCAAGCATTTTCGAAAAGAGGTCGGCACTAAAATTTTAAGCAAAGACACAAACCATATTATTTTCTATTGTATTGGCAGGTATTGGTAAAATCTTAGGGTAAAATTCATTTAAGTTACCGCGTAGAGCTACCGTAAATTATAAGCTGTCCTCTACCTGATTGCAATGCTTTATTTAATTTTGTATTTTTATTGTATTTATACATTGTAAATTACATCGGTGCAAACGTGCAAAAGATATTTATTATATTTGCACATAAATTCTAAATTTGATTTTGTAGCGAAGTGAAAATGGTCAACAAAAATTTTTCTTTGGTACTTGTTTTAATAATAGCGGAGTTCAAATAATCATGAATATCAATAATACTTAATTGATACCTTTTTCATTCTTTTCCGTTCTGATGGGAAGCAGGAATTAAAGAAAAATTAATTTCCCATGTTAATTTCCTATGTTCACATTGGCGGCCGGTCACCCGGTATAAAAAAAACCATTTCAATGCACTACGACCCAGGGGCGGATCCAGCAACTTTTTCAAGGGGGGGCGATTCCATAGATTGAAAAGAAAAATATAAAAACTGATAACCGCCTCTATATTTTTTCCAGTAATTTTAGTTTTTATGTTTTAAAATATACTGTTTAATTTTTTCAAGGGGGGGGGGTCGATCGCAGAAGAGCAGATGAATGCTTCAAATTGACACCCTTTCGTTGCAAATACGGAAACGACTGGACTAATTTATACTATACAGTTGTTTGCACGAATAATGAAGCTTACGTCACAAACGGCATTTGTATGAAATAAGATGTAAATTGTGAGTCACATAAGTGTCCATTCCCGGTTCACACTATATGATTTCTCATGTGACTTGTCACATGACTTCTCATATGAGAACTTTTTTGGTGGCGCCCATAAAATTTCAATAGCTGAAGCAAAATTTTCCCAAAAATATAAGGTCTGTACTTATTGACCTGATGAATTCTAGATTTGTCGTGGTTGCGTTGTCAAACTCGACTCGATGTAGTGCGAACCGGGTTTAAGGGGTTGTCCATAAAATACGTATGCAAAAAAAGGGGGGTAATTGCCTAGCGCAGCGTGATATCATGCGACTAAGACTTGGAAGGGGTTCGAAAAATTGTGATATAGAATCAATTCTATTTCTATATAGTTTTTTAAAAACCAGAAGTATATAATAACTAAACTATAGAATATTGATATTATGACGGCGACTATAAATTCCCCAAATTAGGGGGGGGGGAGAAAACATTTCGGACGTCTTTTATGAACGACACCAAGGTTATTTGTCAAACTTTATTCTTTTTTGGAATAATTTTGTGGTCAATATGTAATCCAGTTGTAAGTTTGACTCTTATTTTTATTATTATTATAAAAGATGTCCTAAATTTTGTCTCACCCCCCCCTAATTAGGAGAGTTTACATCAGGGATGAGCAACCTTTTTTTGCAACGGGCCACTTATCAATAAAAAAATGTTGTGCGGGCCGGATGCAGGGCCGTACATAGGGGGGGGGCAAAAAAAATTTTCCCAAAGGAGTGTATAAAATTATTATAAAAAAATAAGTTTTGGTCGATACAATTCATTTTCAAAAGAAATAGTGCTTACTTTTTTTATTACAATGATATATCTATGGAAAATATATTATCAATTTAAAAAATTTTCAACCTAAAAGTCTTTGGCGGGCCGCACGAAAAAATGTGGCGGGCCGCGGGTTGCTCACCCCTGGTTTACATAGTCCCATATAACAATGATTTATGTTTGTATTCTTTTGTCAAACTAGAATGCTGTATTTTTCGAAACCAACTTTTATGTATAAAGCAGCATCTGTGATTGGTTAGAAAAAAGTAGATTTAAAAGTACTGTTTAATTAGGTAAGAAAATTCAAAAATTCAATAAAAAAAATCAAAATACGAATTGTATTGGTAACGCCAATTACTTAAATGTACCTTTGCTATTAGACGAAATTGTATTCAAAATTTTCGTCACTTGAACAAATGCATTGATTTAGATCCCAGCTCTGATCCGGCCCTGTCTAAAAATCTACAAATTTAATATTTTCGAGAACCTTATTTTTAGTAAATCCTGACAAAACATAATTTTGTTATAAAACGGAAAATTTTTAACCGCAGGTACTTCATAACCATGACCCATTATTCATAAGCCAGGTAGGTAATAACAGGGTCTATGACTTTGAGGTATACAACAACTGTGGGTACATTTATTTAATAGTAGTTTTCATCACTAGGCCGGAAAGTGTCATTTTACAACCGAGGGGCGGGTTTTCGTAGCCGAGGCGAAGCCGAGGCGCCCGAACGCACCCGAGGGTGTAAAAGCACTTTACGGCCGAGTTGGTGTAAACAACTTTTCGTTGTGACGGGACCACAACAATTTCTGCGCATGACGTCACGCGGCAGAATAAATTCAAATGGAACATCGTGATTGGTTGGTTGGAATATTTGATGTGTGGTATCACTGCTTTACGAAATAGGTATATCAGTGTATCGTGGACGGGACCACACCATTTTTATTTGTGATTGTAGTAGTGAAGATCAAGGTCAAGGGTTATCGTAAAAGCATGGCAAGTAAATCTATCGAGGAAGCGGCCAGTTATGCGAAAAACGTGTCGTTACCTACGAAGTCTAAAGTGATTTATAGGAAAGAGCACGAGAAATGAATGGGCTTTTTGAAATACCACAATGCGGAGGTACATAACCTCAATGAGGCCACGTTGTTGGCCTACTTTTTAAAGATGGCCGCATAGTATAGCTACACCACATTGTGGTCGTACAGTAAGTAGCACTTTCCCGTTTTAAGTACACGTTTTAACACATTATTTTGATTTCCGACAAAATTCTAGGATCTGCAGGTCCCCTTCCCCTCAATAAGATTGTTAATGCGCCGCAGGCGCATTCTTACAAGCAAAGTGCGTTTGCGTCGAAAGAAGCCGGACAAATGATGTTTTTACATCTTTGTTAATTTTTATGACCCCCCCCTTTTTCACTCCCTAGGACGTGAAAATCCTTGACCCCCCACTTTTCACTCCCTAGGATGTGAAAATCCATGGCCCCCCACTTTTCACTCCCTAGGAAGTGAAAAGAGGCACTTTACGTACCTCAAATGAGGACGTGAAACCCCATTTTCTAGACCGGTATAACGAAAAATTATTTTTCAAATGTTATATTACAATATTATACATGTTTAAAAGGTTTGTATCTTGGATAAAATAAAATATAATAAAGCAACTAGTGACATCTGTTGAATTTTATGATCTAGTCCAATTGATCTAGAACCTTAACCTAAGTTTATAGCAATAAGTGGTTGATTTTGAATTGAATTTTATATCTAATAGAAATTATTATGTCATCAGTGTCTATTTCTTCTTTTTATGCAATAATTTTTTAAGAAATAATCATTTTTGACAAAAATTATGTTGACGAAATTTTTAAAAATTTTAAGAAAATTTGTCTAAAATGTTGGATAAATTTTTGTTCAAAAATATTTCAGTTTTTGTGATTATTTCAATAAATCATCATTTGTTATAAAAATTTAGTTTTTGAAATTTCGGAAAAAAATCACTTTTTTGAAACATTAACGATATTTTGAAAAATTTAAAGAAAAATTTTCGATAAATTTTTGTTAAAATATTGTCGTATTTTTTTTGAGCCCCAATTGACAATAAGATTGCATGGGGAAAATGTTGTACAAATTTATAGTTGGTATTGTTAAAAATGAGAGATAAAGGGAACTCGCACTTTGACCGCCGTGCGGACAGGTTGCGAATTTTGGTTAATTATATTGAAAAGAGTAAATTTTTGAATAATTGTGAAAGAAAAATAAATACTGTTGATTTGAAAAGTGTTTTTATTTTAGAGATCATTAATTTGAAGATTTTTAATTTGAAATTTGAAAGTGGAATTTGTTGAAAATTGTTAGAAGGTCACGCGTAAAGTGGTGATAAAAATTTTTGAACCGACGAGCAAGTCGCGGCGTATGTTCGGAAGATAATTCAGCGGCTCGATTAAATTATTTTTGAAAAGTTTTTTAAGAAAAGTCGGGGGCTGGATTATTTTACGTCAATATATTTCATTTTTTGTGATTATTTCGATAAATAATCATTTTTTATAAAAAATTCAGTTTTTGAAATTTTGTAAAAAAATCTTTCAAGAAGTCATAGCAAAATAGACACCGTCCTATTCTGAAAATCACTTATTATTTTGCTATGACCGAGCTTATTATTTAGCTATGACTTCTATAATAGCAAAAATCAGATAGTGTGAACCTAAAAATATTTGTCATATTATGACAAGTCATATGACAAGTCAGATGAAAAATCATATAGTGTGAACCAGCTTATAAACATAGGCGCAACTAGGGTCAAAATTTTGGGGGGATAAAAAAATGTTTTCAAACAATTAGCGGACATTGGGAGATTGCCAAATTGGAGAGGTGTACTTGATCGAATTTAAAAATGTTAGTACTCATTGGACGTAGAATTTGACGCTCTATAACTTTTATTTCATAAGTTTTTCTGATAGAGTACTCATCATCAAACTACAGCAGTGGCGGATTTATAAACAGGCGCATGAGGCGCGCGCCTCGGGCCTCATAAATCCAGGGGGCCTCAAATTTCAGCTCTCACAATAAAATAAAATAATTTTATTTTTATGATAAAAATAATTAATATTATCACAGCGTACTTCATAATTTCATAGATGTTGCTCTCATATTAATTTGATGTTTAATCTGATGAACAGGTTGCCAAAGCGGGCCAGAACAATGGTGGGGTGTTTTGTGATGCCAGAAAGGGTAATAACCGTTTCTTGATGTATTTATTTAAATAAATTTCCGTATTTATAGACCCCATTGTTACAAATTCTATCGATTTTAATCCGCAGGTACAAATTGCTTGCCAAATAAGGTACTTTTTGGGAAATTTTGAAATTTTTTTTTTGTACCTTTCTTCTACCTGGCTTTTACCTACTGCGACGTAAAATTCTTGACCTGGTAATTGTTTAAAATCGGGTTTTGCTAATTGTCTTTGCGACAATTCAGGATTCTTAACATGCTCGGAAATAATCCTTTTACTCCTGGTTGATTTTCCATAACTACTACACCAATGAACACTCGAAAACAAATAAAATTGTGTAATCTTGGAAACCTATGGAACCCAAAATTAATAAAATTTCTAAGAATTTCATGTAATTTGATCTAAAATCGTATACCTAAAAGTGGTTCGTTTTTTTGTGGGACAGTCTTTATTACTGAAAGTAAAATCACAGTACCCACTTGTAATTTACTAATATATGTGATTAAACCTTTAAACATGTCCACAAAACGAAAATTTGAATCAGGAGCTTTGAAACGCAAAAGACAATGAGAAAAAGATGATTATGTAGAACGGCAAAAAAATTCACTGGATAAATTTATAATTTGTTCAGAAAAACGAACTAAACATGAAAATGAACCCGAAAGAACAGGTGAACCAGCTGATGCAGATAGTGCATTCAACAAAATTGATGAGCAAGATAAACCAGAATGTGAACCTGAGAAAACCGATGGAAACGATGAAAAACGAAACAAACCGTATACAGGTGGTCCAAAAAGTATGACATAGGGAAAACACATTGAAAATTAACTAATATAAGATGACAACTGATGAGTAGTGAAAATATTTAGAAGGGGCCTCAAAATTGAATTGCGCCTCGGGCCTCTGAAGTGCTAAATCCGCCACTGAACTACAGACTCATATATCATAATAATCTCGCAAGGGGACCTTTCCGACTACTATTCACCGATTTGCACAATTTTTAACACACCTTTAGGGTATAATTAGTTATACATAAACTGAAAATTTCAATTTTCCAATATGTCCAAATAAATCGGCAACGGGTCGAATTCGCCGTCTGTCTCCAACATATACATAAGACATAACTATATATAAAGGGAGATATATTCAAACTACTTCGAACCATTAGAACTATTTTTCATTTGAAAATATTGAATTTTCAAAATCGATTTTCTCCAAATTGCCTAATTTTTGCAAGCTGAAATTTTCAGTTTATGTCTAACTAATTATACCCTAAAGGTGTGTTAAAAATTGTGCAAATCGGTCAATAGTATTCGGAAAGGTCCCCTTGTCAGTTTTCGACTTTGTCCCCCCTAATCCGACCAGGTAGACGTCTGGCATTTACGGTTTTGTATTGAGGGGGTGCCTATCTATAAGTATTTCACCGCCTATAAAATCGCCGCCAGTCATTTCGCCGCCAATTTTTTCCCATTTCGCCGCCGATTTAATTTAAATTTGATTTATTTAAAATAATACATTCACAGTAACTAATTCAAATGTCCATAAATATGACTAATACTGTCGAAATATTCAATCCACTGAATTTTATTATTCAGCACAAGTTGTTGCAAGTTCAATCTATACTCATAATCACGAAATACCAGCACAAAAGCCCCCCCCCCCCTTGTGATTTTATAAAACGTATTTCGTCAGCCATTTCCAAATTTTGAAATTTTCTTTTGTAGCTTTTTAATTAAATAAAATAATGTTAAATTGAAAACAAGGTTATTCATTTGATTTGTAGAATAGTTGGATAGATAGGCAAACTTAGATCACCTTGTCATCCTAAGCGCTGAGCTTGTGTCAAGTTCAATTCAAAAACAAATAATCGGAGAATAGCATATTGTGAAAATTTCAACTTCCTACGATTATTCGTTTTTGAATTGAACTTTACACTAAAATTAAAGCAATGTACATGAAAAAAGGGGCGAAATAGAAAGCGACGAGGCGGCGAAATGGGAAGCGGCAAAATATAAGGCGGCGAAATGGGGTGTATTCATTCCTAACTATAAGCCATACAATTTTCGTGACTCCTAAAATCCGGGATGAAATCTGTCAATGGCTCTTAGTCTATAAGTCGAGTCGAAGGTAGGTACCGTGGTAGGCACATAACCTTACGGTACCCTCTAAACCAGCGGTCGGTAACATGTGGTCCGTGGCGTAATTTTAACATATGTTGCTCGGAGCAAATGTAAGCATGGGATTCAATTTAATTATGACAGGGTTAAAAAAAAGTTATTCAAAAAAATTTAGCAATTAAAAAGTTAGTGGTCCTCGAAATTTAAATTGCCAATTTAGTGGTCCGCAATACCCAAAAGGTTGCCGACCGCTGCCTAAACGGTCAATATGCATCTTTAGTTTTAGTCCATATGGAGTCGATTGACGTGTGTCATTTCTAAGGTTGTTATGCCCTTACCAAGAATGAATTTTTCACACCAATCAGAGCTATAGAAAGCCAATAAATTAAAAAAAAGAAAGCTTGCACTTTAACGCTCATATTTGAATACTTCCGTCTTCTTTTATACAAATGCGATTTTACTAAACGTATGTGATACTTAATTTCATCCTATTCCTGCCCTTCAGCAGAAACTCAAAAACTCATAATACCACAGTTCTAAGCTATAACCTAAATGTTTATATTAGAAGATACGGAGACTCTGCTTACAGTTCACTAATTAAAAACATCCTTGAAGCCCCTAGACCAGTGATTCTCAACCTTTTTTTTGTTGCGGCACACTTTTAACGATTTCAAAATTTGGCGGCACACAAAGAAAAAGAAAAGTTTAAAAATTATTTACTTACCTATAATACACTGCGTAAAATAGTTCATGATAATAATTTTAAATGTGCGAAATAAAATAATTTTAAATCATATTATTTAATAATATTAACATAATTAAATATCTAAAATTTCGCGGCACACTTTTAGAATTTCCGCGGCACACAAAAGTGCCGCGGCACAGTGGTTGAGAATCACTGCCCTAGACGTACTGACGACAGAATGTTCAATAAGGTCGAAAATCGAGCGAAAATTGGAAATTTTAAAATCGATTATTAGCAAAACTAATCGATAAATGTACCACATTCCTCCTCACCTAAATCACAGTTTAAAACCAGTTTAATTTTTTTTGAATCTTTTTGTTTTGAAAAAAAGTAATTTTACTTAAAAAAAAAAAATAAAAACAACACGGTCTGCGTCCAAGTGTCCTCTTTTAAAAAATATATACTTTTGTGCAATTGTTTTGAGTAATAATCAAGATATCAAGGAATTATGATAGTATATTTTCAAATTCTGAGGATTCCTCTTAAAAGGTGTCAGAGTGAAAGAAAAGTAAAAATGCATTATTAATTAACTAATGAATTAATTGCCTCTTTAAAATAACCAATTCGAGGCGAATATCCAATATGATTGCTTATTAGTTATTATATTAGCAATAAGCGAATTTTACGCATCGTGTATATAATTTTTATAATTGAGCGATAGCGACATCTATCGGTCATGAAGTAAGCTATTATCTTGTTTTTGACAGCTTGCAAGTTGAAAGTTGAAACCGCGGATGTATTTGAAACTGCTTTTTGTGTTTTTGTGGTTGAAATCGCGAATGTGCAACATATTAGTAAGAATTCTTTCATTTTTGGTTTATTGTTGGTTTTTGTACCTTAACTAAATGTAATTAGGTCATGGAGGCGTTAATCTTTCGTTTGTGTGAGTTGACCCAAATTTTATAAAAAAAAATTTCTTTAACCTTGAAGCCTGATAAACCTAACCCTAACTTTTTGATAATTCATTAACACGTTTTTGTATTTCCAGATTCGTACGGTTTTTCCGGAAGCACTAATATGAATGTGTTAAATATGATGGGTGGTCCTCGTGACTTGATCCATAACGAGAAGAAGAAGATGATGGTTTTATGCACACCGAAAGGATAGCAGGATTAAAGGTAAGCATTTTTGTTTGAACTTTTTTTGTTAATAAAATATTAAAATAATAAGAATTGCTCTGTTACCACGAACAAAACTGAAATCGTGGTTAAAATCTTATTCTTTGTATTGTAAATCGGGATCTTGTTTTGTATCGTTGCGATGTTGAATTTCAGATTTCCCCCATTCTGCGTTTACCAGAATGATTAAATTTGAACCCTTTGCATACCTTGGTTTTTATTTTATTGACTCTGATTTTAAAAGAACTACTAAAAGTTTCATTTTGCATACGTTCTTCAAAATCGATTTTCTCAAAGTTGTCTGGATTGTTCAATTTTCATCTCATGAAGTTCTAATTGTAATGTAAAGGTACAATATTGTAAAGGTATAATGTTGGTGGTGCAGGTCTGTGATGACCAAAGTTGGTACTAACCTTGTAAATGCAATTTTTAATCTGAGTTGAAAGTCAGCATGCGTTATTAAAAGTTGTAAAACTGAAAGAAAAGTAAAAATGCATTATTAATTTGCTAATAAATTAATATCTCTCTGAAATAACCGGTTCGAGTCGAATTAAAACGATTTTAAAAATCCAATATGATTGCTAATAATATGCGAATTTTACGCATCGTGTATAATATAATTTTTATAATTTAGCGACAGCGACATCTATTGGTCATCAAGTAAGCTGCTATCTTGTTTGACAGCTGTGAACACTGCGTTTTGTTTCCTTGTGGGTGAAATCGCGAAATGAGACATTAATTTATTTATAATGTGCAACTTCTAGTGAGAATTCTTTAATTTTTAGGTTTATTGTTGGTTTTTGTACCTTAAATAAGTGTAATTAGGGCATGGAAACGTTAATCTTTCGTTTGTGTGAGTTTACCAAAATTTTATTGAACAAATTTTCGTTTAACCTTGAAGTTGATATACCTAACCCTAATTTTTTGATAAATTATTAACACATTTTTGTATTTCCAGATTACGGTTTTTCCTGAAGCACCAATCTGAATGTGTTAAATATGATGGGTGGCAGTGAAGAAGTTCCATCAGGCCTCGTGACTTCATGTGAAGAAGAAGACGATGGTTTTATGCACACCGAAAGGATAGTAGGATTCAAG
The DNA here is from genome assembly GCA_958510855.1 of Rhagonycha lutea. NCBI lineage: Eukaryota > Metazoa > Arthropoda > Insecta > Coleoptera > Cantharidae > Rhagonycha > Rhagonycha lutea. The sequence goes on from OY294038.1 coordinate 24,844,314, forward strand.
GTAAGAATTTTTTGTTAGAACTTATGAGGCAAACTGAAATCTCGGTTAAAATCTTATACTTTGCATATACATCGGGATATTGATTTGTGTCGTTGCGATTTTGAATTTCAGATTTCCCAAATTCTGCTTTTACCAGAATGAATAAATTTTAACCCTTTGCATAAAGAATATCTAATAGCTTTGCATCCCATGAATAATTATTATAAGATCTTGTAAATAGATTAAATATGCACTGTTTTGAATTGAATTGCAAAATATAACACTTAATCACATCGGGTACGAATTAATATTGGGAATCATGTTTCTAAATGTTATTTAGAAGAAATATTATTTAAAAATGTATTTATGTTACTCTAATAATTGAAGTCTGATGGCAATTAATATCCATCAATAAACCATAAAAAAATGTATGTAATACGTATTTTACAGTGTAGATGGTATGAAATGCCCGGTGATAAAATTTTAAATTAAGGGTATTTTTTTCATAGATATTAATTTAAACATAAGTATCTTAAATTTTTAGACACTAAAAATGTAATGGACACTTTTAGTACTAAAGTAATCATATTCATATTAATATGAAACTAATGTTCAAGTTTTATAATTGACTACCTATAATAACTATAAAATTTACGAATTTGATAAATTTAATATAATTTATGTAACCAAATAAAAACATCCCTGCAAAATAAACTTCAGGTATATTATATACCTGTCAGGTGTATATACCTACAGAAAAAATTAAAAATTTTAGTAAAACAACACTTTTAAATTACCGAACCTACTTTTCATCAGCCCTTTTTTACGAGCGACTAGCCAGTTTTCGTTCTTCCACTAATCAACTGTTAATTTCGCCAATTCTTGACGAACTTTTTCCTTCCCTTCATGAGATTTTACATTTCTCTTTCACTAACGCTGGATAATCTCCCATCGTCATGCATTTTATTATTTGCCAAACGTCCTTGTCTGGTATCGAATGCTCATTTGCTCCAAGTGCAATCACTTTGAGACTGCCATTGGGTCAATATAAAATACCATTTTCTTCCCACAGTGAGTGAACTGTCACCAACATTTTTGTGCCATTTTCAATAATTGTTTGTACTATTTTATACATATTTTGTTATATGAAATGAAACGAAAGCCCATCTTCGTTGCTATTTGGGGGCTGCAGTTAAAGTATCACTTCTAATGGAATGGCTAATCTAAAATAACAATTGATGAGTATGAGCAAAAATAAACTGATTTCTTATTAATAATATCCATAGTCAAATTAAATATTGGATTATTTGTGATCTCCAAGTGTGGTCCACCACCAGTTCCACTTACTTGTAATCTATCGGTGACAGCTTGCTTCCTGGTTTGCTTCTTTTGGTTGTTATAAAACCTTTGCAATATTTCTATTGACCGATGTGTCGTTGTCGAAGAATTAAACTCCGTTTTAATTTTTTTTCCATATCTTCCGATTATCTGATCGCCATCAAATTCCGAAGGTCTTCCTGTAACTTGCGTTGTTAACATTGCTTTAATAGCATTGTCTTCTTCCGTTATATTAAAATCTTTACAAGGGGCTCCACCTGTTCCCCTTGCAAAGTTTTTCTCATCTGCAAATTTCTTTTTTGTTCTTTTCTTTAAGTTTTCGAATTTATTTTTCAATACTACTGCGTCTCTTGAACCATCGACAGCAGCAATATTGAATTCCTTTGCAAGCTTTTGCCAAGCTTGAACTTTATTGTCATTAGACGAGGCATCGGTGCGTTTGCACTCGACCTTAGCTTTGTGTTTTTCTGCAAGTGTGACTAACAAGTGGACTTCCTTAGCAGAAAAATTTGGAGCCTTTAACCGCTTGCCTCACATTATCGTTATTTCTGAGTTCTGGGAAATTTTACATTAAAATCTGTGTCTTAATATGTACGATTTTGAATTAATTCCCATTTCGTACGCATTCATCTTTGGTTCCCTATGAAATCTCGAATATTAATGTCATCAAAGCACATGCACAAATAACTCTGGAAAATACTATCAAAAGTTCAGATATTAATTAAACGCTTTTATTTCCAAATCGAATACTTCCTAAAGTCATGCATCCACCATTTTTTAAAATTGGTATTTTAACCAATTTTTGTGTGAAAAACTAACTCTTTTGATGTTATTGGTGTAAATTATTTGCCTTTCTTCTTCGTTTCCTTAACCAAGTCACCCCAATTTTCGACTTCCATTCCTACCAATATGTCAGGAATGTTTTTGATATCTTTGCATCTAGCTATTTCTCCAGAACATGCTCCATTATAAATTAGTTCGGCAGATTGTTGCAAGTCATATATCCATAATACTACACACAATGCAAGCTTTAGGTGGTTTTCGTCCATTGTCCATCCAACACTCACTTGGCTTCATTCATTTCTGCTTCAAAATTTTTTTGTAATATGTTTATCTGAACTTCTTTTCATTTCTTCATGGAAATTGTTCTTCATAATATGTTGTTCTAATGAACAACAAAGCGGTGGGTTACGTAATGAACAACAGGGTTCTGGTCAAAATGATGTTCTTCATACCTTGATGTACATCTTCTACAACGGATTCTTCCATTTCTTCATCTAACTTATTGATACTTTGATGTATTTGTATATTTTCTGCAACTGATGGTTCTTCCAAACTTGGTATGTTCTTCTATATCTTTTGCTGCGGATAGTTTCAGTCGGAACAAATATATGGGAGGTGTGGACCAAATGGTTTGATACCAGATTGCGAATAACTCTTATATTTCACGCACACACTCTACATGGAACCAAGATGGAGGAGCCCCAGTAGATAAAAATGTTGTTTGATGTTGAGTTGATCACATCAGGATGTGGCGATGAAGTTTATGAAAAATAATATTAGAGGTAGTTTATTTAATATATTTTTATTACATTAATAGTCAATTGAACCCCCGCGTGCATTTATTACGTCTTGTAATCGATCAGGCATTGACCGCACCAAGTTGTCAAGGCAGTCGGCACTTAAAACATGGTCCCAAACGAATTTTATGGCTTCTGTTAATGCAGGTACATTCTGTGGGGATCTTTCAGCGACGTACTGCTTCATTATTGCCCACAGATTTTCAATTGGATTCAAATCGGGGCTGTTTCCTGGCCAATCAATTACATCAATTCCATTATCGAGAAAGTAATTCGCCGCCTGTAGAAAATAAAAGAACAATTATTGGCTTTGACGTCGCCGTTAGAAAGGATTTAGAATCCTTCCTTGCTTCTGTAGTGGACTGTATGTTGGTTTTGCGTTGAATATGGGATTTCGTTGCCCAGTATTACCTTTATTATTATGCACTAAAGGGTTAGGTTATTAAGCATAACAATAATCTTTGATGAATAAACATGTATTTATTTATTTATTTTGAGTACATTAAATTTGTCACAGCAGGTCTTCTGCTTGCGAGTTCTTAAGTGTAACTAACTTGAAAAGGGAAGGGCGCGCTCTGCTGGGAACACAAGTCCAACGGAGCACGCTGTAACTAATACACAACCTGTACCGGGCTCGGTCAAGAAGTAATCTGACAAATTCAGAAATATTAACATCATAACGTAATTACTAAATTTTGAAAAAAATAATTTGTTTTCTGCATATAAATTTTCCACCGATGGTGACAAACTTGTTTCAAGTATTTCAATATACTTTTTGGCGTTTACTGTACCGTGTATAATGTTTAGGTTGCCTAATCCACTTTGGGAGAAGCAGCCTCAGATCATTATACCCTGTCAACCGCGTGTAGTTTTTATAGTGCATTTTTCTGATAGACGCTTTCCTGGGAATTGATGCACGAATCTTTTACCATCCGATCCAAAAAGTAGAAATTTTGATTCGTCCGAAAAGATATTATGTTTTGTTAAATTTTAGCATCATTGCTTAACATAAATGATTCTGTAAGAAATATTTTTCTATAAAGTTTATGAGATGAATGTTCGGAGCTAGAGTGCATTAATGGTTCTTTCACATGTGGAATGAATTGAAATTCATTCAATCAAAATCCGTTATTGGAAATGTCACTAATTTCATTAATAAGAGGGGTTAAAAAAGATTCCAGTGGTGGCTTTCCATGTCCATAATAAATTGCTGCAACCATTGGCTTAAGAGGAGTTTCACTGTCTATAGCAAAAAGTATGGGCCAAAATTCCAAAGAGGAACTGTTAAATGGAGATATTCCATCAATATTAAAGATTAATGACACAGTACACTGATCAGGTTGAATGTTTTGGTTATTACACAATACTGTTATTAAGTTCGATTTTATGCCATTATACCAAAATTTCCCTGCACCCATTTCAGTTACTGTTGTTTCCCGAGGCGTATTCAATAATGTTCGACAATCTTTTGGAAAATACTCCATTCCATTAGACCGCAAAGTTTTAGTACATTTATTGCAGAATGTGGTACTTTATGATGTAACGCCCAGTGTTGTAAGTCTTCTACAAATTTGAATTTTTCACTCAAACAGGTTTCGGCCACTTCATCGGAATCTGAAACATCTTCTATGATGGAGTCATGTAATATAATGGATCTATGGTCGTGCAATTTAGCATTCCACTTATACGTTTTCGCCCACGGGCGCTACGGTCGTTTTCTGTAGTGGAACTTCATGAGCCTGTCAATTTTAAGAATTTTGAATTTTTAAATTCAAATTCTCCTCTTAAGGAGCAGCTTCCCTGGGGAGCATTTTGATGTTGAAGGAACTGTAATAACATTCAAAATTGTCTATTTTTCATAAACACTTAATTAAATAAATAAAATATTATTTAGTCAACTAACGGGTTAAGGAAGTGCTACTGTCCCGTTCGGCTTCGTAGCTAGCTGAAGTTGATGCTGAAGTTGATGTTGAAGTGAACCCTGTTGACGATGCCAATGCAACAGGGTCACACCAAGCTTTTCTGGAAAAAATTTCTTCCATACTCTGCAAAATTAGAACTACTTATTACAATTTACTTCAGTAATTTGGTTATTAAGTACCTTAAAAAACTGCCAATTTCTTCGGCTATTTTCTGATTTCTTATTGTGATCTTTTACTGATCTGTAAGTTTTTTTCAGGCTCCTCATCTTAGCCGCACATTGAGGACCGGTAATTACTCGATTATTTTTTTCAAAAATTTTGGACATATCTGCCCAAAATTTTTTGTGGCTGCACTTGCCCGATGTCAGTCTGTCCTCCATGTCCTTTTAACTGCTTAGCAGCAAAAGGACACGGAATGTCGACCACCTGTATAGAGAGCCTGAAATATATTCATAATAAAAATCTAATCTTATAATATACAAATATAATTTAAATTTAGATTATTTTGAACATCTCGAAACATACCAGTATCATCCACACCGGTCTCCTCACCGGGTGCCAGGTCGTCATCTACCGCATCTACTCTAGCCATCTCTTCCTCCTCGGCTAAAGGATCTTCCGACATCCTCATGCCCATCCTCTCCTCATTGACTTCTTTTATAGCGGAGTTCATTAGTGCCGTGGCAAATATCACGTCTGAAAAATATTTTGCACAAATATATTATGATATCTGTATTACTCCAGGCATTTCACAGGTAAATGCGTTACTTGGGATGGCATCTTACTTACAAAATAACATGCCGCATTTTGTATTATGATTATTTCTCGCGAGTCGATTTTGTCTGGTTTTTTAAAGAAACCGATAGAAAATTTTGTACCATACGTGGACATCTAAATTTAATTCAAAGCAATTTCATTCGTGAACATTTAGATGTCCACGTGTAGTACAAAAATTTCTATCGGTTCTATATTCTATAGCAGATGATGTTAAAGAAAACATTTATAAGAAATTCAAATTATAAATTAAATTATTGACTGGTTTTATTTTACAATAAATCAAACACTTTGTAATCTTCATCGGTTGCTATAGTTTTATAATTAATTCTAGTAAAAATAAAGTAGTATATTAAAAGTAATATATTGTCATATACCGGAAGCCTTTAACACAACTATAAAAAAATTAAAAAAAACACCTCCGGTAAATACATCCCGTGCTCCAGCTAGCTCAAATATTCCTATCCCTATAAAAAAAATCGTGGCAAAACTGTGGAAAAACGCCTTCCAACTTTTTAATAAAATTCAATGCTATAACAACTTAAATTTTATTTGGAAAAGATAAATTTTATTTTAGTTAGATTTGAATTATTATCAACATCAACCGACTATTTGTAATGGTTGAAATTTATAGTTACAATGCTAGATCCACCAATTCTATCATCCATGCAAGTGGACATTTAGGGCCAGTTGTATAAAAGAGGGTTAACTCGGGGATCAGCTGATCCTGGTTCAAGAGCTGACCCAGGATCGCCGCAAGGTAGATAGATTACAAATAAACCTATCAAGTAAATCTATTTTACTTTACTATTTACTTGATAGGTTTATTTGTAATCTATCTACCTTACGGCGATCCTGGGTCAGCTCTTGAACCAGGATCAGCTGATCCCCGAGTTAACCCTCTTTTATACAACTGGCCCTTACTGTTCATAAAATAACTACCCCTTGCACCAACGAAGGAACAAAATTTAAATGAAATTATAAAAAAAATTGTTTATTAATTCGGTACCTTTTAATATTGTTCTATTGGTAAAACTCAAATGAAATCAGCACGCTCATGCAAACATTTTTCAAAAACAATGATCTCTCCAAATTGCTTCTTTCCAGATTCATCCAATATCCAAAATATTCTATCCGTTACCATATGACCAAGTTGGACCATGTGTTAATTTTACATCTCAATTTTTCCACTTTCAAACAAATCGTATGCTTCCATCCATTTAGCAATAATGCAGACTAAATAACTACAACACTTCCTGAACCGATCGTGGCCCCAGGAACTCAAATTTCACAATCAAACTCGGACGGAAAATTCACCAGTCCGTTTTTCAAGATGGTCGCTAGCGGAAGACCTCCTTTCCTCGTATCCAACTTGTAAAACCAAATTTTTCACTTATCGCTGACGCGGCACATTTCAAATTTTACCAATCGCACTTCACTAATTATTTTAAGTTATACAAATCAAACATAAACAACATTTGAAAATCTTATTGAAACTTTCCTAGAAAGGTGAAACGTTCCAACCGCAAGAAACGACAAATTTCGTTTCTTAAACTCAAACAGTCTGTTGACGGAGCCCTCTTGCATAAGAAACTCAAAAATTTTATACAACACTGAAAACCATTTAATTAAAATCATCTCTTCCAAATTATATTCATCTAATTAATTTTACATTTTTCCCGGGCATTTTTCATCAATTTGCCACCGTTTCCCCCTTCATCAAAATTAATATGACAATATTTATATATTTTAATTTGATAAATAATTCATAATAATTAGATAATTTACCTTTCTGTGCACGTTCTGCATCAGCTTTTGTGACCATCACTTCCAAATAACGATTTTCTTCGACGTTAAAAAATTTAATTTTTTCACACTCCATTTTAAAATTTGAACTTCTATTATTTGCGCGCGTTACTCTACGAATGATCACAACGACCCACCAGTTTTCAACGGGCGCCGCGGTCGAGTTGGGCTAGCAATCGGTGACGTCACTAATGACGTTTTGAGCTCGACATTTACAATATTGACTTTTGTAGTACCAGGAACTTAATCCCGCGACTACTTTATTTGTGGGATTGCGGCAAAGCCGCAAATTGTATGTTTTGTTCATTGGATGGTGAACCCTCAGAAGTTTGGCGCTAGACCATTCATGACTGTCGCGGTTCGCGAGGGCTTTGACAGGGAGAAAATTAAGATAAGTATTACCGTTCGTTGTGGAGCATACGTGTATCGCTGAGTTCCTGTAAGCATAGTTAGTGTACACAGAAGAAGTGAGGCAGGAGGAGGAGGAGGTTGTTTTGGCTTTTTGCTTAAGTGAGGTGATGATGGCTTTTTGCCTGTTAAAAACACTTTCACTTTTAACTTTCACTTTTAGTGTTTGTGTGGTTTTTTACCGTTACGAGATTTGTCTTTTCGCGGGAGTGATGAACTTGCACTTTCGCAGAAATGTTTTTGTTTATCACTGGGGTGCGAGCACGCCGTGAGCATGATGGAGCGTGATGTATATTGGTACTTGGTTTTTATAAGTGTCTGTGGCACTGGTCGTCGAGAGGGTATCACTTTTTAAGTGTTTTTCACCGGTGAGATTCACTTTGGTGTCTTTTCACTAACGGGCACTTTGTGTTTTCGCTCTGAGAGATGGATGATTATGCATTGCGTAAAGTCTGATTGCGAGAGCTGGAGAAGTTAGCGTATGGGAGATTCACTGGGCTGCGTGTTAATTGTCTGTGGGGATAACTTTCGCTTTCAGTTTTGAGTGTCTTTTCACTATCGGGAGGCACATTCACTAGTGTTTGTGGTTGGTAAAGTCGGGATCACTGAGTGTCTTTTCACTAAAGGAGGAGAGTTGCGCGGGCTTCGATTTTACACCTGTGAGTGGAGCGATTCGTGATCACATGAGTCGATAATGTTTATTGGCGATTCGCGCACTGACACTGAGTTTAAGTGGGAAGCACTCGCGGGGTTTTGTGTTTCCGGAAGTGTTTGGGATCGTATTTACCGAGGGCGTTCACTAGTGGATTTGTGCTGGTGGCGATGCGGTCGTACATGTTGATGGCCTGGTTTTGAATAAATTCGTCTGTGGTGAAGAGTTTGGAGTCCTTGCGGAGTCTGGCATTGGTGACACGCCTGGGGGCGTCCCAGGCGGCACGAAGGAATTTATTCTGTTGCACTTGAATCTGATAAAGGTGGGTGTTTGCCTCGTTTCCCCACACTGGGGCGGCGTAGGTGATTGTTGGTCGGACTATTGACTTGTAGAGGAGCAATTTATATGCAGGGTTCATTTCGCTTTTTCTTCCGACAACGCAGTAAATATTGCTCATGAGTGCCTCGCATTTTTGTGTGACTGATTGTACATATGTGTTTAGCCTAGTTGAGTTTTTTTATCGAGTGTTACACCGAGGTATTTGACTTCGGTGCACCAAGGAACTTCTTCGTCATTGATCCGTAGTTCGAGTTCTGGAATGCCGTGCCTGTGGGCAAACATAATGGCCTTGGATTTAGTTGGGTTGATGCCAATTCTTCAGGTTCTGCACCAAGTGGCAACTAAGTCAACGGTAAGTTGAAGGCGTGCGGTGGCTAGATCTGGACTTTTAGACGATGTGAAAATGCCGGTGTCGTTGGCGTAGAAGGCGTAGTGTACTCTTGGATTTTCAGGTTGTGGCATGTCGCTTGTGTAGATACTGTAGAGGTCGGCGGCAAGGACGGAGCCTTGAGAGACGCCGGCGGCGTGTAGGGTACCTTCTTCGGAGAGGGTGCCGTTTACGGAGATTCGAAAAGTGCGGCTGGATAAATAAGATTGGATATTTGTATGATGCGGATTGCTATACCGGCTTTTATCATTTTGTAAAGTAGGGCTTCATGCCACACCGTGTCGAATGCTTTGAGTATATCGAGGAAAACTGCTGCGGTATATTCGTTTTTGTTGTAGCCGTGGGTGATATGTTCGACTAATCTGAGAATTTGGAGTGTGGTGGAGTGGCCACTTCGGAACCCGAACTGTTCATTTGGAACTTTAGGCGCGCGATTTCATTACGTAACCGAACTAGAATCACTTTTTCCGCGATTTTGCCGATTGATGGGAGTAGGCTGATTGGCCGGTAACTCTGTGGTAGTTTTGGGTCTTGGCCGGGCTTAGGAATGACGATGACGTTGGCTTTTCGCCATTGTGAAGGAAAGTGTCTAAGGCGGAGGGCTGCGTTTACGATTCCGGTGATCGCGGTCACTGCTTTTCGCGGTAGTTCTTGGTGAGTGCTCGGTTAAGCCCGTGTCTCACGGTCAATATTTCCATCAATATTTTGATAATAATTTTTATCAAAACCGTTTTGACCATGGGACAGGTCATTTTGATAAAAATTTATAACTTGTCAAACGATGCTTCTATTTTAATGACGTCACATCAATATGTTGACGGAATACGACCGTTTCTATAATTTTGATCATATTGATGAAACAATGGTTTTGATTGGTTGATGTGCTTCGTTTGTGGTCGTTTTCGAACGAACAAGTTTTAACTTTTAACCTCACTTTTGATGATCTGTCATTCACAGCAGACTACTTTTATCAAAATATTGATGAAAATTTTGATCGTGTGACTTACTTATAAATTTTGATCAAAACATATTTAATGACGTCAGATCTATCAACATTATCATCAAAATATTGATGGAAATTTTGACCGTGGGACCCGGGCTTTAGAAATGTTGTCGTGACCTGGGGCTTTACGGGCTTTGGTTGACTTGATTATGCGTGCGATTTCTTGGAACGAGGTGGGTTCGACGATGGAGGGGTCTAAGGCGTTGACCATGTTGATGTGGTCTTGGTCGATGTAGTCGTTGTTCGGAGTGCATTGGTTGCTGAAATTGTCTGCTAGAGCGTCTGCTTTCTCCTTGTCACTTCGTGCAAGGGTGTTGTTAGGACGTTTTAGTACTGGCATTTGGGTTCTTTTTTGTCTTATCGCCTTTACGAAGCGCCAGGCGTTGGGTTCGTTAAAGGCGATGGTTTCGAGTTTATTCGACCATAGATCATTATGATGCTTCTTGACCTGTATGGAGACCTCGTGTTTAAGTTTCGCATAGGCTTTTTTATCAGCTGGGTTCATGGTGGTTTGTGCCAGTTTACGTGCGCGGTTTTTCGCCTTTATGAGAGTTTTTAACTGAGGGGTTTTGAGCTCGACCGCAACGACCGCGGCTTTAAAAGCGTATTTTCGCGAGGATCCCGGTTAGTACCGCTCGGTTACTTTTGGTCAACTTTGGTTAGTCCCCCACCACAATTTCTAATTTAACATAACCTCAAATCCTCGTCTTTAGAACGTTTAGAACCACTTCCAACTTTAAAATTTAAATTGTGGCGCACATTTGTACTGGCAAAGCAACCGCAAAAAGTAACCACTGATTTTGAGCGGTCGTCTTTGGTTAACTTTGGTTGGGTAACTTTTTAACCAAAAACTACCTCCCCTCTAACCGTTCGTCGCGAAAATGACATAAAATCTAACCGGTTACTTTTGGTTAACCAAAATGCCTCGCGAAAATACGCCTTAAGTGGAACGATTGATAGTCGACCGTGGTCGTCGTGGGCTTTAAGTGGTACGCACCCTAACTAAAACAGGCTTACAAGATTGTTTTAAGTTTTTTATGAATACGGCTGTACATGTTTAGGTAAAATTTACTGAAAATGTTCAAATGTGTTACTTGGGATATTGCTGTCCTCTATAGGTTCACGTGCCTTGAATCTAATTAATTGTTCTATATTTTCAACAACGGCACGAATACCAACACATTCGTTATAGGTGTTATTACAAACTTCTTCCACTAAAATTAACAAAATACATTGTTGTATTGAAGTAAACTACTACAATTAAAAATAATATACTCACCTGTTGCCAAGCGTTCGGCATGATCTTTAATGCATTTTTCGATAGCATCGATACGTTGTGACAAACCATTGTTCACTATAATATAATGGGTCAAGTTAATTAAGTTAACTCTTCGACAGAAGACAGTTTGAGGTCAAGGCAAACAGGAGTATCATAAGAAAAATAAGTTAATTAAGAATACACTTACGTTCATTATGCTCATTTATATTATAATAGGTAACTGGTATATCTTCAGCTCCTGGAGTACTTTTGTTCTGTTCGATCGTAATAACTGGTATATTCTCAATGCTATCGCCATATGAGGTTGAAACTGGAAAAATATTTGATATTTCTTTTTTCAGTTGTAGAAGGAAGTGCAGTTCCAGAGTTATCAAAGATAACTGCAGATAGGTTTCATACGTGTATACAATCGGTCTACCTTCAGCCCGAAACTTTGTAATTGCTCTTAAATAAGCTCTTTTATTCTATTGCGAATATCGGTGGATTCCATTAATAACTTTCGCCGATCACTTGTTTTTTGCCATTTAAAATATGTGCCGGTTAATAATTGATGTTCTAGCTCCTGTAAAACCGATATTCGCATCTTTAACACTGTTCAAAATTCCTGTATAAAACAATAAATCTTTATACAATATTCCATAATGTTTTGTAAAATTTACCTTTTACTGTTGGCCTACGTTTCTCAGTACGATGATTATTATATACGACATTTCGTTCAGTCTCCATTTGTCCATTACTTAATTAGTTGCAGGGCTCGGACGTTTTCGCACCTTTCCAGGTGTAGAAAATTTTGGTTTGTCACCCAACTGCAACCCTTTACTTTCCATGCAAATTCGACGAACAGTACTTTTGCTAAGTTGAGTTGCATCCGCTGTACGCGAGAGAATATCTTGTACCAGATTCAGATTGATAGGTGAAGCATTACTTGCTTCTTTCTTCATAAAATCGAAAACGTGGGCTACTATCTCCCTAGCTTGGCTATTAACCCTTATCCTGGCAAGAAGAGAATTTCCAGAAAAAAATTGTGGTTGACTATTTTTTGCAAGTGTTTAGGCATATAACAAACCATATTTTACTAAATAAGCATTAATGGAATGTATGTGATGCAAGGTATCATATATCATACCTTATTGTATCCACTGATTGAATTTTATTCAAATTTTCACCAACTACCAACAAATATGGTTGAACTGGTTGTTTCCTACAAATTGCCTTCTGTTTTTGTTGTTCAATGCTGGTTTCTACGTCACCTACAGTGTAAAATTATATTATACTATAGTTTATAATTATTTTCATCTAACATGAAATAAAAAACCTACATTAGCACGAATAACAATGCTTTCCATGCATTCAATTATTGAAAATTTTAAGCTCTCTTTTGAAATTTTAATTGTCCCTTTTGAAGGTGCTATATGCTATATGGCATAATAGCTGTATTTTACAAATAACTTTTCAATCTATAAAATGTATAATTGTTACTGTTTAAGTGGCCAATAATTTAATATCGATAATAATACCAAATAGCTAACTATTTTACAGATCTCAATTTTTAGGAGAAAAAATAGTAAAATTTAAAATATAGGCAACATACCAATTATTAGGGTATATTATACATTTTATTCATTTGTATTTAAACAAAAAATAAGCACATCGTGAAAATGACATATTTTGTGTAAAAATTTATCAGCTTTCAGAAAATAATATCAAATTTAAAATAAAACTTCAAAAACCGAAATAATTTCAAAAATGAAAGTGTTTTAATCGTATAGCATACATTTTATTTATTTGTATTTAAACAAAAAATATGCACATCGTGAAAATGACATATCTTGTGTAAAAAATTCTCAGCTTTCAGAAAATAATATTAAATTTAAAAAAAAAACTTGCCGCACTGTCAGAAAAATCGCTTTTTTGACTTTAATTGAATTTTTAAGGGGCTTTTGTGGTTTATAATAAAAAATTAATATCTTCATTGAAAAGCTGAGAATTTTTGACAAAAGATACCGTACTTTTCGAATTTTTAGGAAAAATGTTTCTACTTCAAAAAAATTAATGAAAAAGTTCCAAAAAAATTTTTTGTCAAAATTCAAAAAATCATTACGACGAAAGTACTTAATCTTAAGAGCCAAAATCTTCAGTGAGTCATTATATTTATACAGAGAATAACTCCACAAAATTTGAAAAAAATCCGCGGGGGTGAGACTTTGAGTTGGACTTTAATTGGTGGAATGACCCATATACGTCATATACGCCATATAAGTCTACAAGAAATTGGTGATGACTGATGATAGTCATCAGCTCGAAATGTTTAACACTTAAGTAAGGTGAACGTTAGTTTAGTAAAATGGAGAACGGGTTGTTTCCTTTAACAATGTCCAGTTACACCTTGTACAGGAAATGAAGTAAATTTAAGTTGCACAATGAATATTACTGTCAGCATCTATACACCTGCAACTCTAAAGATGAACTTAATTTATTTTACTTAACTTATCGTCCCGTGCTATTAATTGATTAAGGCGATGAATAAAAGAATGTTTTTACCCAACGGCTGTAGAAAAAGGCTAGGTTAACTATTTCTAATTTTAAATTACAATCTTAAAAAATAATACAAAAAATAATAAAAAACTTAAATTTTAAATATACTTTTATTAATTTAATATTTTATTCCATATTATAGTTATATGATATACCACGAAGATACTCTATAATATTTTACCGATTATAATTAGTAACTTTTCTTAAAATTCTCTTATCGGCATCCAAATATCGTTTTCGTTTTTTACTTACTGTATGGCCTGCAACATTTCTTTCATATTCAACATCGTAGTCTTTTAAATATTTTTCAATTTGTTGATGAAATTCCATATAGTAGGGTGTGAAATTCCACTACCAAAAGCTAATTGTCGCTTCCACTTAGCATTCGTTGGTACACAGACCCAATATTTGAGGGAAATACTGCAGTAGCTCTTGTTCCAATATTTCGAAAACGACCTATATATTTATGTATTGGTAAACCATTCCAAAATTGGTTCAAGATCTTCCGGAAAATGATTTTCGAGCTCGGCAATTGCATCAATAACGTCTTCTTGCGGAACAAATACCATTGACGTAATCATTTTTTCATGTAGGTAATGCCAAATAGATGTCGGTATTATATCTTCCTAGAAGGTGATGTGATGCCAAGTGGTTCCGAAGATTTTTCACCCAATGAAACAAGCAACCGTTAATGTTTGCTTCTGGAAACACTGCACGTAAAGTGTGGTGGATGGCAAGTTCATAATCGACACTTATGCTATCTGGATTCAGTTGTGACCATAGAACGCGTATCATCGTGAATAATTTTGTATATGTTTCAGTGCTCTTATCGGGCAACAAACAATATACAATCGGAAAAACTTTTTCGTCAATTTTTCTTGATAAAATCACAAATATTTGTACAAAAAGAGGGTCAAAGCTTGGGGCCCATATTTAAAACCTTATTTAATCCTTAATGGTCTTTGCGTACTTAAAAAATTGATTAATTTCCCAACCGGCTGGCCGGTGCACCTACCATCGCGGTATTGCAAAAAAAACCGTGGCGATTCTAAGACGTCCCGCGCCTTCAAGTACGCGGCGATGACCCCCCACATAATCCAGGTCATCGGAGGAGTTTCTTAATAATAAAACTCCTCGGCACTCCGTTCTTGGTGTCAGCGACCGTGACGGCGTAGCCACCGTCCATCTTCTTAACCGCCGACCGCGGCAAGTACGCCAGCTCTACGGACCTGCAGGCCCCCGCAACTCCCATTATGAGCACAACCTGTAATACAGAAATCTGTAAAAGCGTGTACATAGAACGTGATAGTGCTACTTACTTTACCAACAGATGGCTTTCATTTGATGCCGCTCTCTGCTCTCTGGTGAGCACGGCAGCTTTTTTGGTGTTGTGTGGCACATCACCTTCCCGTTTGCAAAAGCTCTTGAATTTGTGGAAGTCATCTATGTTGATGCCATGCTCCGATACAAGCGTGGCCTTCACCATCGATAATTTCGACCACAATGTCGAGGGGCTGTACTCCTTGGATAGCTTAAGCATGTACGCCAACATGATGTCCTCGTTGAGGTCTTTAACCTCGACATTGTGGTCGATAGAAAGTCCTTTAATTTCAGGTACTCACGCTTGTATCGGTCGCATGACTTCTTGGGCAGCAACTCGCCTTTCGCCTCCCTGGCTGCTTCTTCCAATCGAATATCCATTTCTTAGCTTTTTTTAAATCACACTATCGACCCTAACCGTTACACGCTTCGATCATGGTTACACGTTACAATTGCAACTAGCGTGGTCTTAATCAATATGGCGGAATAACGAAAAGTGCATTTCCTCAGCGCAGCCGCAAAACGCTTTTACATTCTCGGAAGCGGTCGTTCGCCTCGGCTCATTGTCTAAACCGCTACTCGAGCGTAAAATGGCGTTTTACGTCCTTGTGATCATCTTGTGATGCAGCTTATCGTCGTGATTGATATTTAAATTTAAGGTTTTAATTATGTGTAGGCCATCCTTACCTAACACAGACTGATTTGCCCCAGATTTGCCACCTAGTACGCTAATGCTTGTTTTCACCAACAATTTATTTAAGAATTTCCTAGTAAAGAATTATTTAGCTAGGATTCCATAAATTTGATTGGTCAAATTTGACATATGAGTTTTTTTATGTCAATACTATGTCAAATTTCACCAATCACATTTATGGAATCCTAGCTAAGTAATTCTTTACTAGGAAATTCTTAAATAAATTGTTGGTGAAAACAAGCATTAGCGTACTAGGTGGCAAATCTGGGGCAAATCAGTCTGTGTTAGGTAAGGATGGCCTACACATAATTAAAACCTTAAATTTAAATATCAATCACGACGATAAGCTGCTAAGTAATTCTTTACTAGGAAATTCTTAAATAAATTGTTGGTAAAAACAGGCATAAGTCTCCTATTTTATATATCACCCTTTTCTTAATTCGATTGTTTAATTTTTCTTCATATCTTGAAGCTATTAAATTTGCTTTGTCCCTCGCTCTTTCACAATCTCTCTGATAATCTACTTGATCAATATTAAACCTCCACGGTCTTTCAGGCATAGTACCCGTCATCAGATACCACGGTGAATAGCTAGTTTTAAAATTTGGACTTACATTAATAAAATGTTCTACCCGATTTAAATGTTCCACCCAACGATCATGATGGTCTTGTGTTAAAATTCTCAAAAACTTTAATACTTCTGCAATTATTCTCTCTGAAGGATTACTTTGCGGATGACGAATTGAAATAAATCTAACTTTAATAGGCTGTTCACTTAAATGTTGAATGAATCTATCATTATAAAAATAGGTAGCATTATCTGTCAATATTTTCTTTGGTTTTATTACGTTGTTAATGAATAAATCTAATGTTGTCGTCGTATTACACATTTTTGTAGGATCAAGTTTTGTATATGGTCCGAGAAATATTGTTTTTCTAATTCATGAAGAACTGGATTGATGTCCCTACCTATAAACTCATATTGCTCATCCTTTATCTCTTCAATTTTCCGCTTGATTTAAAAAGAGTTATAGTGTTATTTGTGATCTTGTTGCTCAAGCAAACTTGATATCTTGGTAATGTCTTTCTTTTTCTATACACTCTGGACCATCTTTACATGGACATAACTCAATGATATTCTTATTCATCTTCCTGGCATAAGATGGCATTTTGGTAAAAGCACTCATTATTTTTGGGTTTGTGTCTATCAAATTTAACACAATCGCTTTCAAACTATCTTTCAAAGTGGCAATCTCTGATTTGAGTGTGAAGAAATCCAAATTAATTATTTTGGAAACTACTCAGAGAGTGTGCAACTTCCATCACATCTGATATAGATGCAGCCTTATCATTTGTTTCTGCAAGCTCTTTATAGTTATTCCCATTATCTTACAATATGATGTGTGTCCCCATAAAGAACATTTGTCATTAGCATTTAAAACAATGTACACAGCCCTCCCCTCTTCATCAGGGTCTTCACAATACAAATTCCCATTGTCAGTGAAACACTTGATTTTTATATTACTAACCGTAGGTGTTATTTTTTGATCATAATACACTGCAAATCCTTCCTGCTTCTTATAATATGGCAAATTGCTCATCTCAATTTTTATAGGTTTCTCTCCATAAGAAATGCTCCTCCCATCGAATCGCTTTAACAGATCCATGGAATTCAATGGTCTCAATTTTCTCCACTCCGATTCTCCGTACTAAATCGCTCTCATAATGTTCCCCTATATACCTGATGAGGTCCTTTTCCTCATAAGCAGGTGTGATCTGTTGCGCCTGACTTATTATTTTCATGGCGTACTTTTCTCTGGAACGCTCATACCCTCTATACTTTCCCGCGGTAACATCCCTCATGATCTTACCTTGCTCAACTTCCCCCCAGTATTGTCTCTTAAACAGACCTTTGAATTCCTCCAAGTTGTGAAATTTGTTTTCAATAATGGCGTACCAAATTTCAGTCTCACCCTTTAGGCTACCCCTTATAATATTCTTGAGGCGATTAATATCTTTAATCTTACTTACTCGTCTTCCTAAAGCATTAAGAGGGCGCATTTAAAAAACAGGTTTCAACAGGTGGCGCGCCCTAAAATATTAATCTTTTCTACTCATCTGTTCAGCAATACAGAATTATTTAAGTGCCGTCTGCTGACGTTAATGGCAGCTTATCGTCGTAATTTTGACGATGTAATAATATCACTTTCGTCCCGGCTCGGCCTTCGTTTATCTTAAAAATAAGGTGTTGTTAATAAAATGTAAATATAGTAAGATCTTGTACGTTGCAAAAATCACACAAAACCAGCAAAGAATTAATTATTGTATTATGCTCATTAAACGAGCAAACTTTGTTTACAAAGTACAAATTGTCTGGATTTCAAAGTTAGTGAATGCGCTTTAATTATGCTACATAATTTTCCAGCATTATGTTTGCGTTCTCGTTACTCATTATTTTGTTCTTTTGTATAATAATCTTTATAATAAATCACGATCTGTACTCTGTAGCATAACGTACGTCACAATAATGGTGGAGGTAGAGTTTTTGTCGTCTTCACGGTTTCCAATTAATTGAAGGGCTGCGAAGCGGTTTCTGATTGGCACAATAAAATTTTCTGGTTTCACTGTTCCTCTTGCAGGGTGTTCAGCTGGTTACTTTTCTAAAAAGTTGATAAAGTTGTTTGTCATGAAATTTTTTTAGTTATTGCTTAACCGAACTATGGTAACTTCTGGGTGCATTGCATGCTGCCCTGATGATTTTATTTTGTATGATTTGTACCTGGTTCATGTGGATTTTGGCAACATATTATCCCCGCGTAGGTGAGGTCTGATGATGGTTTTGTAGATTGGCAGTGTATTGGCTGACGACTTTTAGCTTTTACGACCAATGAGATAGTTGAATTTGCCCATGGGCGCTTTTCACTTATTGGTAAAATTAGCAATGTGTGCTTTCCAAGTGAGCTTACGATCCAGAGCGGCCCCGAGGCATTTTGTTCTGTCTTGCCATGGTAGTTCTCATGGTTTATCCAGATGTCGGCTTCTGGTGTTTTGAGTTTTTTTTGGCGAAATCATTAAACATTATAAATTTCGCTTTGCTGCTTGTGATATGACAAGTTGCAAATAATATAGAAAAACATTTTTAGAAAATAAATTATACTTCCACAGAAATGTCAAAAAGTGGGTATCCTCAAGTTTTTTAGAAGTTGATCAACTTCAGATGTTACAATGTCATTATCTGGTTCGAATTTTTCTGCGTGAGGTCCATAATCTACATTAGGTTTGTTTAGGCTTAATGTGGATCTTTTTCTTTTAAACTGCATCATCAAACAGCCTCCTACGGGCTCTTTTTTCGCTTTGAGCTGTTTTCATGACGATGTATATTTTAAAATATCTACCTGTGCAAAGATTAACATTATTACTTTACGATTATAATAATTATGTTACATTGTCATCATGCTCGCTTGGCAGAGTATATCTGTTATGGGAAAAGTACATATACCGGTAAAAGTGCACATTTACCGGAAAATGTGCACTTTTTCCGGTGCTCTTGGTAAATGTACATACAATGTACCTTTCCCTATAGAATTAAGAATATGTCCACATTTACCAAACAATGTTGAGAAAAGTATATTGAAACTTAATGAACGGACATTTTTAAATTTCGAACGATTAGAAATATTAATATTTATTTATTTAAACAAATTTAAAATGCCCACTTAATGTTAAATTAATTTTATTATATTTAATTGAAATTTATAATAATAAATAAAACAATTTATCGTTTAAATATTAAAATATTGATAGTAGTTGACACTTTATTTATAGGTTATGTTTACAAAACCCCACAATTTAGATAATTTAAAGGGGGGAACTTGGGAGCACTTGCCCCCCCCCCGAAATGATAAAATAATAAATAAATAATTAGTTAATTTAATTAACCACCGAAAATTTTACGTTTTACAAAAGGCTTTTTACAAGTGCCCCCCCCCAAATGAAATCCTGGCTACGGGCCTGATTTATGCTTTGTTTCATAAAACTTTTAACAACGTGTTAAATTTAACTAACCAATAGAAAGCGTCCGTTAGTACTAATAGCCCAATAGAATTCATCCGTTAACTTTAACAGCTTGTTAAAAGTTTTATGGAATTGGGGGTTAATTTCATAGATCTATGCAGAAAGCATAGAAAATAAATACAATCTTTAAATTAGATGATCAGATCAGACTTTAAAGAATGGTATAATTACATCAACAGTTCGGCATTCGCCTACTCACTTTTACCAAGGTACATGTGACATGTGCACATTTACCGGTAATTGTAAGGATAGCGCCCTGTTTTATATTATTCAACGCACTTTTACCAACTCCCGTGGAATATGTACACATTTACCGGTAAATGTGTACATTTTCCAGTTACGTACTTTTTCCGTAACATATCGATACATTGGAAGTCAAAAGTACGATGATAGTTATGCCTCGGAAAATTTACGTCGAAATACAGAAGACTTCTATTACAGCAAGTATATGCATAGTGAAATTCACCCGTCTATTCTATGATGTTGGGTGTGTGCGTTTGAATTATGCCGTTTCCAGTTTCCAGATCATAATCAGAGTCCCCGAAATACTTATCAAAGTGCTATGGGTAAACAGGTTATGTGTGTTGACGTAACAAATTATAAAGTTAAAATGGACATCTCGGCGCACGTCTTTACGGTGTATCGACCTATCAGCAGGAATCGATAACATAGTCGCTATTGGAAGTTACACCGTGAGGAAGTTCCTCTCGAGTTCTTTGGCGACGGTTTTCATAAAGTGCGCATAATATATTCGTATCGGAATAATCTGTGAGATCGAGTTGTGCGAGGGGCCTCTTGTCAGAAATTCGTACGTTATTTGTAGGTACTGGAATAAATTCATATCGTTTAGTGACAAGAAGCACATGGCTGTTAAAATGGCAAAACTTCAATTGCTTTAAATATTGGCCATTTTTTTATGACAATTGACGGTAACGAACCTCCTATAATTAATTAAAAAACAATTTATGGTTGCGTCGTCGTGATTTGACGTAATTAGTTCTGCAAGTGGAACAATCTTTCCGTTTACGTTTGCAACTAAAGGATAATAAAACACGCGTCCTGTTAGTAATGTTAGATAAATACTCATTTCTACTTAATAAATGGGTCAAACGTGCGATCAACCGGTTGAACCTTACTGAGGTTGGCCTAACTTCTAAAGCATCAACTTCCTGTTTAAGATCAACAATCTTTTCCTTGACGGAAGCGAGTTGGAATGGTACGTTAAGTTTTAAAATATGATAACCAGAACGGATGGTATCGTCAAAATGTTCTTTGATTAGGGCTTCCTTGAGCCGTAGGATAATAACAAATAAATCAATAATATTTGAAAGAAAGCACACATAATATAATGATTATATACCTGTAGCAATAAATAAAAATAGAGATATATTGTCCTCTTTACCTACCCTTTTACCATAGTAAAAGAAATAATACAGTACGGACAATCCCTGGTCGGCCCTTTGTTCTTGGGTGTTCCAAAAAATCTGAAATAGTTTAAGTTCATCTGTAACACCCTAGGGGGCTACCTTTTCTTATTTATGAATTCTAACCTATAAGTTTGATGTTTTGTGAATAATTGTCGTGTCACGTGTCGTGCGACCGACTGCGCCATCTGTGAACACCTATACATGCTCAAACTATTTTCAGAAATGCGTATAAAAATTTGGAACGGCAAAAATGCTCGACTGTCCATACTGTATTATTTCTTTTACTATGCTTTTACTTATTCTACACTTTTATAAAATAAGTCGTTGAAAATATGGTTGAGGAATAATCTTCTTACCGCGGCTAACTCAGTCGTATTTAATGAAATCATGGATTGATACTTCAAAAAACAAATTTTATTTCTCAATAAAACAATGGATAATTTGCTGATACAAAATTATTTGAGAACATCTGGTATATTGGCATAATTTTCATTAACTTTGAATTAGTATTCAAAATACGATAATCAACACGCCGTATTGACCAGTACATAATTTACACATTTAATAATCTACAAAAATCATGTAGTGGCCAAATAAAAGCAGAAAATAAAACCTAAATTAATATTTACAAAAATCATTCAACAGAAATAAATTGCAGGAAAAACAATGCCTCATATTTGAAACATGTGTTGGAGCCGGCCAAAGTTCTGCTTGCATTTTTTTTTAGAAAAGTTTTTAAAATTTTACCCTGTTTGTGGTATTTGTTGAATATCTTCCCATTTAGCTGCGTTTACATCTTTCACCATCATCTTTCCAAACAACTATAATTATTAATAGAGGAAATTTTAGATTTGTACACAATACACAACAAATTGGAACTAACGTCTTATCTGCGGAATATTTCTGATGGTCACCTTACGGTTGAAAATTAAATACGCACTTACAATGGCGAACGCTTTGTTCTGTATCACAAAACGAGGTGACGTTGATTTAGCCAGAATATGCGTTTTCAAATGAACTTCCAGTGTCGACAAAATCATCAACGAATCCTAAATTCCACCACAATTTACAACAACATTCTTATTTGATCAACTACGCCATTTCTCATGATGTTAAATATAATGAAAAGTTTCAGGTTGATTCATCGCCTTAAGCCTCAGATCAATGTATGGATCAGAGTGTAAATCCGAAGCTGCTTTTGCTTCAAATCTGGCTTTTTGATAACATGTAATGCTCTTACACCTTGCAAATTACCATCAGGATCTGCTATTTTAATATCCTGACAACGAATAGAGTTGGGTAATTGTTTCAATAATTTCTCCTTTACTGCTATTCTTTCATCTCCGGGTAATTGGTAACAGTACTCTTCCCCATTGTGAATCTAACAGATTGCTTAGTTTCTCCTCAGAAATAGGTAATGCACTATAATAATTATATAAGGGTTTTTCTGGCATTGGGATACTTTTCACTCCAGGTTTTAAAATGCAAAATTTTTCTGAACATAAACCGCTTAAGGTTGGAGAAACTTCCATGCACCTACTGCCAGATATAAATTTAAACGTCTTATATTTTGTTATCTGGAATTTAATCCTCTTTTCTGTAACAGTTTTTTTAAAATATGGTCTGTAAAAATATGGAGTTTTTTCACACTATTAGGAACAAAGAGGAGCGTTCATGTAAAACCAGACATGTGCACATAAAGTAGTTCTGAGAAAAAGGCAAAAAACTGTTTACTTACAGGGTACTTAAATTATAACTTTGAAAACTATATAACAAGGTAGCCTATCATTATCACATACAGAAATATGTTATCACTATGAAATTTTTTTATCCGTTTAGAAAAAAACTAAAAAACAAAAATTAATATGTCTTGTTTTGCTCGAACGAACGTAATATTTCAGGTTTTGTTTGGATCTTAATTTTTAAAACTGATTTATTCTTTGTTTATATGGGTAGGTATTATAGGTAAGTATAAAAAATGCAGTTTGAATAGAATAAAAAGTTAGCCAAAAAAGTAAATTTTATTAAACAAAAAACTGAATATTATTCTTAAACAAAAAACGAAACATTATTCTTAAATCTACTTAAACTCAGATATGTAAATTATGATCATCTTCCAAGCAGTCACATGTAGGTTCAGATTCGTCATCTTGAGCATCATCTTCTTGGAAATGCGGAGTCTCCTGAAATAAAATTTCTTTATAAAAACTAAGCTCTGGCAAGTCTTGCCACTGAATATCGTCACAATTAAACTGTTTTTCTAACAGAGCCTTGACATTATTTTTCTTTTCAACAGATATAGTATTTCCGAGAGGTAGAATGTTTAATTTACATTTTGATTCGGTGCGACCTCTTCTGATGATTGAGGAGTATCTAAGATTATCCTGCTGAAATTTAAAAAAAGGACTGCCTGTAACTTTTACTGTTACAGTATTATTTTGTTTAGATACGAATTTCTTTAGAAAAATTCTTTTAAATTCTTTGATTCCAGTAATTTTATTATAAGTGTCTGACATCAAGTTCTTGATATCGTGTAATTACCAATCAAGGCCCAATGTACAGACTCGTCCAACTTGTTGATAGAACTTTGTGTACCCTTCGGCATTAACAATGATGCTGTTCTTTTTCAATATTTTTTCCACACGTCCAAAAACACGGTCTGCTGATAAATATGAATGGCCCCGAACGGGAAAATGCAAAATCAGATTAGTGACGGTGGCTGGAGCTTCAGTTCTAAAGCAAAACGCCAACATATGGATAACATGTGCATTCTTGTTTTGACCAGCACAACCATCACAGAATAATCTCACAGTTTCTATATTATCCAGATCTAGAGATCTTAGATGGGCCAATAAGGCAGAGCCAATTTCTGTAGACCCACGACTAGCCTGGTTTTCGGTCCATACATAAAAGACAGGATTTTTTGACTTGAGATCGACACAACAAAAAGTATAAAAGCTAATCTGACGCAAGTAAAATGCATCTTGAATAGGTGTCTTTGGTAAAGGGTGTATCTGTTGCAAATCAAAGCAAAATCATAAGCTATTTGGAGGATTATCCCGCATCAATGTATAGTATGCGTTTGCTCTAACTTTATGAACTTTAAGTTTGATTATTAGTGATTGTTGTTCCTTCCCGTCTTTTTGCTTCACAGTCTGTTTCAGATTAAGACAGGTACCACAAGCGTCGGAAGCAGGAGAAGAAAAGCTAATATTAAAGTCATTATAAAAAAACCCTTTAAACATCGATAATGATGACTTCAAATTAGGATTTTTTAAATTGTATCCCGCCTCTCCTTTGGAATGTTACCTGCAGATATAGTTTTTAAAATCGGCACTAATCTGTTCTTTGTAATATTAAAGGCAGCTAACAGAAATGCCCTGCAAATTGGATATATATTTTTTCCATTTATACGAAAGTAATATTTTGCTGCCAAGCTCTTCGGTTTTTTATTATCGCCAGGAACCTCGTTTTTTACTATTTTTCTTTTTGGTTCACAAACCGATATTATGTGACACAGTTTTTGATCTTGAACTGTCTTCACGGGCTCTTCATAAAATTTTTCCCTTCATCTTTTTATATCACTCTTTTTAATTAAACTAGATTTAAAGGATTTTGTGTTATGTTGACAAGGACGCCTAAAATGACGTAGACCAGGATCAGCATCTGAATATATTAATAAACTACAACAGTAAACCACCACCATAAAAATGAAAAATTAAAAACTTATGCCACCATTACCTTCGAATACCTCAGTAACCTTCTTACATGCAGCCGCCAGTTCAAATTTGTTTGAGATGCGTATAAATAATAGTTCCTTTTGATACATGGGTAAAAGATTGGTTTTTAAATAGTGTAATTCTCTCTCAGGTTCCATTGGATACAACAACCTTGAGATCAAATTACCCATTGCGGCTAAATAATCCCGCACGTGTTCAAATTCGCCTTGTTTTCTGTTAATGATCTCTTGCCATAATGATGCATTATAAAAAGTGGGCAGATAAGTTTCTTTTAATAATAATTGGACAAGCTCTTTCCAAGAATTTACACTTTTTCTTATCGAACGGTACCAAGTAAGTGCTGCTCCTTCGAAAATATCGAAAGCACTGTCAAAAAGGACGTCTTCAGACACACGTCTGGCGACACGTAACTCGTCAATACGTTCTAAGAAAGCATTGACCCCTATTTTCTGAGTATTTCCCGAAAATTTTACCCCCCATTTACTAACAGTATCTGGTTTGGCATAATAGGGACGAGAAAGACTACATGGATCGGAGACGTTACTAGCTTGAGTTTGTAAAACTGGTGGTGAGGCATTAGCTTGAGCATTAGCCACTGGCGTTGTGAAGAGGGGATTGGCAGGTGTTAAATTCACATTTGCCGGCACGTTCTGATAAGTAGTTGTAATCGGGGTTGAGGGTAGCTGAGCAGTTCTAACTGCACGCAGTTGGTTCGGACTAAGGACTTGTGTTATCTCGCCCACTGACAAATTTGCTAGAGCTTCCGCAATGTCTTTTTGACCAGTCTGAGGTGAATCCAACGAGGTTTCAATTGAATCTGTCAATTAATTATAACTTTAGTGACTTCAACTGGCAGATTTATAAGGTGCTCGTATAAACATGTTGCAATTTGGTTGGCTTTTTTGTTATTCGCCGTTACCAATTGCACCTGTTTCGAGTTAACGATTTGGTGTTTAAATTCTCTAGCGTTACTCTCGATTAACTCCAACGAAATTAAAGACAATTCAGATCCAGTATCTACCAAACAAAGAAAATTGACGTTATTAATGTTTACTTTAATAAACGGCAAGCTAGATCTCCCATCAGCTTCCGACTGCTGATCGTCGTTACTCAGGATAAATTCCCTCGGGTGTTGGTAATTAGCAACTACCAAGTAGCTGTTTAGTCTGGCTCACGTAAGTACAGCCACATTGGCATATAATCCTATAAACCAATTCACTCCTATCCTCCAGAGCCACTGGGTCTTTCATCTTTAAATATATTAGACTTCCTAAGTTGAACCTGTTACAAAAAGATAAACAAATACGTTTGTCTCGTGTGTAATCGCTTAGGATAGCTTTGATCTTATTGGCCATACTAGGATGGAAATTTGGTTATCTTACTCGGGTCAGTCAACGAAACCGGATCAGGTGGAGGTCTTCTAATAATAGTGGAGAAGACAGACATATGCGCTAATCTCGAAGGGTACAGTTTAGAGCTTTTCAGATCTTCACTCATACAAGAAAGAATACGCGATTTAAGGGTGTTAATTGTACCTATCTTTTGGTTCATTGGGTGAGCTGAGTGAAAGTTAAGAATTTGTTAAATTTCGTTCTCGCTTGGGAAACAGGCCAGCTGTTAGCAGTAACTACTAAAATAGTCGTTTCCAGTTTTAGAGCTAAACCTTTTCGTAATACTGGAAAGCGACGATTCCAGATACCTTACTACCTCTCGACGACATTTCTGGTTCTTATAATGGACTCATTATGTAAGTTTTCAATATCCTCCTACAGTGGCCACAGTTTTATTTTTACTTCGATATGGCAGTTATTCTACCTTCGGAACAGAAACGCTAGGCCATCATGAATATATCCAAAATGACTATAAATAAGCTTTATACTGTAAAGATGGCAGCACTGATTTATATGTTTTGAACATGTTATTAGCGAATGGCCACTGTTTGAGCCTGGTCGCTATAGCAAGCTCTCCCCCGACTAAATAATTTCAAATCATTTTCATATCTGTTACCGGATTTACTTTTAAGACAGCGATTTTTATTATTAGTTAATAATATTGTAGAATATTAGAAGTTGGATTATCAGATCCTAAACCTAAATGTTTCTGCTTGCCAGTATAAAATCTAATAGTGAATTATGCACTGTTAATTTATTTCTGAGTTCTTTATTTTTTAAAAGCTTTTATTTAATAATTGAGTAAGTTCATCAAGAACTGTCGAATATTTGATAATAATTGTCTGATTTGAAGTTATAGAATTTTCTCGATGTCTTTTTCTTTCAATTCGGTTGTAACTTGCCCATTTATTACTGCTTTTACTTGTTTCGGTTGAATCAATATCAGGCGATGCTGAGGCTCTAGATATACAGAAATTAGCAGTCTCAGTACTAATTTTGCTGTTTGAAAAATTTTGATCCTGCGTATTAAAAAGTTCAGCACCAAAATTTAATGGGTATTAATAATATTATCTTTATCACTCAATTCCGTTGAAGTTGATTCAAGATCAAGAATTGAGGAACTTGCTGTTGTAGGTTATTAGCATTTTCCCCTACTGTTATGGTAAAATATGTAATTGGGGATTGTTTTGAAGTAGGTGTATGAGTTTATATTTTATTTTTGAAATGTATTTTGATATGTCGATAAAAGTTTGAAAAAACCCAATTACATTGACCATTTTTTGATAATGACATAAGGAGTCAAACGTTACAGCGAAAAATGGGAATAGGGGTAACTTTGATAATAATCGGGACCTACAGTGTTTAAAGTGGAATCCGAACCACTAGGACAGAAAGAAAATCGTTCCGAGTAGGATTTGAACTTAGAAATTGTACTAACTAGCCCGGCACCCACCTTACTAGACTAACTTCCTGCCATTAAAGTGGTTTTTATTTACAAAACAAAACTTTTCCATTCAAATATAAATTTTATACAAAAACAATGTTTACAAATATTTAACTGAACGAATTTTTAAACAATTATTGCAGCACACATTTCGTAATATTGTTGTCGCTCGGATCATTATTAAAAGTTTGATTTTGATTATCGGTGTTCAAATTGTAATTACCGTCATTTTCATCCTTGTTTTCTTTAATATTTTAAATAATGTTATCGATGGCATTATTAATTTCAACATTATTATTATTTTCATCAATCAAATTATTATTTTCAATATTGTTCGCATTATTGTAATTTTCATGGACGATATTGTTTTCCTCGTTATTTTGGTCTACGATGATATTTTCCAGTACAATATTATTTTCATTAGCCACTATATTGTTTATAATATTATGAATGGGATTGTTTTCCATGCCATTGTTATTGTCATTTGGTCGAACTCGATTGATATTATAATATCTACTATCCATTTTAACTAATATATTATATTAGTATTTTTCATTTAATAATTTTCTTGTACTTTTTCTTTTACTTTTTTTGATCACATCTTATAAGAAGTTGATAAATTATTGTAAGAATTAATATTGTGTTTATGTGGGAATAACACACAAAAAATGGAATTTAAATCTCTTTGACAAAAATTGACGTTGTTAATTGTTACCTTTTTAAATGGTAATCATGCCCTACAGTCAGCCTCCGATTGCTGATCATCGTCACACAAAATAAACTCCCTGGGATGTCGTTATAGGGATTAAGGGTAAGTGGTAATTACGAAAAAGGGCGTTAACTATGTGTGCACTAGCAATTATTAGACAAATTAGTGTATGGTATTATAGCAATAAGTGGAAATATGAATAAAGCAAAGCAAAGCAGAATAATAAACACAATTTACTTCGAGAGCCAGCGATTTCTCAGTCCTGCTCCCGGCGGAGTAGGTAGGGACAAAAGAGGAGTTGTGAACTCAATCACTCCCTCCCGTCTTTCGACATAGGGCTCCATGCCGCCTGCGGCTATCTAGCTTCGCCTCAGATAGGAAGCTCCCTCTTACCCGCAACCGCAACGTTGCGCCTTGAGAAAAATCAGAAGGGAAGCCGAGGCTTCCCGTATATAAATAACTTAACAGTTATGTATATAATTACTAAGTAGAACTTCAAATCAAGTTTTACCGCGATATATGTTTAAATCACATAAATTTATAAAATAAAAATAATTTGGGATCCGAGCATCAATACTATTATTATCCCGTATCTCCTAATGGTTATATATTCAGTAGTTAGTTCCTTCTTGCATAACATCCACCAGCCGAGG
The DNA here is from genome assembly GCA_958510855.1 of Rhagonycha lutea. NCBI lineage: Eukaryota > Metazoa > Arthropoda > Insecta > Coleoptera > Cantharidae > Rhagonycha > Rhagonycha lutea. The sequence continues at coordinate 24,873,769 of OY294038.1, forward strand.
AGCATTGAGCGGAGAGTGTCACCGAGTGTATTTAGTTTTGTGTACCTATTGACCAGAGCATCTTCCAGCAGCTAGAAGTATGTTAGTCCCTACTAAGAAAATCCTCTTATTTTGCAATCAATAATATTAATTAATATTGTTATTATTACTATTATTATTATGGCAGTCTCATTCCTATTTGTGTTTTGTTATAGAATCCATCCTTACATGAGCGTCGGGCATCGGAATGACATGTTAATATTGCTGCTTTATGTATATTAATTGTCGAGACAGTCCTCACTTAATCTTTAAGTGAACCAAGCTCCATGGGCTCGGCGGTAGGTATATATAGTAGTTGCCAAATAATTGCTAGATTAAGCCCCCATGGATACTTGGTAATAGGAATGTCACACTGGTAATCTAGCAACCCAGTAGACGAGACGGTCCACACTCTTAGATATCGTGTGCCCGACGCCGGCAGGAGGTCCTTCCACCTTACTGTGTTATTCTCTGTTCCACCCGTAATCGAACACTAGAGATTCCGCCAGGTCATTAAAATCATTTATAAATTTATCCGTTAATATTGATTCATTCCATTTATATGGTAATGTTAATTGTCTATATTTTTGGATTATAACATTACGTACCGCCTCCAGTACAGCCACTATTTCTGCCTGTTGTGACGTGGCTTCTTTATTTAGCCTTCCTGTATATTCCTCAATTATTACACCATTTATTACCGTTACATAACTAAATCCCACTAGGTCCCTGACTTTTGACCCATCAGTGTAGATGTATATTATGTCTGGTAGCGGTACATGTTTCCCATTCTCATTGTAAACAACTTTCAAACATCCCATATGTGAGCTGGATGTAGGCAGTCTGCCCAGTCGGGTTTTACGTCCCACTGGTGCCTTTTTTGCCATAATAAGTGAAGCTTATAAGCTTCCATATTAACTGGCATACATTGACATAGCACTTGTAAGGCCGCTGTTGGTGTAGTTCTATATGCCCGAGTTGATGCAAGTAAGCTTGTTCTTTGAGCCGCATTCATATGTGTTATTAATCGTGTATCTTTATACTTATTACCCCAGATCTCTCCGCCATATATGAGAGAGGGGAGCATAACAGATTTATAAATCTGCAGTAATGCACAGCGTTTAAGTCCCCAAGTAATGCCTGTTGTATTTAGCAATCTAGCTGTCATTGGTGCTATTTTGTATCGCACTACTTTGCTATGTTCTACCCAATTCATTGCAGTATCAAAGGTCAGTCCTAGATATTTAATATTTTCCATTAGTTCTATAGAGAGGCCGTCCACAGTGATATTAGGATATCTTAATAATTTAGCGCCTTTATAGAATATTATTTGTGTTTTTGGAATATTATATTTGAGTTTAGACTTAACACTCCATTCTTTACATACTGTCCACAATTGGGACCAAGTATTTTCAATCTCTATTATACTTTTCCCGGCTATGAGTATTACCTGATCATCCGCAAATGCTTGGACCAGCACCCGGATAACCCTTAGTTGTTGAATGATTTCATTCAACTTAAAGAACCAACTTTCCATAAGTAATAGCCAGAGTATCGGTCCAAGACTAGATCCCTGCGGGCAGCCTCTATACACATCTTTTCTAATGTAATCTTCAAGCACTGACCTTTCTGTTAAAAATTCCCTTATACATTGCAATAGATTATTAGGACATTTGAGTTGGACAAGGATTGATATTATGAGTGGGATCCATGCCATATTAAACGCATTCTGCATATCTAATGATATCATGAGAATATGTCTGCCATATAATTTTTGCTCATCGATAAATTCTATTATATTATGTAATGCCTGTATTGTACTTCTATTTCTACGGAACCCGTATTGGTTATCATTAAGTTTATTATTTGTCTCGAGAAAGTATGTAAGTCTTATTGCCAAGATCTTATCCAATACCTTCCCCAGGGCTGGCAGAATAGTTAGAGGTCTAAATCCTCCATCTTTCTTATTTAACCACACAAGCCTCCCCTCTCTCCATACTTTGGGAAATCTACCTTGTGATACACACTCTCGGTAAAATTCATGAATCCACACTGCACCCATATCCAATAGTTTCCTTAGTATACATATTGGTACTACGTCCGCCCCGCAAGCTTTATTAGGGTTAATGGATATGATGCAATTATATATCTCATTATAGGTGATTGACAAATCATCCGGTCCGCCCTCCGGTGATGCGGCATAGTTTTATGATAGTCAGTATCGTCTATAGGATCGTACTTTATAAAATATTTATCAAATCTTTCATTTTCTAACATTTCATTTGTTGTGCCAACAATATCCGTAACTTTAATGGCCGTTGGTATGTTATGTCCTTTAGCTATCCTCATTGGAAGGCCCCATACGGGGTGTTCCAATGAGGTGTACTCTCGAAAGGAGCTAATTTTTGTCTGCTTAATAGCCTTTTTATATTCTAGTTTATAATTTCTGTATGTAAGTAGTTTATTGGCTCTTTCATACTGATCACGCTCATTTTGGTAGTCTTTCCGGAGTTTGTTGCAGTGTATTCGCATCTCGTTAAGATTACTGTTCCACCAGAGGTTTCCCTTTTTACGTATGGGTTTGCAGTGTGTCCTCATGGATCCACCACATGCTCTCTCAATTGCGTTTTGGAATTTATTTGCAATATCATTAATGTTATTAAAATTATCAGTATCAATAATGAAATCTTTGAAAATATATTCAAACTTATCCCAATCCACATTCTTACTATCAAATCTTTTGTTTGTAGATATTATTGCTTTGTTTTGTATTGTGAATGTTATTGGTACATGATCTGAACTAATTTCCCAGTCATCAATAACCTCCCATTGTGTGATTTCAGTTCTGTATGCCGGTGTTACATCAATCCAGCTCACACCCCTTCCTGGTGCATTAAATGTAGGATTGCTATTGTTATCATTCATAATGGTCAAGCCATATCTCAGTGTTAAGGCTACTAGTGCTTCCCCTTTATCATCGGTAATACTGCCACCCCATAGTGTGCATTTAGCGTTAAAATCTCCCGCTATAATACATTTATGTCCTACGAGTGATAGCATTATATAGAGTGTTTTTTTAGCTGCATGAGAACTTCAAAATGAAATAAAACATTAAAAACGTGACGGAATGTTTTGGTTATAATTTTTTTATGAAAGTACAGTTAAAGGCATTTATGATTTGAACATGACTTCCGGCATGTGACCACCACGACTAATGGTTACGAAGCGCATCCGTTCAGTCCAATTTTTGACCACTTTTTCCAATATTTTTGGCTTTATTTCATAAATGGCTTGCTGAATATTAGCCTCCAATGCTTCTAGAGTTGTTGGTTTGTTAGCATAAACCATGGATTTAACATACCCCCACAGAAAATAATCTGGAGGTGTCAAATCACACGATCTTGGAGGCCAATTGATAGGACCACGTTTTGAAATAATGTTGTCACCAAATTGTCCTTTCAATAAATTGATGGTTTCGTTGGCTGTGTGGCACGTAGCACCATCCTGTTGGAACCATAAGTTGTCAATGTTTAGCTCTTGAAGTTTTGGAAACAAAAATGTATTGAGCATGTGTCGATATCTCACACCATTCACCGTAACGGTAGCTCATCCTTCCTCATTTCGAAAGACATATGGACCAATGATGCCGTTGGCGTGTATTCCACACCAAACAGTCAATTTTAATGGATGCAATGGAGTCTCAAGATAATGTCCCGGATTGGTCTCACTCCACATACGGCAATTTTGTTTGTTCACATACCCAGTTAACCAGAAATGTGCCTCGTCACTGAACAAAATTTTACGGTGAAAAAATGGATCCACTTCCAATTGGTTGTGAGCCCAATTTGGTAGCGTTGTTCAATGGTCAATCTATGCATTATCAAATGCCAAACCTTGCTAAACACAAATATCAAAAAACTGTTTCCATAGCAATCTTGATTCAATTGTTATCCCTATTGAAAGTTCTCATGCAGCTAAAAAAACAGGGACTAGTGCAGTTTGACGCCGTCGTTTTGACGCGAGCACGTTTCGACGCGGGCACGTTTTGACGCCGCACGTTTTGACGCGAGCACGTTTCGACGCCGCATGTTTCGACGCGAGCACGTTTCGACGCCGCACGTTTCGACGCCGAGCGTTTCGACGCGGGATCAGTTTGACGCAGGCATGTTTCGACGCCACACATTTCGACGCGAGCACGTTTCGACGCCGCACGTTTCGACGCGAGAATTGAAATTATTATTTATATTTGAATTATTAATTATTAAAATTATTAGAAACCACATGAGGATTGAAAGAAGACTTTTGCTTGATTATTATAGTGCATTTGAAATCCCAGATACAGACAGAAAAAATGTCGAAAACTAACACTAACCTAGCCTCAACCGGGATCAACCTTTTAATCGAGAATCTCTCCTTAAATACAAGTCGATTCCTAACACCAATCTAGGCTCTACCGGTGTATCTACCTTTTAATGACGTTCTCTTAAAAAAAAGTCGAAAATTAACACTAACCTAGCCTCAACCGGGATCCACCTTTTAATCGGGAATCTCTACAAGTCGATTACGAACAACAATGTAGGCTCTACCGGTGTATCTACATTTTAATGACGTTCTCTTTAAAGAAAAGTCGAAAACGAACACTAACCTAGCCTCAACCGGGATCCACCTATCAATGGGGATTCCCTTCTTAAATACAAGTCGATTCACACCAATCTAGGCTCTACCGGTGTATCTACCTTTTAATGTGGTTCTCTTTAAAAAAAGTCGAAAACTAACACTAACCTAGCCTCAACCGGTATCCACCTTTTAATCGGGAATCCTTTCTTAAATATAAGTCGATTCCTAACACCAATCTTAAAGTGGTTGGTTTTCTTTTTTTCGGCAAATGTAAGCTAAAGATACCCCTAAACAGTGAAATTTGTTCGAAGTTAATTTTACGTACTTTTTGTCCATGCGGCGTCGAAACGTGCTCGCGTCGAAACGTGCGGCGTCGAAACATGCGGCGTCGAAACGTGCCGGCGTCAAAACGTGCGGCGTCAAAACGATGGCGTCAAAACGGCGGCGTCAAAACGACGGCGTCAAAATGCCCGGCTCCGAAAAAAACACCCTATATTATCTAGTTTAGACATAGATCTCTGAAATTTATTTAATTCAGGTTCGATGTATATATTTATTAGGAATATTGTCTATCGACCTTCCACGAGGATTCTCGATACTATTATATTGTCATTACTTAGATCTTCTGACATGACCGGTAGGATATTCCCGTTCCTGAACACTGTAATGACCTTACTATCATCAGTCTGATGGACTATATATTGATTCCATATAGATCTATTTGGACTGGGTTCTTGTAATAACAATATGTCCAAGTTAAGCTCCCAGGCTTTCTGCTGTATTTCATCAGAGGCCTCATAACCTTTCCCCAAATTCTGTTGTAGGAATTTCATATTGGTGCTCGGGTCCGGGTATACCTCACCAATTTATATTATGCCCTGTAGTAGTGCAGATTCGCTAGATGTAGTAATGAGAATAGCTGTAATAAAATATATTATTAAATGATAATATTAATAATGGTTCTAGGGGAGGTTCAATAGTTGGCTCTCGCCCTTCTACTAGCTATGTCCTTTGCTTTCCTGAATTCAGGACAATCCCTGCTCATTACTCCATGATCATGTGGTATGCCTTTTGTCATGCAATTAATGCATTTTGGTGGTGATGCCTTATTTGGGCAGGTATCTGAATTATGCCCTTCTTGGTTGCAATGTCTACATAGAGAAGCATTCTTGCAGTATTTGGTAGTATGGCCTATTCTATAACATTTCATACACCGGTTCACACTGATAAAATCCGACACAATAGAGCTTGACCATCCAAGATATATCCGTTGTTTATATATCATGGTCCTTCTAATATCCTGACTAACTTCTGCAACCCAGTGTACAGTATCTCTATTTCTCGGTCCAACCTTGAACAGTAATTTGATGTTTGCCAATATTTCATCCCTGTTAATATTGTAGAAGTTTTTGGCATGGATCTCGTTTTTGATCTGTTCGACAGTCATATTTATGTCCACATTGAAGATAATCACTTTGGGTTTAATCTATAGTGGCGGTCTGATTTCAAGACGTGAAGACGCATTATTAAGCCTGTTCTTAATCAATTCTAGTTCTTCATTATTCTCCGTCTGTATCAGTATACCGTCCTTTATCTTGTTGAACCTTCTAATGTGGAAATTGTCAACTTCATTTTGGAGAGAGGTGGTAACTAATGCCTTTATTTGGTCACTGTTCATTTGCGGACCCTCAGTATTTTTATTTTTAATTATTATTAAATTAGCGTCCTCTTGTGTAGGTTCTTCCCTAGGTGTTTGTATATTGTCTATGTCTATGCCAGCAAACATATTAGCATTATGATATCCCACATTATCATTATTATGTACTCCGGCTAATTCGATTTTGTATTTGTTTATTATATCCTCAAGCTTGGAAAATTCAGATAATAGAGCCGCGTTCGCTATATTATTGATTTTGCTCTTCTCATCAAAGAGTATAACCCTAATATTATCTCTTATGATAGATAGGCTTTCTTCCGCATCCTCGTCATTAGAAGAAGATCCCTCCCTTCTCCTCCTCTTTTTTTCCCTTTGTGAGGTAGTTGTAGCTTCACTATCCTCTGTTACCTCCTCTATTTCGCCAGTTAAATCAGGGATATCGATTGTCATTGGTATATTATCCGTCTGGCTTACTAAGGTAGCTTGTAATGTATTATTCGGGGACCTTGCGAGCATATTCGTTGGCATAAAGGTTCCCCTTGCAGGGCTAGGAGGGATGGGTGGTAATTTCGGATTCCTATTTACCTTCTTTGTTGGTTCGGTGGGCATCTTGAGCCTGTAATGTAACAAATTTTTTAATATATTGCAATGATATTCACCCTTAAATGAATGATCACCCCACAAAAGCCCCTAAAACTAACGTTTCGCCGGAGATGGGTTTTTCTCTTCCTCAGGGCTGATAGGTTCGACGAACGAAATAAAAGGGTGTAAATTCGCAACAAGCATAATTTATTAATTGAACGTAAAATTTTTATAAACAATTTGCATCAAATTTTTATAAGGACAGTAAGCTTGTCTCAAACCACAAGTATTCTGGTGTAATGGCTCAGACATGCACGTAACAATTAACGTTTTAAATTTTAACACTGTACGTGTAAATCTGTCCATTCATGTAATGGGTGTAATTTTATAAAATAGCAGTAAATACAAGTTTCATTAATAACTCACTTATAAATGGTAAATTTTTACTGAAGTTAGCGTGTTGCCGGATCCATGTGGCCAAACTCCCGTCAGCAGTCACCAGCTGTTCCAATGTATCCCAATCCACCAAACGTTCCACACAGCAGCCAGTATTCCAAAAACCAGCCAATTCTCCAACAACTTAATTCGTCAGAAATACACAATCGCACACTTTTTATAAATCGTAATTAGCAATTACGCGAAGATTCGATTTCCGCTAATTATTCACCTTTTTTAGTGAATTCACAAATTTGCACTTCCCTAATCTTTAGATCAACAAGAAGTCTCGCGAGCTCCTCCTTCTTTCAGGATCACGAAAGAACTCCTCTCCGCTTGGAGGTCACTTAGGAACTCGCGTGTTCCCTCTTTGAGTTTCACCAAGAGACTCTTCTCCGCTTGAGTTTCACCGGGGAACTGGCTTCATTCCGGCTTGCTGGTCTTTCTGTCCCTCTCCCAGTTTTCGAAATTGGATTTTTATAGGTGGGGTTTGATATTTCTGTTTACTAATGTCGCACTTATTGATAGGTAACATGGTGTTTATAATTGTTTGTTCACTAAATTTTTATTTTACAAGAAACTGTCGTTACTTTAAAAGTTTAATAATATTCACAGGATGTTGCAAAATACTTGTATTACATAAATCATTTCAAATTTGTATGGTTTTATGTGTAAATTGTTACATGCGGTGGTTTGTTATTAATTTGATGCAAAAGTTTTTATTATCAGTCAAATTAACTGATTATTGAATTAAAATTAAATAAAATTGAATCACTCCCTTTATTTGCTTGCTTATACTACCCTCTAAGGGTCAAAATACCACCACAATATGTATAATATACAATCACCTGTGGTTCTTTCTGGTCCTAGGCTTCAACTGCCTGGTCTATACTGGGACTGTACCAGAGTTTTACAGATCAACGGATCTACTCTCCCGTATCAAGTCGCGACCTTGTTCGTATTGAAATATATATTATAGAATAGGGCTTAAGGACGGAGGGCGTTATCTATATGCGCTAAATTGGTATTAGGTATTCTGACAACAAAAAGTAAAGAGATGAATAATGTAAGCAAAGCAAAGCAAAGCGAAACAATAAACACACAATTCACTTCGAGAGCCAGCGATTTCTCAGTCCTGCTCCCGGCGGGGTAGGTAGGGACAAAAGAGGAGTTGTGAACTTAATCACTCCCTCCCGTCTTTCGACATAGGGCTCCATGCCGCCATTTGGCTACTATTCCACGCACTCTATGGAGTCTCTGCAGCCCACACTGTACAAAGGACAGAAGGGACCGAGCTGTGCGATGTTTCCGGTGTTGATATAACCGCCGGTAGTGTATGAAAAGGAGTGCGAACGAGTTTCTGACTCGGCATGCATAACAGCTCGGACTAAGACACAAAACACAGGTTAAAATTCATATCGGCGGACGAGTGCTCGAGAGATTTGAGACTCGGCGTCCTCTTCAGGTGACGCACGAAGGCGTGACGCTTATCGAAACTAAGTCGCGTCTGGATAAAATATATTTCCTGAGAGTCGTGAGGACGCCGGCTCGACGTTACCAGGATGGAAAGATTTGGTCCGCCTTATTAAAATAAGTGGACAAACACATGTTAAAATGCTTCACACCAAACAACATCAGACGCCTCCCCGGATACACAAACGGGAGGTCGCCGAAAACAATCAAAATAAACAGCACTACGAAAAAACATATCAAAATTGCGGTATACTAACTTTGTTAGTAGTATCGTGTGTTAAAATACGATTATCGGGGGCTTACAGGACTCGACGCCCTGATATCCCCCTCGTCATTTTAAAACTATGTTATGGGGCCCCGACACGAAGATCGGGGCCCCGTAGCCTGTTAAGAACAGTGGAAGTAATAGTAACATACTATACTCTCGAGCGGGGGCGGCCAGCCAGATTTTGCCGCCCACTCTCCGTCGCAGCACTGCTCCCCCGTATAGATTTCATGAACATCGCATGAACGATTATCGAACCGTTCAAGGCGTTCGTAACTACGGAGGAGCACTCGTTGGAATTAAGGCCCAGTATGTCACGGACCTCGTTGTTCGCATCGCACCACGTCCCACGGGCGCCGACAACAAGCGCAGTGACTGTCACTTCAGTCCCCGGGAATAGCTTACCGAGGGCTTCCATGAAGTCGGGCGCGGAGTACTTGTCGACCTTCCCCCGGAACGTGTGGTGCAAACCCCAACTCTCCCACACAACTGCGACGTCACAGACCACCAGTCTACCAGCCTTCAAGAAGAGTAAATCAGGCTTGTAGAGGCGGCCATTCGACGCACGTATGTGGGGCTCGGTCTTCACTATCCAACCCTTAGCCGAGGCAAGTTTACCCACCCGGCCCGCTACGCGGTTATGGCGCTTTATGCGGGCGCCGTGGGTGAGAGAGCATCCCTGGAGTACGTGCGAAAGCGATTCCACACGCTCCAGGCAGCCACGACATTTCCTTTGGGCTTCGGGGTTGGACGGGATCCCCACAGTGGGCAACAAGTTGCCCCGCAGTTGTACCGATTTCACGTAATCCCCGCCAGACCAGAAGTCCGGGGGACCGTCGATCCATCGGGAGGAATAAGGTGTTCCCCTGCCCTGTATGAGGCCACCCCCGCTGTAGGACTTGTCAAGCCGATCGCCCCAGGCCTCCCTTATGCCGTTCGCGGTAGCCCCAGTCTGCTTTGTCCAGTTGAGCAGCCTCTGCCAAAGGTTCTCACCTAAGTCAGAGGCCAGGACAGCATTCGTTAGCAGATCTCCGCTAAACATGGCATCGGTGAAGAAGCCATGCAAAATCCTGGGGACGGCACTTAATAAGGATGGGACACCCAGTCCACCAAGGCGTACTGGAGCGTGGATCAACGCGTCACTACAGGATCTGTTAAGGTGGAGTGCTTTCCGCACGAACTTTCGGATGGCCTTATCCGCTCCCTTAAGCACACCTTTTGTGACCCGACATGATGTTAGTCGGGCCAGGATACGGGGAATAAGATAGACCTTCAGCAGGCAGGTCTTTTGTTGAGGCTTCAACGCAGCGTTTGCAAGTCTGCTGAGCGTCGCAGTCATCTCGTCGAAGAAGGGTCGTGCCTGGCCAAGGTGGTTGTACTCGGAGCCCAGATATCTCATGAACTCGACCGGCGACAGGCTCGTGATGGGAACACCACCAACGTAGAACCGTGCGGTCGTTGACGAGTACAAGATCTTTTTACCCGGCGCAACTCGACAAGACAACGAGGTGCACTTGCCGATGTTGAGGGCTAGACCTCTATCTCCGAAGAAATTGGCGCTCAATTTTAGGATCTTTTGCAATCCAGCGTACGTATCGCTAGCCAAGACGATATCGTCCGCGTATGCCAGGCATGTGCATTTTAATTCGCCTTTCAAGGGCAGCCCTAAGCCCGTGTCCTCTAGTTCGCATATCAGTTCGTCGATCACCATGTTGAACAGAATCGGCGATAGAGGGTCCCCTTGCTTTACTCCGCGGGTCACCGGGATAGGCCCAGCATTGCTGGGTCCATCTCCGTTAGAGGCTAGAATTGTGGATCCTCTTTTGTATCCCTCCATCACGAAGTCCGCCAACCTGGGATCGACGCCGAAGCGCTTCAACGCGCGCCTAAGGGCATGGTGCGATACCGTATTAAGAGAGTCATAGTTACTCCCGCCGTTTACCCGCGCTTGCTTGAATTTCTTCACGTTGACATTCAGAGCACTGGGCAGAAATCACATTGCGTCAACACCCGCATGGGCCATCGCAATGCTTTGTTTTAATTAGACAGTCGGATTCCCCGAGTCCGTGCCAGTTCTGAGTTGACCGTTAAATGGCGGCCGAAGAGAACGCACCGGGGTCGGCGCGCGAACGCCGACCTTACGGGGTCTCTAAGCAAGGACGTTCCGCGGGAGACCATGGCGCGAGACCGAGCTCGCCGGACGATCGGACGAAGCGCTCGCGAAAGCAACTCCGAAAGACCGCCGACTCGCCCAGGCTCGGCACGTGAGCCGTTACCCGCTTCCGGACCAAGCCCGACACGCCCCGATCCTCAGAGCCAATCCTTATCCCGAAGTTACGGATCCAATTTGCCGACTTCCCTTACCTACATTATTCTATCGACTAGAGGCTATTCACCTAGGAGACCTGCTGCGGATATGGGTACGAGCCGGCGCGACGTTTAACGTGGCCCTTACCCGGATTTTCAAGGTCCGAGGGGACGATCCGGACACCGCCGCAACTGCGGTGCTCTTAGCGTTCCGTACCATATCTCCCTGCTAAAGGATTCCATGGAACATAAACGCTTATGCAGAAAAGAAAACTCTTCCCGGACCTCCCGTCGGCGTCTCCGGGTCGTGTTGGGTTACCCCGACGAGCACTCTTACGAGGGCACGACTTTAAAAACGTTTCCGCTGCCGGGTTACGGAATAGGAACCGTATTCCCTTTCGCCCGTCGTACGCACGCTATATCATTTCTAAGGGTTCATTTTAGTCTCGGACAAGCATCTAAGATGGCGTGTGTCGAAATAAAATGTCGAACGAATATACGCAACAGTAAGACTTACTCGCGTGCATTTCGTGTCGGTGTTCGGTACTCGCGGGATGCGGCGCGCATAACGCACACGCAATCATACACTATCGAGACGCATCGACATCGCACACTTACTCGTCAACATAATGCATACAAGCGCAAGACATGTACTTTTAAGTCGCACGACGACCACAGAACGCTGGGCAGACTGAGACCGGAACGCACTATAGTAAAATAAGGCGCGTCATGATCGACACCGGCTTTCGCCTAGGGCTTAGGATCGACTGACTCGTGTGCAACGGCTGTTCACACGAAACCCTTCTCCACATCAGTCCTCCAGGGCCTCGCTGGAGTATTTGCTACTACCACCAAGATCTGCACCGACGGCGGCTCCAGACGGCCTCGCGGCCAATCCTTCTGCGCTCACCGCCGCGCCCTCCTACACGTCGGGGCCTAATGCGTCCGCGGCTTTGACACCGCGCGACGTTTGCTTGCCGCCGACGGCGAAGTATAAGCGGGACGCTTCAGCGCCATCCATTTTCAGGGCTAGTAACTTCGGCAGGTGAGTTGTTACACACTCCTTAGCGGATTCCGACTTCCATGGCCACCGTCCTGCTGTCTTAAGTTACCAACGCCTTTCATGGTGTCTAATAAGCGTCCACTTAGGCGCTTTAACTTCGCGTTCGGTTCATCCCACAACGCCAGTTCTGCTTACCAAAAATGGCCCACTTGGCACTCGGATTCGTAATATCACTCGCGGCTTCAAAAACGCGCGCCCGCCGCGCCCGACCGCGAAGCCGGACGTTGGGACGCCACAATTTAAGAAAGCCGGAGTTCTCACCCATTTAAAGTTTGAGAATAGGTTGAGGACGTTTCGTCCCCAAGGCCTCTAATCATTCGCTTTACCGGATGAAACTCGCTTCACTGAGCGCCAGCTATCCTGAGGGAAACTTCGGAGGGAACCAGCTACTAGATGGTTCGATTAGTCTTTCGCCCCTATACCCAGTTCCGACGATCGATTTGCACGTCAGAATCGCTACGGACCTCCATCAGGGTTTCCCCTGACTTC